>JALGBA010000970.1:107500-485000 GCA_023970755.1 Azemiops feae
TTTGCCTCCAAAAGAGGCACCAGGTCTTATTTTCAGAGTAGGCCTTACCTCAACTCCGGCACTGACAGCCCCAACCAGCCGGTCCACTTCTTCTGGGGCCGAAGTTCTGCAGCTGCATTCGGGCCTGTATTTTGCAGTCAGGCCTTTCCAGAAGGCCTAAGCAGCCAAGTACCAAGCTATGGACTGAATCCATAGCTCAGTCCTTGGCTGCAGTAGCTTTCCGGAAAGGCCTGTGACTGAAAAATGCAGGCCTGGATGCAGAAGACGACACAGAAGAAGTGGGCTAGTGAGGAGAGGCCTGGCTGCAAGTCGGTGTGGGGCGCATGGGGCAGCTCCACACCCCCACCCCCGCCCTAGGTTGATTTTTAGGTGTGTGCCTCACCCCAAAACTAGGGATTATTTTTGGGATAGGGCTTATATTAGGCCCTCAAAAATCAAGCTAGGGCTTATTGTTGGTGTAGGCCTTACTTTCGGGGAAACAGGGTAGCCCTCAAAGAGAGCTATCAAACTGTGCAGAATCATTGTTCTGCAAAAAAAAATACTGAGATTTATGGAAATAATTTCCATATTCCATCTGCTCCATGCGGCTCTTTGCAGTGAGATACGACTTGGCTTGCTAGAGGCCATGAACTAAGATTTTTTTTTCTCCTTCAAAGTGAAAAACAAGACTCCGTTTTTTGAGGGGACCAGATTCCCCTCAGTACTCAGCCAACCTATTGGTGGCGCAGCGGTTAGAATGCAGAATTGCAGACTGACTCTGCCAACAGCCTGGAGTTCGATGCTGATGGGGCTCAAGGTTGATTCACCTTCCCTCCTTCCAAGGTCGGTAAAATTAGGACCCAGATTGTTGTGGGGAGGGCAAGATGCCCACTCTGTAAACCACTTAGAGAGGGCTGTAAAGCACTGTGAAGCGGTATATAAGTCTAAGTGCTATTGCTAAGTGGGAAGGAAGAAAGGAAAGGAGGGAGGGAGGGACGGAGGGAGAGAGGGAAGGAAGGGAGGGACGGAGGGAGGGAGGGAGGGAGGGGAGATGGGAGGGAGGAGGGAGGGAGGAGGAAGGGAAAGGAAGGAAAAAAAGGAGGAAGGAAGGAAGGAAGGAAGAAGGAAGGAAGGAAGGAAGGAAGGAAGGAAGGAAGGAAGGAGCCATGATGGCACAGTACAATGCAGTATTGAAGGCTAACTCACTGCCCACTGCCAGGAGTTCGATCCTGACAGGTTCAAGATTGACTCAGCCTTCCATCTTTCCGAGGTCGGTAAAATGAGGACCCAGATTGTTGGGGGCGACATGTTGACTCTGTAAACCGCTTAGAGAGGGCTGCAAAGCACTGTGAAGCAGTATATAAGTGCTATTGATATTGATATATCTGCCATGGTAGCACAGTGGTTAGAATACAGTATTGCAGGCCCAATGCCAGAAGTTTGATCCTGACCGGCTCAAGGTTGACTCAGCCTTCCATCCTTTTGAGGTCGGTAAAATGAGGACCCAGATTGTTGGGGGCATAGGCTGACTGTGTAAAAACACTTAGAGAGGGGTGTAAAGCACTGTGAAGCGATATATAAGTCTAAGTGCTATTGCTATTGCTATTTTTTGATAATTTGGAGAATGAATAGACTCAGTTTCTATAATCTTAATATATCTATATTCTCTGATAGGAATAAGTACTGGTGGTTTTTGACAGAGTTTGGGCAATATGTGACAAACACAACTAAAGCCCATTTTAGAGAGGTGTGATGGGTTGCAAACAAATTTAATAAATAATAATAAATATTTTTCCCAGTTCTTATAAACAAAGAATCTTCATATGTTTATCTTTTTTTTCTTCTTCTTCTTCTTCCCTATTCTGGCCAAGAAGCAGTCACATGGGGAAATATGTGAAAAGCCTTAAATGTACGAACCTTAGATCAATCACTAAATTAAATTGGAAAAATTAAAAATTAAAAAGAACATTCAAAAACTAAGGGGAACAAAATGGGTAGACCTCCCCCTGTTGTCCTTAGGGCTACAGAGCTTAAGTCCCCTTTTTTTTGTTGTTGCTAAGCAATGGTTATGACAACCTAAAACGAAACTGAGATTTTCATACACATAAGTATATATTTTGCTTTAATTATACCATGCCTGCAGGATATACTTGGAAGTTGATAAGCCTGTTTATTTTTGTAAAAAGAAAAAGAAAAAAAAAGAAAAAACTGAAATCGTCTGGGCTAATGAGGACATTCAGAGACAGAAGTGTCTCCTCTGTTTTAGATAACCCTAGAAGAGATGTGTTGTTAAGGCGGTCAGATTTAAGGTTGTATTCCATTGTGGTGTTGGTTTGAAAGAGGGGTTAAGATTGAACAGCCCTCTCTCAGCAGAGGGGGAGGGATACAACCACATCTATCTCTGAGCTTTTGTCTGAAATGGTGTAGGGTTTTCCCGCCTGAACAGGGGGTTGGACTAGAAGACCTCCAAGGTCCCTTCCAACTCTGTCATTCTGTTTACAACACAGCCTTTTTCAGCAGTTACAAGAAAGTTCCACACCCATTTGCACTACTCAAGTGACCCGAAGGGCACAGATAAGCCTCCAAGTGGCCTCAACGACTCTCTAACAATTAACCTTCAGAATGCTAACAGCCAGGTGACCGCAAAAGGAATAAACCCTTCCATTCCCCACCATTCAGTTAAAACTGAAGAAGCTTTTTGGATGAGAAGCGAAACATCTTCAAGGGAAAAAAAATCCAGTTGCCTTTTGGAAAAGCAACTTTGGGATGTCCAAGTGCAAATCTTCTATTGCCACCAATATTGAATCCACTCAGACTGTGTTTGCCCAAGATGGGATTTAAAAATCGTTGAATCCTGCTAGGAGCACATTTCAGTATATACAGTGGATGGAACTGTAAAATAAACCATTTCCAGCTAACACTTGGCTTTTCACAGATTAAAAATAAATAAACCCAGGGTTGATGTGCAGGGGACTAGCAAATATTTCCTAAAATGGATGCATTTTCTCCCTGGGTCTTATGTAGCCGTGTTGTTATTTGGGATGAGACATCTCCGGAAACAGCTTGTTACTGATCAGAAGTTAGAGGTCCTGGAATTAGAACATAGAATAATAGATTTGGAAGGGACCTTGGAGGTCTTCTAGTCCAACCCCTTGCTCGAGCAGGAGATCTTCTACAATTTCAGATAAATGGTTGTCCAGTCTCTTTTTGAAAGCCTCCAGTGATGGAGCACCCACAACTTCTGAAGGCAAGCTATTCCATTGGTTGATTGCTAACCTTAGTTCTAGGTTGCTTCTCTCCTTGGTTAGTTTCTGTCCATTGTTTCTTGTCTTGCCTTTTCAAGCTTTGGGAAATAGTTTGACCCTTCATCTTTGTAGGAGCCCCTCAAATATTGGAACACTGCTATCTAACATGTCTCCCCTAGTTCTTCTTTTCATTAGATTAGACATACCCAATTCCTGCAACTGTTCTTCATATGTTTTAGCCTCCAGTCCCCTAATTATTAGAATTAGCACACTGTTGAAAGAAATCCTTTAGCCACCTTATCAATCCTTATTAATCTCCCAGCTATTCTGGTGAATCCTGGAGGATGTTATTTAAAACCTTAAGAAAAGTAGGCTGAAGAATCGCAATCTATTCTCAAAAACGGAAAGGTAAAAGGAGAAGAGAAATGGAGGTAGTGACAGATTTTATTTTCCTGGGCTCCAAGATCACCGCAGATGGGGACCGCAGCCAAGAAATTAAAAGATGCTTGCTCCTGGGGAGGAAAGCTATGGCAAATCTAGACAGCATACTAAAAAGCAGAAACGTCACCCTGCCAACAAAAGTGCATATAGTCAAGGCCATGGTTTTCCCAGTTGCAATGTATGGCTGTGAAAGCTGGACCATAAGAAAGGCTGAGCGCCAAAGAATTGAGGCCTTTGAACTATGGTGCTGGAGAAGACTCCTGCGAGTCCCCTGGACTGCAAGGCGATCAAACCGGTCGGTCCTAGAGGAGATCAACCCAGACTGCTCTTTAGAAGGCCAGATCCTGAAGTTGAAACTCAAGTACTTTGGCCACCTAATGAGAAGGAAGGACTCACTGGAGAAGAGCCTAATGCTGGGAAAGATTGAGGGCAATAGAAGAAGGGGACGACAGAGAATGAGGTGGCTGGATGGAGTCACTGAAGCAGTAGGCGTGAGCTTAAATGGACTCCAGAAGATGGTAGAGGACAGGAAGGCCTGGAGGGATGTTGTCCATGGGGTCACGATGGATCGGACGTGACTTCGCAACTAACAACAACAAAAAAGGAGAAGACCTTAGCAAAGTATTCCATGGTGAAGGGGTCGTGTGAGTCTCTGCATCAAGAAAAAGAGGCAACACAAGTTGACTCAAGGACACCACTTGCATTACTTCCGAGTCATCTGTCTTTGGTCTTCTCTAGTCTCCTCCTTGCACAAGCCAGAAGAAGAGACATCTGCAAAGGAGAACATTGTCTTGTGAGTTCCTCTTGGGGTCTTCCAATAACTGCAGAAGCCAGGGGAGATGTACAACCTCTAAATTTGCTTGGGTTAGCTTTCTGTGTTTACTTAGAATATCCTCTATAATTGGGGTGTTTTAAAAAAAAAAAAATCCTGCATGTTGTATTAATCTCTGGAATCCTACCAACATATGATATGCACTTATTTAAGTTGAAACCAAGCCTTCTTGTTTATTATGCCCAATGTCTGCACTGATGGAGGCTCTTCTGGCATCTGAAGCAGGAAGCTAATCCCATTAGACAAAATATATTTCGGTGGTCCTATGGTAGGGTGTTCTCGCATGAGAAAAGCACATCTTCCTTCCGCTGTCCTGGCCACTTTCTACAGGGGGACGGTCAAGAGCATCCTGTCATATAGCATCACAGTCTGGTTTGGAAGCATCAGTGCTTCGGATAGGAAGGCGGTGCAGAGAGTGGTGAGGACGGCAGAAAAGATCGTTGGCAGTTCCCTCCCTCCCATCCAGGACATAGCACAGAAGCATTGCCTGAGCAGGGTCCGTAAGATTATCTGAGACACTACACATCCTCTTCACGACCTGTTTTCCTTGTTACCTTCTGGGAGGGGGGGGCTCCGTGGTATCCATAGCAGAACATCCAGATTCAGCCATAGTTTCATTCCATACAGCATTAACCTTGCGAACTCTCAAGCTTCCTCCTTCCGTTATATATTCAAGATGGACATTATTTAATATTTATTTGTTACGTATATGTAGGGGTGTGGATCTATACATATGTTATATATAGTATGTTTAGGTGTGTGTCACGTATGTGTTTCACTTTGAGAGCGGGCAACTAAATTTCATTTTTGATGTGTACCATTGTGCCCACAGTAAAATAAACAACAATAAAGGTTATCTTATCTTATCTTGCACACTGTCACCTTTAATCCCTAGTCACTTTCTGCTTCTCCAAATCCACCCAATCACCAGGTAGTCCTGGTCTCCGAATGCTCAACTTGCTTGTCGTTAAAATGAGATGGGACTGCTTGTCAGGAGGATTTATCACTGACAAGGGAATTCCCTTGAAGAAGTTTTGGGAAATGAGCGAGGAGGAAGCATATAGCTGAACAACTCTCCAACCAGCAGCCAATGGTCTCCTCTCTCACTTCACATCTCTTTGTCTACTGCAAAGACGGAGTGCAGAATAACAAAGCTGAAAGGGACCACGCAGGTCTTCTATTCAACCTTCTGTTCTAGCAGGAGACCCTACACCATTTCAGTTTCTTCTTAAAAACCTCCAGTGATGGAGCACCCATCACTTCTGGAGGCAAACTATTCTACTGATGAGTTGTTCTCACTGTCAGGAATTTTTTCCTTAATTCTAGGTTGATCATCTTACATCCATTACTTTTTGTCCTGCCCTCAGGTGCTTTGGAGACCAGATCAACCTCCTTTCTTCTCTTTGACAACCCTTCAAGAACTGGAAAACTGCTATTATGTGACTCTTCATCCTTCTCTTTGTTGGGCTAGTCCAGGGGTAGGCAACCTTGGCTCTTTTATGACTCGTGGACTCCAACTCCCAGAATTCCTGAGCCAGCATGGGGGAACTATGGCCCCTTCATGACTTGTGGACTTCAACTCCCAGAATTCCTGAGCCAGCCATGCTGAGGGGAAAAGGAGAAGTTTCCAAGCTGAGCCATGCTGGCTCAGGAATTCTGGGAGTTGAAGTCCACGAGTCATAAAAGAGCCAAGGTTGCCTACCCCTGAGCTAGTCGTACCCAGGGGTCTTTTTAAGAAAAACAATCTGCCGATGGGGCAGGAGAACACAGAAACGGGGGGGGGGGGTAGTTAATCTTTGAAAGGATATCAGTGATAGGAAGAAAAATGAGAGTGTTCTTCTGAAAGAGTCCTTCAGAGAAGGCCTACATTCAGGAAGGGGAAATTGAATTAATCTACAAATTTCCTCTCTGACATTTTGTGTGGATTTTTTTTTCCTAGAAAACATTTCAGATAAATGCGTGACAGAGAAGCTTTAATCACGACTTACTTAAGCATCATTTGTGGATTGTATTGTGAGGACAGTGTGCTAACTTGTTGCTAATATAGCATTTAGTGCTATGGCAACACCTTCATTGCACGGAAAGGCCACTGTTTTCACCATCCAAGGCAGAATATGTCCACACATACAAGTCCATTCGGGATTTATAAACATAGAGATGAGGGATGATTGAAAGCATCCTGTTGTGTTGTATTACGATATGGTTTGAAAGTATTACTGTTTTGGACAGGAAGGCGGTGCAGAGAGTGGTGAGGACAGCCGAAAAGATTATTGGGAATTCACTTCCTTCTATCCAGGACATGGCATATAAGCGATGCTTGAGCAGGGTCCATAGTATTGTAATGGATGCTACACATCGTCTCCAGGCACGCTGGCTGAAGAATTCTGGGAGTTGAAGTCCACAAGTCATAAAAGGGCCAAGTTTGAAGACCCCTGCCATAACCTGTTTTCTTTGTTACCTTCTTGGAGGGGGCTATGTGGTAGCTGAAACAACTAGATTCTGTAATACCATATAGTATAATAATAATAATAATAATAATAATAATAATAATAATAATAATAATAATAATAATAATAATAATAATAATAATAATAATAATAATAATAATAATAATAATAATAATAACAACAACAACAACAACAACAACAACAACAACAATAGAGTTGTAAGGGACCTTGGAGGTCTTCTAGTCCAACCCCCTGCTCAGGCAGGAAACCCTAACCATTTCATACAAATGGTATCAACCTTCTTAACTCTTAAGACTCTTTTTTCCGCTCTGTATTCAAAATGGACTGTGATTAATATATATTTTGTGTGTGTGTGTGTGTGGCATATGTATACGAGTGTGCATGTATATGTATGGGTATATATTTATTTTCTTTTGAGAGCTGGCATCAGAATTTTATTTTTAATGTGTGCCGGTGTGTTCGCAGAAAAAAAGTAACAATAAAGGTTATCTTATCTTAGTCCTGGAATTCAGTCAAACATGCTTCCATTTTTAATGTTGAAACGTTGCCTGATATTCCAGTTCGTGATCTCTTATATATTCATAGCCGCTGAGGACAGAAATATTCTAAAGTACACCCAAGTATTCTCCCCAACAAATCTCATTCTAAAGAGAGTGTATTTTAAGGAAGTGGGGATTGAAGTACTTTGATGCAGAAATGCTGCTGGCTGAGGTTTTGATGCGGTGCTGAAATAGGCCTTTTAGAAGAGTCTGTTTTGCAATATCATAACAATGCATTACTACGTGAAAGTATTTTTATCACCTGTTTATTGCATATTACTCACAAGAGCTGATATTTAGTAGTAATACTGAAAATTTGGATTGCAGCTTCCAGGTAAATAAACCCATTATTCATTGCTTCATACAGCAAACAGCATAATCACACTCTCAATGTAATGTCAAACTATAGTCTTAAATAGTGATGTTTTCATATTGCTGTATTGCGTTACCGTCTTTTCATTCCATGACTTAAAGATGTTCTTGAGTTTTCTCATGGTAACTCAGCATATAAGGTGCAAGTTGATGGTGTTATTAGTTATCTGTCACTATTAAATGACTTCCTTGCTTTCAATTCAATTTAAAAGGTTCTCAAAAAAAAAAAATCCTATAGGTCAGGGGTCTTCAAACTTGGCCCTTTTATGACTTGTGGACTTCAACTCCCAGAATTCCTCAGCCAGCCTATGTTCAAACCAAGTCAAGGCATGGGTAAATGCTGCTTTTTAGCTTGTTTTAGTTTTTGCAATTTTTAATCCATTTTTATATGTATAACCGTTGAATGTTGTTTTATCCTGACGTAAGCCGCTCAGAGTCACCTGATCTGAGAGATGGGTGGTGAATAAATTTGAGGGAGGGAGGGAGACTCAGGACCAAGAAGGATTCAAATTTCAGGTATGGATAAATTCAAAGCAATCACTGCTTCATAGGTTTGTTCTGAAGATTAAATTAGAAGAGTTATAAAAGTGACTAGTATTCCTCATAGGAAACGCTGTAAAAGGACCTTAGTACTCATTTATTTAATCAGACTACCAATTTAGACTGTGCATAACTCAGTATACTGTATATAATTTTTACATGCAGGCACTCGGGGGCTTGCAAAGCTTTAGCTAGAATCTCAATATAAAACCAGTTCAGCAAATACTGTGGGCCTGGGACTGCTTCCTTATCCCAAATGAAACGTGCAGACCCCATGTGCAGCTTTCTATTTCACCCTTTCCAATGTTCTCCTGTTCTGCCAAAGGCTGAAGAAATAATTTTTAGGCAACTCATTTCCAAGCGGTAATTGAAGCCAATGAGAAATTTGAGAAAGAAAGAAAGAAAGAAAGAAAGAAAGAAAGAAAGAAAGAAAGAAAGAAAGAAAGAAAGAAAGAAAGAAAGAAAGAAAGAAAGAAAGAAAGAAAGAAAGAAAGAAAGAAAGAAGAGAAAGCAAGCGATCAACACCCAGATGAGCACAAATTAACACCAAGATTAACATCAGTTCAAAAAACAAGAAGTAAACAATGTCTCAATCAAGGAACTGCCAAACAAGCTAAAGAGTAAACAAGCTTGACAGGACAAGCCCCTAGAATATAAACTGAGAGCAAACCACATTCCTTACTAACCCTGATGATGTTACCTAGTTGGGTAATGAAACGTCTGCAAGAAAACAACCGAGCTCTGAGAGCATCAAGGACCCCACAGTCCTCCTCTTCCCTCTCCCCCTCCCCTCCCCCTCCTCCTTCTCCTCCCTCCTCTCTCCAGGCCCCCCTCCCTTCTAGCACTGATGATGTTACCTAGTTTGGGTAATGAAACATCTGCAAGAAAACAAGCAAGCTCAGAGAGAGCATCAAGGACCCCTCATTGCTCTAAATACTGGCATCTTAAAACCAAATTTACCTTACCTGAAAGTGTTTGCTTGAGCCCATTTAACAGCACATCATGGCAAATCAGTCAGAGCTGGCAATTCCCCCCCTGAATCACGATAGCTTTCTCACGCATGCTTTGTATATCAAGTGGCTCAAACTTTGGCACTAGCAATCCTGGCACAGGAAAAACTAAGTTGTAAAGCAGACAAACATCAGGCGATAGGACTGACTTTCAGACTGGTAGTAAAAACAGCCAAATTAGAAGCAATTAGAGCTAACGTTGGAATTAGCATGACTAAAGGATTTCATTAGCAGAACAGGATTTCAGCTGTACTTTGCCTGTTGACTTACTCAGAAGATGACAGGTTACAATCTGGAGAATAATAGAAAGCTGCCTCTGGAATTAATTTCCCTTTCTGCCTTGCTGCAACGCGCGTTGTTCCCATGAATAATTTACTGGGGCCCCAATTGTGCCAAAGCAAATACCCAGACTCTTATTCCATGGTCTACTTTGTTCGATCCCATCAGAGAGGAACGTAATTGTTTTGGGGGGAAAGGCTCTGAAAGTGTGGGAAGTGGATTCTCATGTGGTTTGGCTCACTTTTATAATCATATTTTTCCACTCTGCCCCAAAAGATGCTTACTGAAATGGGCTTTTTGGACTCTTTCCCCCTTGAGCAAGTTTCTCCTCCAAGAACAGCATCGGGAGAACTTCATTAAGGGCTCCTTGAACTTACTCAACAGTTTTTGTTCATGTTAAAAAGAAAAGAAAGAAAAGAAAAATGATCCCATTTATAAAGATTGGAGAGTTCCTGATAATGTCCTGACTAGATTTCAAAGCAATTTCAAAGACTAAAACTATAAGAAGCCATTAGGGGGGGGGGGGAGGAACTAGTTGCAGTTATTACTATGAGCCAAAGGATGATAACATCTAAGCCATTTCAAAGTTTCCTTTTTATCTCAAAGGACAGAAAGTTCAGATAAAAGTTTATTGGTGCTATTTTGGAAGAAGCTACTAAGCCAAGAGATCTGGATTGTCTATTTTCAGTAGCTACTTTGACCTGGTCAATAGCATTGAATAGACCATACTAGTTTGAGGTTTTTTGTCAAGGTATTGATTTAATAGCTAACCAGCTTATGTAATGTAAGATGTAAGATGTAATACAATGATGACAATGACTCAGCAGGGTCTGTGTCTCTTTAAGAGCATTTGTATAAAGGGAAGGCTCTGCTGATATGTTCCCTCTCTTCTGTTTCCTGCTGTAATTGTGGTTTGTTGGATCCTGCTGTATTAGCACGTGTATGTATATCGTTCCTGGTGTATATTGTAGATAGGGTAAGGTAAACCACCATTTAATACAAGCCATTGTTTACTGTGTTTACTCCTGGATTATCTCAGCGCACTAAGACTGTGCATGCTCTGACATTTCTTCTCTGAGGGACTCAGGACCGAAAGACTTAAGCTTTGTCAGTTGCATCCTCTATGGTAGTTTAGTTTTGTTGAAAGAAAAATCAGGTCCCGTTCCAAGCTGGGAGTAAATAAAAGGAAGGGTAGGATGCTGGAAATACAAATGGAGGCTGCTTAGGAAAGGTTCCAGTTTATTGATGAGCAGAACAGCAATAGCATGTGATTCTGGGACAGCTGACCAAATGGAGTTGAGAGTGGGTGTGTTCTGGACCAACCAGTAGCTAAGAACTGTATGTTAGGATGTTTAGCATTTATAGGGTTAAACGCTGTTTCCTTAAGAAATGGCTTATGGGTAATGTAGTTTCAGCAGTCAGTTTATCTAGTCAGTGGGAAGAGTTCAAAGGTTTATGACTGTACTTCCTGGCTCTGTGCCATTGTTTGATTCTCTTCACATTGGGATCCAGCCTCATGGCTCGGCCACAGCAATTATTCAACATGTGATTTATATACAGGACGGAGGATATTACTGTCTTTTAACCTAATGATATGGATCCAGATTGATATTGCATTCCAGACGTATTTCATCTTAATCGTGAGTTGTTGAATATCTCTGTGAATAAAGTATTCTTCTTTGATCTGTTCATTCGAGTAAACTGCTACCTGTCTACACGGAAGTAGGATTCACACGACCGTGGAAACAGGATAGGGTGGGTTTTTATACCTTTTTTTTGGGCTTTGTATCTGAGGTGCCTGTTCCTGTGCAATGTACTTTGACCTGAGCTTGAGTGCGCCCTTTTGGTGTTCTAATGTAGATTTTAGGAGTCTTTGTTTTTCTAATCCCATCAGCTCCAGCCTTCATGGCCCCAGTCTTCCTGAAGGGATTACCAAATCTGCATTTCTAAAAGCTGGCCTTCTCCATTTCTGCTTGGAGCAGGAAGACTGGGGTTGGTTTCTTCCTAAGATTTTTTTTTTCTCCATTTCTCCTTCAGGGAAAATATTAATATCCCCCAAAATATTTCATTTTCTGTGGGGGCGGGGAGGTGCTGACTCCCTACAGTCTCAAGAATCAGACTGGTTTCCGCCTGCTCAGTTTTGTGAAAGGCCTAAAAACAGGGCTTTTAAAGATGGCTTAATATTAATATAAGTTGGATACTCCGCTCTGGGCTGTGTCTGGATGTTCACTGTTTCTTGCTGATCATAATTTCCTTTGTAATTTTTACTTAGTATCCTTTGATGCCTTTTTTGCGACACTGTCTTGTCATTTTAATCTTCTGACAGAAAACAGGAATGTAAATCACTCAGAATCCTGGGTTGAAGCAAGGATGAAGCCTGGGTAAATATATAACCGAGTGAGGCTGAAAAGAAACAAAATGGCCCATTTCTACACCTCTAAGGCTAAAGGTTTTTTTTTTTTCCCTTTTCTTGTGCAGTATAATTGATATAAAGTTTATATGGCTTAGAGAAGCTGAAAGAAGGCAGGTTTCAAATTTTGTCCGTAACTAGCTTCTCTCTCTCTCTCTGAAGAATAAATCCAGGGTACATTTTGAGCATAATATAAGGATTGATTTCAGGGCATAATACAACATCTCTCCGGAGTTTTTTTTTTTCTCCCTCCAACTGCGTTTAAAAAAATCCAGTTTCTTAGATGCTGTTTTATTTCTTATCGTTAGCTTGATCAAAGATGGAGTTTGCTCCAAACCAAAGATGTATTGCTTTTATGAACCTGGCAGGTGTTATCTGCAAGAAGAACTCATCTTTAAAAAGATTTCAGATGCTTAACCTGATGTTTTGTACACAGGTTTGCTGTTTGTATTTGGATGGGAGCGAAAGAGCGAAACAGAGAGAGTTCAAAACCTTCTTTGAACGACTAGAGTGGTTTTACTTTTCTTCTTCTCTGGGTAATCGTAAAACATTTTTCACTGTTAGAGGCGAGACTTGGATGACAAATCAGCTGGAAATAGAGTGCCTTTTGTTGGCTCATTTCAGACAGCCATATTTTTGTCAGTCTGATGTTGAACATTACTGTTGTTAATTAAAATGAAAATGAGGATGACACAGTCCTGAACAATTGATTAATTCCCAGATCCTGACTGCTGCGCCTCAGATGATCCCTAGATGGCAGCAGAGGGATGAGGATTTTTGTGTAATTTTTTGCTGCCATCTGGTCTGGTAGGGCTATTTTATATACAGTTAGTGGCCAAAATTGTGGAAACCTTTTGGGGAAAGTGTGTTTTTGAGGTTTGATGGCTAATAACACCACTTTTTTTTTTGAGTAGTACCATAAAATTATATATCAATGGAAAGATAATTTAATCAAGAATGCAATGCAACAAAGTTTGTTCAATTATCTGTACTGTGTTCTATGAAACGTTATAGCCAAATAACCAGAAAAAGGAAGCACAACTTGCTTAGGTTGATCTCAGGGAGCTTTCCTTCATCTGATTGTAGCCAATGAGCATGAGTGTTTAGGGAGCCAATCAGGTGTCATCTTGTTTTGGCAATGAGCCAATCAGATCACGGCAGGATTCAGTTATCGATGTCCTGTATTGAAGCTGAGAGGAGGACATTTGTCAGTGTGTTATGTGATCTCTATCAAGTTGGTTGGGGTTTTTTTGTGTTCTTTCATTTCGTGAGCTTGTAAAACGTAATAAAATTAAAGTCATGGTGCAAAGAGTTGACCGGTCGCCCAGAAAGCGATGTAAAATAGTATTATTCAGTGAACAAGGCTACAGTGATAAAGAAATTAGAAGAAAAATGGGTGGAAACTTAACCAAAGGTGGCGTTTCTACTGTACACTTTTCCCAAAAGATTTCCGCAATTTTGGCCACTACTGTATATGTATTAGATAAGGTTTATTCTGAATGGCTCACACAGGCTGGAAGGGGGAAAAAAAAAACATTTTAGCCATGTTATGTGAATGTCAGTAAACAAGCCACCCTCTTAAACTTGTTATTTCCAAATTGGCAAGCAGTTTGGACCTTGAGCTCCATCTATTTTTACTTCCAAGCCTATCTTGGCAATTAATTCAGTAATAACATAATTAGCTGCTGCATGTGTACAGATGGCTTAGGCACATAGAACACAAATAGTTTTTAAACAAATTACAGAGGATTATGTTCATTAAAGAAGCCCGTTTTAGAAAAAAAATATATGAATATTTTGAAAGATTTCCTCTTTTTAGGTGACTCCATATAGCATATAGTTAGTTGTTTTACTGCAATGCCTTGAGGTCTTGCAATGTGATAAAAAAATAATGAGAATGCATCATAGTGTCATTAGTTAGTTGCCCTTGAGTTGAGTTCAATTTCTGGTGATTAGGTGGAGAATTCTTCTTCTTCTTCTTCTTCTTCTTCTTCTTCTTCTTCTTCTTCTTCTTCTTCTTCTTCTTCTTCTTCTTCTTCTTCTTCTTCTTCTTCTTCTTCTTCTTCTTCTTCTTCTTCTTCTTCTTTTTCTTCTTCTTTCTTCTTCTTCTTCTTCTTCTTCTTCTTCTTCTTCTTCTTCTTCTTCTTCTTCTTCTTCTTCTTCTTCTTCTTCCTTCCTCCTCCTCCTCCTCCTCCTCCTCCTCCTCCTGCTGTTCTGCCAACCTCAACCATTGTTAGTTACGCCACTATAGCATGTCTTTGATGTTGTCTCTCCATCATTTTCTGGGTCTGCCTCATGTTTTTTTACCTTCTCCTCTTTTTGTATAAGAGTAGAGAAACCCAAGACATTCTCTCCAGGTGAGCAAACCACTTAACTTACTGTCTTTGGATGTAGTTTTAAGATTCTATGCCAATTCTTTCTCTTATGATTTCATTTCTGATTTTATTCCTTCTGGTCACTCCGACAGTTTTCCTCAAATACCTGTTCTAAGGGTATTCCGGTAATTTCTTAATCCCATGCAGCTACCTGTCCATGTATTTATTGGACGTTTGATCTACAGAAAATGTATCGTAAAAAAATTAATCAGATGATGCATTTGAAATGTTTTTGAAAATGAGTTCTTGCAGATAGCACCTGCCAAGTTCATAAAACCAATAATTTTTGGTTTGGGAGCAAACTCAATCTTTGATCAAAGTAACTATAAGAAATAAAATAGCATCTAAGAAACTGGATTATTTTTGGGGGGGAACATGAAGATTCTGGTAGACCATAGGTTAGATCCATGGTGGCGAACCTATGGCACGCGTGCCACAGGTGACACGCAGAGCCCTCTCTGTGGGCACACGTACCATCGCCCCACTCCTAGGCCTTCAGCTGGGTTTTATAAAACCTTTTTGCTTTAGGCCTCCGCCGCCGTGTGCAAAAAAAAAAAAAGGTTCAATCAATCAATCAATTCAACTTCTAGCGGGGGAAAAAAAGATCTCGCAAAGTTGGAATTGATTGATTGAACTTTTTGGTCCCACCCAGTCTGCCGTTACCACCACAGCCACGCCCACCCAATGGGCCACGCCCACCCAATGGGCCACACCCAATGGGCCACGCCCACCCGGCACCCGACGATACATAAGTGGGTTTTGGGTTGCAGTTTGGGCACTCGGTCTCTAAAAGGTTCGCCATCACTGGGTTAGCTAAATACAATGCTTAGTGAACGGTTCAAAATGAAGCATGTGTGATGTCTCCTTGGCTGTTCAATATATTAATCGGGAAAGTAGTAAGCGATGTTTGTGGTGATGAGGAAGGTCTGTTGTTGAAATATGAATATGTAATCTTCTTTTATATGAAGGTAATCTGGTCTTCTTGATTGAAAGCTGAATGGTTTACAGAAATGTTAGATTGAGGGCTCCTTGTTGCTCTCTCAGCCTGGTTGTTTCTTTGCAAGTGTTTTATTACCCAATTAGGTAATGTGGGAAGTCAGCCCCCCCCCAGAGAAGGAAATATTAAAGAGGCAGAAAAGCATGCCCAGTTTTTCTTAATAGCCCCAAGTCTCCCTCCCCCAAGCAGAAACCAGCTCTGTAGAAATGCAGATGTAAATAATCCATTCAGGAAGATTGGAGGCCCCCAGCTAGAAGATTAAGAAGACAAAGACACCTAAAATCTACATACCCCACCCAAAGTCTAAGACAGGACATAATAGGATAACCCACAGATGCCAAAGGGACACACTCAGACTCAGGTCAAAATACATAACACAGGAAATACAAAGCCTCAAACAGGAACAGGAAACAACTTCAAGAGCCCCAGAGGGTATAAAAACCCACTCCCTACATGTGCTCTCTCTCTCTTTTCTTCTTCCAGAGCCACCTTTCTGTCTGGCTCTCCTCTTCAATAAACTGCAACCTTCTTTCTAAAGCAGTCGCCATGTTGTTTATTCCCGGCTTGGACCGAACCATGATGAAGACTTTTCCTTCAACAGTAACATCATCAAAAAATAATTCTACCCCATCCACCCCAACAATTTAGACTCTATGCAGCTAGTATATCACATGCTCAAATTTATTGTTGCTGTTTAACCCTTCGGTTGTGTCCAACTCTTGGTGACTTTAGAGGCAAGTGTTCTCCGCGCTACCTTCTCAAGCACAACTTCTTTCAATTGTTGTATGTTCATCTTTGTATCAGATCTGATGTTATCAAAGCCAGCATGTTCTTTCCTTGCCCCTTCTTCTTTGTTCCCCTAACCATTCTTCTCCAAAGAATTTGAGCAAATACAGGCAATATATTACTTCGCTATTCAGTGAAAAATGCACATACTTTCTACGGCTTCCGCTGATAAAGGAGCTGAAAAGGGGATTTAATTTTTTTATGTCAGTGTGTCAGTATTGATTGTGTGAGAATGACATTGTATATGATATCATGCGGTTCACTCAAGTCTGTTTTTAAAGGCTTCATCAATGCTCTCATATTTTCCTGAGCTACATTTTTCATATTTAAAAAAAAAAATGAAACGCTAAAGGCCAAAACCTTTTTCTCTAGGTGTGGTTACAGAAATCTTTAGTCGATTGTGCTTTTCCCATTCAGCTTGTGTTTAATGTATTTTTTCCCCTTTTCTAAGCCTCCTGTTGCTCAGAGGAAGTCACCATTACTGCTATTGCATCTACTGTAATAAAGTGAAATAAAGAATAATCAAGTAACAGAGCATAGATACCCTTTCAATGCACTTTGGAAATTGGGGAAGTCCACTGCAGAGAGAAACCCAAATGGCATTCACTCTTATAGAGACATTTGACTTCCTTTCTTATTGCTCTTTGATAATTACAGGTTCTTCTCTGCCCAAAATTCTCTTTATTTTATACTTAGGTATAAAAACACTATATTTTGTACTTTGCCATTTGAATTGCTAGATTACTTTGCAATCTACCCAACTTCCAAACTAGAAATTACAGAAAGCAAAGGTGCTTTTTCAAGAGGCAACTGGACTACCTTGATAACAAGAACAAAACAACAACAACAACAACAACAACAACAACAACAACAACAATAATAATAATTATTATTATTATTATTATTATTATTATTATTATTATTATTATTATTATTATTATTATTATTATTATTATTATTATTATTATTATTATTGTTGTTGTTGTTGTTGTTGTTGTTGTTGTTGTTGTTGTTGTTGTTGTTGTTGTTGGAAGGAACCTTGGAGGTCATCTAGTCCAACCGCCTGCTCAGGCAGGAAACCCTATACTATTTCAGACAAATGGCTGTTCAGTCTCTTCTAAAAACTTCCTGTGTTGGAGCATTCACAACTTCTGGAGGCAGGTTGTTCCACTGGTTAATTGTTCTCACTGTCAGGAAATTTCTCCTTAGTTCTAGGTTGCTTCTCTCTTTGGTTAGTTTCCATCCGTTGCTTCTTGTCCTGCCTTCAGGGGCTTTGGAGAACAGCTTGACTCCCTCTTCTTTGTGGCAGCCCCTGAGATACTGGTACACTGCTATCATATCACCCCTCATCCTTCTCTTCATTAGACTAGACAATTCCAGCCACCGTTCTTCATATGTTTTAGCCTCCAGTCCCCTGATCATCTTTGTTGCTCTTCTCTGCACTCTTTCTAGAGTCTCAGCATCTTTTTTACATCGTGGTGACCAAAACTGGACACCGTATTCCAAGTGTGGCCTTATCAAGGCATTACAAAGTTCACTTCATGTGATCTTGATTCTATCCCTCTGTGTAATGCAGCCTAGCGCTGTGTTTTTTCTTTGAAGACATTTCGCTTCTCATCCAAAAAGCTTCTTCAGCTGTGAACTGGATGGTGGAGAATGGAAGGATTTATATTCCTTGTAGACAGCTGGTCATTTGCATTCTTTTAGAAAGTCGTTGAGGCCACTTGGGGGTTTTTCTGTTTGTTTGAGCAGTGCAAAGTGACCCTGAGGACACAGACAAACTCTGACTGGATGGTGGGGAATGGAAGGACCCTTGGATGAGAAATGAAAGGTCTTGAAAGAAAAACAAAGCAAGTCCAATTGCCTCTTGAAAAAGCTCCTTTGAGACAACCATGACCTGGATGACTGAGAATCTCTGTAGACATTTAGAGAAAGCAAAGTCTCACCTACCACAATTGGGTATGTTCATACAATAGGGCAGGGGTAGGCAACCTTGGCTCTTTTATGACTCGTGGACTTCAACTCCCAGAATTCCTGAGCCAGCATGGCTCAGCTTGGAAACCTCCCCCTTTCCCCTCAGCATGGCTGGCTCAGGAATTCTGGGAGTTGAAGTCCACGAGTCATAAAAGAGCCAAGGTTGCCTACTCCTGCCATAGGAAAAATGTAATGTAAATCTGGGGATGGACAGCCCTCTTAGGTTCTTAGATTCATTGTAATTGATAAGGTTTGGTGTCTTTTGAAACTTTTTTAGTAACCACAAATGGGAAAGATTCAAGGTGAGTAACGTGTGCTTTTGTGCTGTTGCGTACTGCTAAATTTCTCCATACTTAAGTGTTCCCTTACATATTTTTTTTTTTGTGCAATGCCAATCAGTGAGATGCTTCGTGCTCCCCATGAGGCAGGGAAGTCACTTTTGGCACTGCTGTTTTGTCTTTGGAGTAAACAGTCACACTGATTTATGTGAAAGGAATGAGACAAGGAGATTCAGAGGCACCATTAGGGTGAAGCTAAACCCTGCTCAATTTACAGCAAGATTCCCGAATGAGTTATGTCTTGCGGGACTTGAAAAATAGCCGGATCCCTATTTTCTCTCTTCTGTTCTTCGGCCTATATGAGCAATTTGTGAACTGCAGGCTATGTCAACACACAGGTCCTCCCAATCAGGTTGGTTACATCAGGGGTCCCCAACCTGTGGGCTGCGACCAGTGGTGGGACTCAAATATGTGAACAACCGGTTCTCTGTGTGGATGCCACTTCCGGAAGTCCATTCTGGGCCTGGGCAACAAAAAATTAGCTACCGGTTCTGCTGAACTGGCTGAATCCCACCACTGGCTGCGACCCACTAAGGGGTTCAGGCCATGGAAATGGCTGATGAGCACACACGCATCCTTACTTGCGCGAGCAGCGGGCGAGCACGCACACACGGGCTCCATTTAAATGAGTGGCAGGCAGGCATGCACGGCCTGTATGAGCAATTTGTGAACTGTAGGCTATGTCAACACAGAGATCCTCCCGATCAGGTTAGTTACATCAGGGGTCCCCAACCTGTGGGCTGCAACCCACTAAGGCAGGGGTAGGCAACCTTGGCTCTTTTATGACTCGTGGACTTCAACTCCCAGAATTCCTGAGCCAGCCACGCTGAGGGGAAAGGGACAGGTTTCCAAGCTGAGCCATGCTGGCTCAGGAATTCTGGGAGTTGAAGTCCACGAGTCATAAAAGAGCCAAGGTTGCCTACCCCTGCCCTATTGTATGAACATACCCAATTGTGACATTTAGAGAAAGCAAAGTCTCACCTACCACAATTGGGTATGTTCATACAATAGGGCAGGGGTAGGCAACCTTGGCTCTTTTATGACTCGTGGACTTCAATTCCCAGAATTCCTGAGCCAGCATGGCTCAGCTTGGAAACCTCCCCCTTTCCCCTCAGCATGGCTGGCTCAGGAATTCTGGGAGTTGAAGTCCACGAGTCATAAAAGAGCCAAGGTTGCCTACCCCTGCACTTGGGGTTTTGCAACCGGGCCACGGAAACGGCTGGTGAGCGTACACACATCCTCACTTGTGTGAGCAGCAGGTAAGCACGCACACATGGGCTCCATTTAAGTGAGTGGCAGGTGTGCATGCATACTGCTCATGCAGAACCCTCTCCCCTCCCCCGCCAGTCCGCAAAGCCAGAAACATTGAGGATCTCTGTGTTACATACAATCTGTTTCTTATGCCAGGAAAAGGTCAGGTTTGGCAGTAGGAAGCTTTAAATAGCCAACATCAACCACAGCAGAGGCTGGTTGTGACCACCATCTTGATTTTTGTTCTTGTTTTTTACCCTATTTTTATAGGGTCTGCCCTTCTCCATTTTAGCAGGAAGAGCTTTCGTAAACCAAAGGGGTGCTGAATGAAAAAGACACGTGGGGAAGTACTTTTTCTACACGGGAAGTCCTCAACGTACGACCACAATTGAGCCCAAAATTTCTGTTCCCAAGCGAGAGAGTCGTGAAGTGACTTTTGCCCCCATTTTACGACCTTTCTTGCCACAGTTGCTTAAGAGAATCCCTGCAGTTGTTAGGTTGTTAAGTGAATCTGGTTTCCCCATTGACTTTGCTTGTCAGAAGGTCACAAAAGGGGATCACATGACCCCGGGACACTGCGACCGTCATAAATGTGAGCCAGTTGCCAAGCATCTGAATTCTGGTCACGTGACTCTGGGGATGCTGCAACGGTCGTAAGTGTGAAAAACTACCCTGTCATTTCTTTTCAACGCCTTTGTAATTTTGAATGGTCACTAAACAAATGGTTGTTAAATCAAGGACTTCTTGTTTTCAGAGTTAAAGATGAGATGGACTCGAGCTACCTCTATGGCTTGACTAGATTCCAAGGGAAATCAAAACATGCAATTTTATTTATTTGGCCTTATCTGACAGGATGAGCCTTTAAATTAATGCCTGTTGAAAGAGCTTCAGTTTGGTGCGGTTGCTCCCTCATTTCACGCTGACCTGCTTGGTAGATAATGGAAGGCGACAAACGGGGCGAAAGCAAAATTATATGGTTATGCAGAAGAGGCTGCATCAACTCTGCCTATACATGTAAACAACAGTGTGAATCAGGGATTACGCAGGCCTGTGCCACGTGTGTAGAATGAGGAGATTTTGTGTTGTTTTGTTAGGAAAGTGGGATGGGGCTTTCGCTGCCGTATAATTCAAAATCTTTTCCAAAGCACAGACTAATCTGAATAGCAGTGGAAAAGAAAGAAAGAAAGAAAGAAAGAAAGAAAGAAAGAAAGAAAGAAAGAAAGAAAGAAAGAAAGAAAGAAAGAAAGAAAGAAAGAAAGAAAGAAAGAAAGAAAAAGAAAGAGAAAAGGAAAAAGAAAAAGAAAAAGAGAGAGAGAGAGAGAGGAAGGAAGGAAGGAAGGAAGGAAAGAAAAGAAAGAAAAGGAAAAAGAAAAAGAAAAAGAGAGAGAGAAAGAAAGAAAGAAAGAGAAAGAAAGAGAAAAGGAAAAAGAAAAAGAGAGAGAGAGAGAGAAAGGAAGGAAGGAAGGAAAGAAAAGGAAAGAAAAAGAGAGAAAGAAAGAAAGAAAGAGAAAGAAAGAGAAAAGGAAAAAGAAGAGAGAGAGAGAGAGAAAGAAAGAAAGAAAGAAAGAAAGAAAGGGAAGGAAGGAAGGAAGGAAGGAAGGAA
Organism: Azemiops feae; assembly: GCA_023970755.1. NCBI lineage: Eukaryota > Metazoa > Chordata > Lepidosauria > Squamata > Viperidae > Azemiops > Azemiops feae. The sequence goes on from JALGBA010000970.1 coordinate 128,940, forward strand.
GGAAAGAAAGAGAGAAAGAAAGAAAGAAAGAAAGAAAGAGAAAGAAAGAAAGAAAGAAAGAAAGAAAGAAAGAAAGAAAGAAAGAAAGAAAGAAAGAAAGAAAGAAAGAAAGAAAGAAAAAGAAAGAAAAAGAATTTCTCCACTTTGAAGCAAAGTCAACGTTTAACTTTATGAGGAGTCCAGCCAAGCTCAGAGAGCACCAAGGACCCCTGATTTCAACCCTGAGCTACAAATATTCTCTTTTATTGGTATTTAATTCCATCTCATGCCTTATTGGGCACTGCCCTCCTGCAAGCGGAATCAAGGTTGCGCGTTTGATTGGGGACTTGGCTAAAGTAACGGCAAATTATGTGGAAAGTATTTGCCTTGTAGGCTCTACCTGGGTGATCCTTTCTGTACTGTAAGCTTCATAGAAGAGCAGCAGAAAACAACCCCCTCCTCCTGTAATGTTTTTGATCTGTTTTCCCTTTGAATCAGTTTTGACGCTTGGAGACTACCTGGACAAATCCCTGCAGTTTTCTTGGCAACCTTTTTTTCTTGCCTACGGCAGAACGAGAAGGACTGAACCCCAAATCATCCAGCTTGTATTTTGATTTCGCCTAAGGCAAGACTAGAATTCTAATTTCCTGCTCCTAGTTCAATAGCTTCACCTCAAACCAAACTGTCTCTGTAGTTGGTCTTCTCTGTGCTATTTTTATTTTATTTTATTTTTTTAATCCCAGCCCTTTAGAGTTCCCTGTTTTGCAGATTCTTACATGGTAGAAAAGATCTGCCCTTCTCCATTTCAGCAGGAAGGTAAAGGAGATTAAAGTCTAAAGTTGTTGGGTTTTTTTAAATCTGTAAACCATCCAGAGTCGTTCAGACAGTGAGTCTAAATTGGATAAATAAATAAGATAAATTTGAGAAAAGGAACATAGAACATAGAATGATCGAGTGGGAAGGGACCTTGGAGGTCTTCTAGTCCAATCTTCTGCCCATGGCAGGAGATCCTATATACCATTCTAAACAAGACTTAAAATGTATAAACTAAAAATTATTGATAAAGGTAAGAAAGCTATTTTTATTAAATCGATATAATAAGAATTGTATTAATTTAAATGTGAGACAGTAAATACCAAGGGGAAAAGAGAGGAAATAAATAATGTAATAATTAATTTGTGATCTGTACTAAAGATATTTGTATGTTATTGAATTATGGATCAACTCAGCCACCACGTTGCTTTTCAAATATTTAAATGTAAAATTAGAAAATCAATAAAAAATTTATAATAAAAAAAAAGACTTAAAATGTGTAGGCTATGTGAACGAGTGTCACGTGTGAAGTGTCTTTGATTTGTGACAATCGGATGCTTTCTGGATGAAACTGGACAGGTGATGCAGCTTCTCTTGTGAATTCCTTTAATTTCTCACGCTGGAGCCTCACCATCAGATAGTTGCTGTACAGGACAGGACAGTCCTTGACTTACAACCATTCGTTGGAAGTTATGATTTCCCTGAATGGTGGTTACAACTGGTCTTTGAGCCGTGATGATGCGGTGGTTAGAACGCAGTATTGCAGGCTAACTCTGCTCACTGCCAGGAGTTCGATCCAGAATGGCGCAAGGTTAATTCGGCATTCCGTCCTTCCAAGGTCGGTAAAATGAGGACGCAAAATGCTGGCTCTGTAAACCAGGGGTCTCCAACCTTTCTGGGTTGGTGGTCTGGTGGGAAAAGGAGGGGCAGGCACCTTTATGCGTGCATGCGCACACACGCAAATGTGGCTGCTCGTGTGTGCACGTAAACGGGACCACGAGCATGCACGTTCTGCAAATGGGGTGCACGACGTGCGGCTCAGCTAGCGCTGGTGCACGGCTCTTGGCTCACAGCTCAGCTAGCGCCGGCACAAAGCTCATGGCTCGGCTAGCACTGGCGTGAAGCATACGGTTCACGGCTTGGCTAGCGTCGATGTGAGGCTCGCGGTTCAGCTAGCACTGGCGCGCAGCTCATGGCTCAGCTAACGCCGGTGTGAGGCTCACGGCTCAGCTAGTGGCGGCTTGCGGCTTGTGGCTAGCGCCAACACGTGACTTGGGGTTCATGGCTCAGCTAGTGTTGGTGTGAGGCTCGCAGCTCACAGCTCGGCTAGCACCGGCGTGTGGCTCATGGCTTGGCTAGCACCGGTGTACAGGTCAAGGCTTGCTCACGGGCGGGTGAGCGTGTGCACATGCGCGTGTGCACTGGCCAGCCACTCACACAGCCTGGTTGCCAGGAGGCCATGGCCCTGTAGTGGGCTGCAGCCCATAGGTTGGGGACCTCTGCTGTAAACTACTTAGAGAGGGCTGTAAAGCCTTGTGAAGCGGTATATAAGTCTGATGGCTATTGCTATTGCTTTGGCATTCCTTTCCGGAGGGGTGTGTAAAAGTCTTCTGTGAATGACTCCAGCAGACCTTGTTGCTTTTATAAAGTCAGGTCCTATGAATTTATTTTGTAACATGCTTTATTTCCCTAGGACAGGGGTCTTCAAACTTGGCCCATTTAAGACTTGTGGACTTCAACTCCCAGAATTCCTCAGCCAGTTGAAGTCCACAAGTCATAAAAGGGCCAGGTTTGAAGACCCCTGCCCTAGGATTTCAGCTGCGCAATGTTTTCCTCTTCAAGGTTGGCCTGTCTTTGGCACTGAGGGAACTCATTTGTTTTAATTCATATTGTTTTCAGTGAATGCCTCTTCTTCATCCAAGCTGCCTTGTGTGGAGTTGAAACAATAAGCGACAGAAGCCTTGCCAGGCCTGCCAAATGGCAGCTACAAACAATAGAATCCCTTCACTTTATCGCTCCCTAGTTAGGGTCCAAGCCATTCCTTCAATAGCTATGCTTGGGGAGGGGGGTTAGGGGGGGGTCCGGTTAAAATTGCCCATTTGCAAAGGTTTCTGGTGCGGCAGCCATTATCAAGACATTTAACACATGTAGAGCCTGTGCCTTAATTCGCATTAATCATTCACTCAACGGGTCAGTTCCGACTGATTACATTGACGTGACCTGTTATTAATGACCGGTTTATCTATCTGAGAAAGTAAATAAACTGATATCTGGGCAAGCCATCAAGTATCCAGGTCTGATCAAGGGCTCAGGCAATTGGTTCTTTGGATCCAGAGACAATGAACACAGCAGTAAATAAAGGGAGTTTGACTGCAGCCAAGGAATTAAAAGACACTTGCTCCTGGGGAGGAAAGCTATGGCAAATCTAGACAGCATACTAAAAAGCAGAGACATCACCCTGCCAACAAAAGCATGTATAGTCAAGGCCATGGTTTTCCCAGTTGCAATGTATGGCTGTGAAAGTTGGACCATAAGAAAGGCTGAGCGCCAAAGAATGGAGGCCTTTGAACTATGGTGCTGGAGAAGACTCCTGCGAGTCCCCTGGACTGCAAGGCGTTCAGACCGGTCAGTCCTAGAGGAGATCAACCCTGACTGCTCTTTAGAAGGCCAGATCCTGAAGTTGAAACTCAAGTACTTTGGCCACCTAATGAGAAGGAAGGACTCACTGGAGAAGAGCCTAATGCTGGGAAAGATGGAGGGCAATAGAAGAAGGGGACGACAGAGAATGAGGTGGCTGGATGGAGCCACTGAAGCAGTAGGCGTGAGCTTCAATGGACTCCAGAAGATGGTAGAGGACAGGAAGGCCTGGAGGAATGTTATCTATGGGGTCACGATGGATCGGACACGACTTCGCAACTAACAACAAAAGCTTTATTACTAACTCAGGCAAACAGATTTAAAAGCATAACATAAAAAAAACATACTTACCAAGCAAGGTAATACCCACATCTCTTACAAGCTACCAGGAGCTCCTTAAGGATGGCAGAGATGCAGAATAAAAGAATCACAGTGTTGGAAGGGACCTTGGAGGTCTTCTAGTCCAACCACATGCCCAAGCAGGAGACTCTATAGTCTATACTATTTCAGCCAAATAGCTGTCCAGTCTCTTCTTAGAAGCCTCCAGTGTTGGAGCACCCACAACTTCTGAAGGCAAGTCGTTCCATTGATTAATTGTTCTCACTGTCACAAAATTTTTCCTTAGTTCTAGGTTGTTTCTCTCTTTGACTAGTTTCCATCTGTTGCTTCTTGACCTGCCTTCAGGTGCTTTGGAAAACAGATTGACCCCCTTTTCTCTGTGACAGTCCTTCAAATATTGGAAGACTGCAATCATGTCACTCCTAGTCCTTTTCCCATTAGACTAGAGATATCCAATTCCTGCAACCGTTCTTCGTATGATTTATCCTCCAGTCCAGTGGTGGAGTCCAAATATGTGAACAACCGGTTCTCTGTGTGGATGCTGCTTCTGGAAGTCCATTCTGGGCCTGGGCAACAAAAAATTAGCTACCGGTTCTGCCGAACTGGTGCGAACTGGCAGAATCCCACCACTGCTCCAGTCCCCTGATCATTTTTGTTGCTCTTCTCTGCACTCTTTCTAAAGTCTCAGCATTTTTGTTTATATCGTGGTGACCAAAACTGAATGCAATATCCCAAGTGTGGTCTTTGAACCCCAAAACAGCAAGTGTTGCTGATGTTTTAAAGCATTTTAATGTAACATTATTTGGACTGTAAGAGCGGGGGGGTTGGAAATAGGAGAATGATACGTTCCTAGAACGTTGTTTAATGTAGAAGGTAATGAATTGGATTGAGAGCTAATTGTGCACAGTTGATAGGAGCAGATTTCTCTTTTCATTCTAATCTTTGCAGTCCTTCAAATGTGGAATTCAGAGAATTAAGGGAATCCAGTAAAAAGACTGACTGTTAGAAAATCAGAATGGAGAGACTTTCCCGACAGGAGCATCAAGCAAACTGTAGGAGAAAGAAGATCAAAATTAATGACGCTCTTTATTCCAGGATAAGAGCTAAATCCATCTCAATCAAAGGATGTGGGCTTTGGAATATGGGAACTACTCCCCCATTTAATTAAGTTAATAAAAATTAAGGAACTTTTATAAATTATGAGCACATAAACTTCTCCAGTAACTTTTTTGGAGAGCAAAATGCTAATAAAATCTGGTACGCCCATAAACACAGGCGCATAACTAAGGCGATCTTACAGGGTTTTTTTTTTTTGGCCATTTGTTTGATTTATTACACATTGCACAGTATCCTGTTTCCTTGAACATGCTGAAGATAAAAGTGTAAGCTGGAGCCATAAAAAAATACACTCTGAGGACCATCTGCTAGCTTCTCAACAGGGTATTGCAAGTATTTGACCAAATGCTTGACTCTCTGCTCCTGAAAACTTCCATAAGCAAGTTTTCTGCAGGGAGGATGAAGGGCTAACCCGTAAATCACTTTGTCTAAAGAACAGAATCTGTGAGATGTTAATAAGAAACTCAACCAATTTAAATGGATCGCGGTTATTGCGTAACTTGGAGGTTTTTCTTTAACTCCCTTTTTAATTAATCCTAGATGGTAAATGGCATATTTCACTGACCTGAACAAAAATCTCCCTCTTCCCAATCAAAGCAAAGCAGGAAAGCACTGAGAAAAATGTGCATTCTTATGTGCAGAAACCCAGTTGCGTCATCCATCGTGCAAAGACGTGGGTCAGCACTGTGGTCATTCCCAGCCGGCGATGTGTGTGGGGACTTACATTGGGAGCTGCAGTTTCTCAGCCATAAATGTGGATTATGTCAACAGCCCACAATCCAGTGGTGGGATTCAGCCGGTTCGCACCGATTCAGCAGAACCGGTAGCTAAATTTTGTTGAGTTCGGAGAACCGGCTGAATGCAAACTGCTTCCAGAAGTTCGTTCTAGTCCTGGGAGGCCTGGAGGAGGCCTCCCAGGACTAAAACAGCCCACCGTAAGTGCGTGGATGCCACTTCCGGAAGTCCGTTCTAGGCCTGGGAGGCCTGGAGGAGGCCTCCCAGGACTAGAACAGCCCACCGTAAGTGCGTGGATGCCACTTCCGGAAGTCCATTCTAGGCCTCGGAGGCCTGGAAGAGGCCTCCCAGGACTAGAACGGCCCACCGTAAGTGTGTAGATGCCACTTCCAGAAGTCCATTCTAGGCCTCGGAGGCCTGGAGGAGGCCTCCCAGGACTAGAACGGCCCACCGTAAGTGCGTGGATGCCACTTCCGGAAGTCCATTCTAGGCCTCGGAGGCCTGGAGGAGGCCTCCCAGGACTAGAACAGCCCACCGTAAGTGCGTGGATGCCACTTCTGGAAGTCCATTTTAGACCTCGGAGGCCCAGGCCTGCATCCACACAGAAACCGGTTGTTCAGGTATTTGAATCCCACCACTGCCACAATCCTTTTGCTTCAGCAGAAGACCAAATGTCCACTCAGTTGTGGGAAAGATAGGAGAAAAAAGAAAAAAAGAAACAGAGCAATGCAACTGCAAGAATTGGATGGATCTCACCTTGTAATTAAGGAAGGCAGTGGAAGCTATCCAGCTACCAGCATGAATTAGACTGAAGCTATCCAAACTTGTGATACAGCACAGTTGGGTAAAGATCTTTAATGTATGCTACAATGAAGTGGTTTTAAGCAGTTGGCTACCTCTTGTCAATATGGGGAATGCTTTTTATATCTGCAGCAACGTAATTATAATGTCGTTTTCTCTGGCACTTCCCATGGCTTCATGGACATTATTTGTTAAGCCTGGGAGCTAAGCCACTGTTAGTTGTCAACCCACCTGGCGTTTCAGTCTGGGGAAACTGTAGCTGTCAATGGATCTTCCATAGAAGGTGCCTCCTCATGTCCACAATTAAAGATACTAACAACATCAACAATAATAATAATAACAACTGTGGTGGAAAAGGGAAAAAAAGGCAAAATAAGGTTATGACCAATGCACGGAAAGTCACGTTACTGAAATCTGAGCTAAATCTGCACAGACGTATTTTATTTATTTAGAACATTTATGTGGCCGCTTACTCCCTCACCGTGACTTTAAGTGACTTACAAACAATTAAAACACAGTACAGAAAAAAAATAAAATTAAATTAATAACCGAGGTCTACATAAAACCATGCGGGCCGCTGCATTTTGCACCAACAGGAGCTTCCAGATGCTTTTCAAGGGCAGCCCCATGTAGAGCACGTTGCAACAATCAAGACGGGAGATGACTAGAGTTAGTATATCAAATGCTAAAAGTGAATCATCAAGCAAAATATATTATTCTTTTTTAAAAAATGCTACCTAACACAACCCCTTTTAAAAGCTGATGATCGACACAAGGCATTTTTAAGCTATGCGGCTACACAAACGGTGAATGCTAACCTAGTTATTTTACAATCTTGAGCAGCCGATGCGGTTATTGACAGTGCTAGGCCAGGTTGATAAGGTTCACTTCCCCGTGACGAATGGAATTTGGAAGCGGTAAAAATCACCGGCAGAACAAGAGGGAGAGCAATGTGGTTGCGATAATAACCCAATTCTAAAATGCTTTTCCAAAAGAGAGGGTCCAACTATGCTTCCATTTTGCTTCCACCAAACCTAAACAATTTTAAATCCAGTCACTGACCTTAGATAAGCTTAGATAAGGATTTCATGGTGACGCTCATATAGATTTATAGGAAGCAGTGCAAGAACGGTTTGCCACTGCTATTTCTCAGACTTTTTTTTTTAGCTTCTAGTTTTCAGACTGCAATCTCTTACTGATTTCCCCACCCAACTATTAACAGGATCTGACCCTGAAGAGCCTCTTGACGTGGGTGAAGAAGGAGAGTGAAAAAGTTGGCTTGAAACTCAACATTAAGAAAACCAAAATCATGGCATCCGGCCCCCTGAATTCCTGGCAAATAGATGGGGAAGAAATGGAGGCAGTGACAGATTTTATTTTCCTGGGCTCCAAGATCACTGCAGATGGGAACTGCAGCCAAGAAATTAAAAGACGCTTGCTCCTGGGGAGGAAAGCTATGGCAAATCTAGACAGCATACTAAAAAGCAGAGACGTCACCCTGCCAACAAAAGTGCGTATAGTCAAGGCCATGGTTTTCCCAGTTGCAATGTATGGCTGTGAAAGTTGGACCATAAGAAAGGCTGAGCGCCAAAGAATGGAGGCCTTTGAACTATGGTGCTGGAGAAGACTCCTGCGAGTCCCCTGGACTGCAAGGCGATCAAACCGGTCAGTCCCAGAGGAGATCAACCCTGACTGCTCTTTAGAAGGCCAGATCCTGAAGTTGAAACTCAAGTACTTTGGCCACCTAATGAGAAGGAAGGACTCACTGGAGAAGAGCCTAATGCTGGGAAAGATTGAGGGCAATAGAAGAAGGAGACAACAGAGAATGAGGTGGCTGGATGGAGTCATTGAAGCAGTAGGTGTGAGCTTCAATGGACACAGAAGATGGTAGAGGAGAGGAAGGCCTGGAGGAACGTTGTCCATGGTGTTGCGATGGGTCGAACACGACTTCACAACTAACAACAACAAGCCTTTATTGAGAGCACCCAAGATTGGTTAGGTGGCATCATCTGCTGGGACTGATTTTGGAGACATGTTATTTGCTAGTTGGGTAAAGCAATGATTTATTATTCACTCTAGGAAGGGAGATGGGCGGTGTCTAAATATGATATATTAGTAAATATTTTTTTTAAAAAAATTATCTAACTGAAAGGAGGCAAGAGTAGATGCAAGGAGTTGTCAAGGGAGGTTGTTTAAGACAGAATTATACGTCCATACCTCTTGTTTATAACAATCTGCTGACTTAGGTCAGATCCATCAAAAAGAGGCATTTAGAACTTGTATACACAAGCAAAACGCTAAAAAAATTTTGTGGGCTTTCTATTTTTGGTAAGGATAAATTTTCGGAAAAGGTGGTCTCTGCTTTCTCGTAAAATTTAATACAAGACTTCCTCATTTAGATCCAAGATGCTGTATGAAATGAGTCATCACTTGCAACGCCATCTTTTCTATGAATGCTTCAATCAGGATGGCGTTCCTCGTAGATTAGAACGGGAGAAGATGAATGGAGAGCGTCAAGGCAAATTCCCAAATCTCTCATCTTCCCAATGTGAAATTCTCAATCGGGTCAACTGAGAGAGGAATCCTTAGAAGGCCTTGAACTTTGAAGAAATCACTAGGCAGGTGGCAAATTTGTCCCTTGCTGGGGCTATGAGAAATATAGAACACAGAATGGATGTCAGCCCTTCAAGATAGGTCAAGTCCGGGAAAGGAGATCACAAGAATTACTGAAACTCTATTGTGGTAGGGTATAATAATAGCATTTTGACCTGATTTAATCTCTTCCCCTTCATACCAAAGAGAATCACGATGGGACAAGATGAGTTGTCTATCTCTCGCTTTCCATTCAGAACTAAGCTGCTTAATATCTTCTTCAAAGCTACCTTCATAGTCCTGAGTATTGATTATCGGTTTGCTAAAACAGACTGTGGAAAAAGATAATCTGAGCAGCCGTTCTTGGACTAAGGTGGTGTGTGACTCACCATCCATTCATACTTACCTCAAATAGGTAGGTTTCGGAGCTTGACATGGTTCTTTGTGCTTTTGAGTCAGCCGGTGGAATCAGCCAAATAGTGAACTTGAACGTGTGATTTGAGTTTTCGCACGTCTAACTCCACGGTCGGTATTTTCACATCGCCTTCTTTTTAATGGGATGAACAGAATAACAGAGTTGGAAGGGACCCTGGAGGTCTTCTAGTCCAACCCCCTGCTCAAGCAGGAGACCCTATGCCATTCCAGACAAGTGGCTGTCCAGTCTCTTCTTGAAAACTGCCAGTGATGGAGCACCCACAACTTCTGAAGGCAAACTGTTCTGATGAAAACTTGAAGGGAAAGTCTTCATCAGTTCTATTAGTTAATTGTTCTCACTGTCAAGAAATTTCTCCTTAGCTCTAGGTTGGGTTCTCTCCTTAATTAGTTTCCATCCGTTGCTTCTTGTCCTGCCTTCAGGTGTTTTGGAGAATAGATTGACCCCCCCTCTTCTTTGTTGCAGCTTTTTAGATATTGGAAGACTGCTATCATGTCACCCCTGGTCCTTCTTTTGACTAGACTATACCCAATTCCTGCAACCGTTCTTCATATGGCTTAGCCTCCAGCCTCCTTATCATTTTTGTTCTGCATTGTTGATTTGAAACATCTTGAAATCCTGGAGATCCTCTATCAGTGGACAGATACAGATAGAACTTCCAGATCTTGTTGAATCATCTCAACCACCACTTTTGAAAGAGCAAACACTGCATAAGGAATGCTGAGGAAGTATCAAGCCCATTAGAGTAATAATCAATGGTTTACACAAAGCAGTGTAGCAAAGCACTGTTGTTTCATTAGTTGTTGTTTGATAAAAGGCCACATTCAATCTTGAGTGATGTACCAAAGGTTGGACCTGACAAGGAAGAAATAGGTAGAGTGCAAAGAAAAAGTGAATAGGATTCTGTAGAAGTCTGCAGAAGAGAAAAGGCCGAAGCTAAATTAACGTTTAATAAACAGAATATGGCTACATAAAATAAATATTTTGGCAGTTATCCGGTGTATAGGAGAGTAAATTCTCATTCCTACTCCTGCCAGTAAACGGCAATATTTTTTTTCTTAAAATTTAAAGTAAACTCTGCACACACAGACACACATACTACACTAAAGCCATTTTGTCATTGGGTTGGGGGGGGGGAAAGCAAGAAAAACAAAATCAGTTCCAAAGTCATTTGGGAATGTCCTTTATTAACTTTTCAATAAATGCCATTCTTGTTTTTATTTTTTTAATTGATCGACTTCATTTATCATTCTGAGAGTCCCAGAGGCCTTACTGCTTAGCTGTAACATTCTTTTAAATGTTTCACAAAAGAGGTTCTTCAGTTCTTCCGTTTTGTAAAACAGGGCCCAACCTTTTTGCTCTCTTTTATTGGCTTCCACTTAACATACCACTGACTCCTGTGCCGGCTGTTTTATATTTTTAAAATGGATACGATCGTTTGCCCCTACCTTTCTTTCTTTTTTTTGCAGAGCAAGGCACACAAAGAATTTTAAAAGCAGTATTAACAACAGCGGTACGCCTCTCCTGCATTGCTTTAATATAATTTAGCTGGTGGATGTAGGCAGTAAGACGGCATTTATCTGATTTGACGTCTCTCCCTGCCTAGACTGAAATGGAATAATGTCAGCTTCATTTACTTTGTCATAAACTGCTTTTCAAATCAAACCTAACTGGCATCCAATTTGTTCAGAAACAGAATTCTGCAAAGGGGGAAAGCATTAGATGTTTCCGGAACGAAATAGACTCCCTTCCAACCTACCAAGTGATCAATTGCCTACGTTATCTAAAAGGCTGCACAATAAATACAATATCCATCATACATCTAAAATCACTCGGTGAACATCAGGAATCTCTACTCCTTTCTCTTCAAATGAAGTCTTCCAATGAATTTTTGTCTCTTCTGCTCACGTCTGTCCTTCTCCCTCCCTTTCTGATTGTCAAGAGGAAAGAAGGAAGGAAGGAAATAAATCTTGTGTACAGTACCAGCCCCCAGTTTAGGAGACAGTCGAGGTTTATCAGATATTAATTTTACAGTTGAGGATGTGAACGCTGTACCTTGCATACAGATTATTTTCTCTTGACCTACTTCATCTGACTGGCAAGAGCAAGGGCTTCTTCAGTAACTTATATCACTTTTTTCTAGCAATTATTCTCCCCAAATTTACTACACTTTCTCCTGGCAGATGCTGGGAGACATTAAAAAAAATGGACGATGGGATTAAATCCAAGTGACCAATTTCTCTTGGCAAGTGCAAAGGAGAGTGTAAACCTATTGCATCTGTAGCTGAACCGCAGCGAATTATTTTTAAGCATCGTTTCCCGATATTTCTGAGAGATACAGGAGAAATCTCTGCTTCCAGCCTCTGGAAGTGGCTCTAGCAAAAGCTGTGGTGACAGTTTCCTTGTTTATTCTGCTGTTGTGTGCAGGCTTCTTGGCACAGGCACGCAAGCAGAGATATTATTAAAAACAAATGAGAAATTCTTGGCAAGCAAACAGTCACCTGGAGGGAGAAATTAAGGGCAGGAAGATGGATGGGTGAGAGAGAGCTAGGAAGAGACCAAGCAAACAAAAACAACAACAAAATTAACTTTATGGGTATGTGAAAACAGAGGCGAAAGCCACCGTGTTTCTTCTGGATCAGAACATTTCAAAAATTCAGGGAGGTGTTTATAGCTCAGGATATTGGTATTTTTCAGTTAGAGGGACATTTAAGAACCAAAAACCTTGTTTTTGGGGATTGCTGAAGTGATGGCTGTAATAAAGTCTATATGGCTTCTGCAACTGTGTTTTTTTTAAAAATTAATCTCAACTTCAAGGGCTCCATTTTGTCGTGTCTCCCCATACAAAGCTTCTTTCTTGAGACGATTAGAAAAACATGTCATTAAGTGAGGAGTGAGAGTGGAATAAAAGGAATCACGGAGGTTGGGATGGGTGGGTAACTTACCAAAGGAAGTGTCTGTGGAGATTCTCCATCATCCAAGTCACGGTGGTGCTTTTTCAAAAGGCACCTGGACTTTGTTTTTCCTTGAGCAAAAGTTTTCCAAGAAGGCCCCACACCCATTTGCACTATTCAGGTGACCCTGAGGGCACAGATAAACCTCCAAGTGGCCTCAACGACTCTCAGGAAGAGTACTAATGATCAGATGACTAGAAGAGATACACATCCTTCCATCCTCCACCATTCAGTCAGAACTAAAGAAGCTTCTTGGATGCGAAGCGAAACGTCTTCAAGAAAAAACACAAGTCCAGTTGCCTTTTGAACAAGCAACTTTGGGATTATCAAAGCAAGGTCCAGCACTGCAGATAGTCAGGGGGCTCAATATTTCCAGCTCAGTTGAGAAAACTACCTCACTATAATATTATATCATCCCAAATCTTAGCTCAGCCACATGGGTCTCCTTGTCCTCTTCCTATCCCGTGGGCAAAAAAAAGAGGTAAACAAAAGAAAAAATTGCATTGACTTAAATCCGTGAGAAGAAAGTATTGGCGGAGAGCGGCCTTCAAATGAATATTTATTTATGGACAGAATCTATATGACTGCCCATCTAATATAACGATTCTTGGCAGTTTCCTATAAGCAACAAAAACAAGGATATGATGGCTTAGGCATTCCTGAAAGAGAGAAAATTGCACTTACGGCCACGACTGAGCCCAAAATTTCTGTTGTTTAGTGAGATATTTGTGAAGTGAGTTTAGCCCAGTGGTGGGATTCTAATAGGTGAACAACTGGTTCTCTGTGTGGATGCCGCTTCTGGAACTCCATTCTAGGCCTGGGCAAGAAAAAATTAGCTACCGGTTCTGCCGAACTGGTGAGAACTGCCTGAATCCTACCACAGGAAGGAAGGAAGGAAGGAAGGAAGGAAGGAAGGAAGGGAGGGAGGGAGGGAGGGAGGAAGGAAGGAAGGAAGGAAGGAAGGAAGGAAGGAAGGAAGGAAGGAAGGAAGGAAGGAAGGAAGGAAGGAAGGAAGGAAGGAAGGAAGGAAGGAAGGAAGGAGCGGTGGGATTCAAATATGTGAACAACCGGTTCTCTGCATGGATGCCACTTCCGGAAGTCCATTCTGGGCCTGGGCAACAAAAAATTAGTTACTGGTTCTGCCGAAGTGGTGCAAACCGGCTGAATCCCACCACTGGTTTAGCCCCATTTTACAACTTTCTTGCCCTGGCTGTTAAGTGAATCACTGCAGTTGATAAATTAGTAACACGGTTGTTGACTTTGTTTGTCCAAAGGTTGCAAAAGGGGATTGCATGACCTTGGGGCACAGCAACGTTCATAAGTATGAGTCAGTTGCCCAGCCTCTGAATTTGGATCACATGAGCATGGGGATGCCTCAAAGGTCGTAAGTGTGGGAAATGGTTATAAGTCACTTTTCTTCAGTGCCATTGTAACTTTGAAAGGTCACTAAATGAATTGTTGTAAGTCGAGGATTACCTGTATTAAATTTCCCTTCCCTGCATATGGATTATCCAGATGCAAAGATTCCATTCCACCATGTTGATTATTTTTTTTCCAAGAAAGGTACCAGAATATTAACTCAGATAATTATTTCCAAATTATTTCTTAATCAATACTACTATGTGCCTTTTGCCTTGGCGGGATTCCCAATGTTTACATCATTGTCGAAAGCTTTTCCACATCTTCATGTAAACCGGGAATTGATGGTTGCTGGTATCTTAATATGCATGATCCATCCAAATGGCATCCTTGGAACCGCAAAATTAAATACATTTAATTTTAAATGGGAAACGATCCAATCTTTCCAAGGTTGCCCCATCTCACAGGAAGTTGTTCGTCCCTCTTGAAAACTCCAGTGGAAACCTTACAAGGTTTGGGGATCTTGAGGGATTTTGATCATTTAAAGATGTGTTTTATATGTATATTCTTATTTTGTTCCCTACACAGCAAATGACACGCTGTACCCTAGAAGACCCCCCATCAGATTTACAATACTCAGTTCATTCAAATCATCTAAGTAACTGTTTGTAGATCCTGACTGAATTTACTTAGTATGGCTGACTTAAGTTGCAGAAATTGGGCATGGCTAGTCTAGTGAAGAGAAGGACTAGGGGTGACATGATAGCAGTCTTCCAATATTTGAGGGGCTGCCACAAAGAAGAGGGGGGGTCAACCTCTTTTCCAATGCACCAGAAGGCAGAACAAGAAGCAATGGATGGAAACTAAACAAGGAGAGAAGCAACTTAGAATGAAGGAGAAATTTCCTGACAGTGAGAACAATCAATCAGTGGAATGAGTTGCCTCCAGAAGTTGTGTCTTCTCCATCGCTGCAGGTTTTTAAGAAGAGACTGGACAGCCACTTGTCTAAAATGGTATAGGGTCTCCTGCTTGAGTGGGGGGGGGCTGGACTAGAAGACCTCTAAGATCCTTTCCAACTCTGTTATTCTGTTAAAGTCCTCTTGCCCTTATTCTCTTGACGTTGGTAAAAGACAATGACCACATTGTCTTTTCTAGTTAAAATTATCCAAAAATGGTCAAAATGTTTAAACATTTTTCAGAATTCTTTTTTTTTTTTTTTTACATTTATACAAATTCTGGGCTTCGTTAACAAATGGATTGTCCGTTTTTTTTAATAAACCAATAAACCCAAAACTGGGTCTGTCGTTCTGGATGGAACTCCTGTGAAATTTACTTTTCCCACCTTTAGAAATGGGCAAGTTATTTCATCTACAGTACTAAAAGACAAAAGCCTGGCACTTTTTCCATTATTTTAAGCTATATTATTGTATTTGTCAGAATATACTTTCTTTGAAAGCTTTTATACTACTTCTTATTTTTAGCACTGATACTAATCCTCTGATGATGTTAGCTCCGATGATGTTACCTAGTTTGGTGATGAAATGTCTGCAAGAAAACCATCAAGCTCAGACGGCACCAAGGACTCCACAGTTGTCCCCCTCCTCCTCCTCTTCTTCCTCCTCCTCCTCCTCCCTTCTAGCACTGATGAGGTTACTTAGTTGGGTAATGAAATGTCTGCAAGAAAACCATCAAGCTCAGAGAGCACCAGCGACCCCTTAATTTTCACTCCTCAAGCATTTCAGAATTAATCAGCTGGAAAGGACTTTGGAGGTCTTCTAGTCCAGCCCCCTTGCTCAAACAGGAGACCCTATACCATTCCAGACAAATGGCTGTCCAGTCTCTTCTTAAAAGCCTCCAGTGATGGAGCACCCACAACTTCTGGAGGCAAAGCTGTTTCACTGGTTAATTGTCCTCACTGTCAGGAAGTTTCTCCTTAATTCCAAGTTGCTTCTCTCCTTGGTTAGTTTCCATCCATGGCTTCTTCTCCTGCCTTCTGGTGCTTTGGAGAATAGGTCAACCCCCTCTTCTTTGTGGCAGCTCCTCAGATATTGGAACACTCCTATCATGTCAGCGTAACATATTTTCCCAACATAACACGAGGAAGCAACTCAATACTGCACAATCTTCCTTTTTTGTGTCATATCCACCTTTCTAATTGATGGAATCCAGTGTGGGGTGGTAGTTAGTGTAGTAGACCAGCACCAGAGAGACCCAACTCAATACTGACTTTGTCATTGTCACTTTCTCTTAGCCCAGTCTACATCACACAGTTGTGGCAAAAATAGGAGAAGGGTGTGATATGTCTGCCACTTTGAGCTTCTTGATGAAAAGATGGAGCATAAATCTCAATCAGAATAGAGCTGGAAAGGACTTTGGAGGTCTTCTAGTCCAACCCCCCCCCCCCCATGTGCCTCCATCTCAACCACTTCCGACTCTCGATATGCTTCTGCTGATGACAGGTGTGCTCATCTCTCAGCTGCTTCTACTGTCCTTGGGATGCTTTTCAACCATGGTTGCCTCTGCTCTTCACTTTCCAGCTACTGTGACAAGTGCAGGGACACTCAACATGTGCACTTCCCAGAAAGAAGGATATGTCTGGAAGATGCTTCAAAAGATAACAGTATTCAAGCACGGGAGGAGAGAATCAGAATCAGAATAGAGCTGGAAGGGACCTTGGTGGTCTTCTAGTCCAGCTCCCTGCTCAAGCAGGAGACCCAATACCATTTCAGACAGGTGGCTGTCCAGTCTCTTCTTAAAAGCTTCCAGTGATGAAGCACCCACAATGTCTGAAGGCAAGCTGTTCCACCGGTTAACTGTCCTCGCTGTCAGGAAGTTTCTCTTTAATTCCAGCTTGTTTCTCTCCTTGATTAGTTTCCATCCATTGCTTCTTGCCTTGCCTTCTGGTGCTTTGGAAAATAAGTTGTCCCCCTCTTCCTTGTGGCAGCCCTTCACCCATGGATGTATATTTTTCTATTGTGCACAGAACTCTCTTGCGTTGATTTCTTTGATACTGAGGGAAGCTTTCACTGATGCCTCTTCTGTTGCCTGCTCATAATTCTCATGAGTTCCTCGGAGAAAGAAAACACAAACTGACAACCTACCCATTGTGAACGATCAAGTGTGGCTCTCCGCCAACCGAGCCAGATATTTCTGTTAATGAACAGAATCCTCCCCAACTACTAAATCATTTTGACAGTGACAAGTCAGCAGATCTTGGCTGAGGGCTAAGTCCTAAAGCTTAGGAAGAAGCTGAGACGAATGACAAAAAGATTATACTCAAGCTCTTTTGGAAAAGAAGAGATCTAATCATACCGTCTAAGAAGAAGAGTAGACAATTTGGTATCACACCAAGTGAAGTTAACAGCCTTGTGAGCAATTGTGTCATCTCTTTACTGGCATCTCAATCCTTGTAAATTGGTGCACCACTGGTTTATTTCACTTCAGAAGAGTGTATTTGATAATTGGTCTAGTCCTCTCACTCCTATGAGCTGGCCTCCGTGATTTACTATAGTTTTGACCTCAGAACAGTTTCCTCTGTACTTACATAGTTAACTCCCTGGTTTATGTATTCAGGAAAGCTCCTCACTTTCTCAATGAATTGACTGCAATCTCATAGCCTTGATTGGATGCTAGGTCTCTTTCTATTCTAAATCAGCTATCTTCTTTTAGTCTTCCTCATTCTTCAAGGAAAAGCAATTAAACTGGATAACATATTAATGGAATTTGGAAGCTAAGAACCTTTGTTTCTAGAGAAGCCTAGCTTGTTCACAGGACTGGCATGGGTAACATTCATAGCGTCTTTCATGACCATGACGTCATTTTCTTTTCGTGCAAAATTCTCACCGAATCTTCTTTGGGGAATCTGATCAAGGTGCCAATAATCTACAAAGTCAATTCATGTTTCAAAGAATTAGCATGCCACTCTATTAAATGCATATTTCATTATATTGCTGCACAGTGTGTGTGTAGGAGATGACCAGGCTGAGCCAGAGGGAGCGTTCGGGTCAAATGCATCATCAGTCTTGAGTCCTTTCGCATTCACAAGAGATCTAAGTTCAGTCCACCTTTGACTCTTATCTGCCACCAATTTTCTGATTAATGTCAAGCCCCAGGAAAATGAGAGAATCCAGGCAGTTCAAATGAGTATTGTGATCACTTTCCCCCCCCCCCCGCCCCATGACGCTTCCCCAGATACCTCTCCAGAGGTCAGCTTAGAGGAGGATGAACCAGTTACAGCATGTCTGGAGGGAAGTTGGTTAATGGCTCTGAGCAGCCAGTCTGAGAGGGAATTGGCTGAAGCACAGCTGTAGCAGGACAGCTCTGAAGCTTCAGGTGGGAAAAGCATGCAGCTGCAGCCAGCCAGTGATGAGGAAGAGGAATTGCCTTCTGATCCGAGAACACTAGGAAGAGAAAAGGCAGGAGCAGAGAAGGTCAGCCAGATTACTCACGAGGAGAAAGCCTTGCCCTTCCTGATGGACTGCACCAGAAGCTGGCTCTTTAGCACAGGAGGCAGATGGAGGCGATGCTGGGAACAAGGTGTTTGTTTTCTTGCTGTGTGTTCTTGCCTTGAACTTCGGATCGTGTCTCTTCAGCTGTTGCCTTTGCTTGCCTTGCCCTGCCTTGGCCTTTGTTTTGGAGCTTGCCTTTGCCTCAGGAACCTGCTTTTGCCTACTGGACTAGACTTGCCTTTGCCTTGAGGACTAGTGTTGGCTTCATTGGAGTATCCTGTGGAACTCATTGGGGTTGATGCCGGCTCAACAGGGAATTGCTGGGGAATACAATTCAGGCTTGGAAGCCTTAATACTTTACACCTGTGATGTGTGTGCTTGCATGAGTAGGACAGCACAGGTATAAAGATTTATTGCAAATCTACAAGAACCTGAACTACTAATGGTCAAAGCAAATTGGCAGTAGGTAAGAGTCGAAGGGAATTCAAGGTGGGCAGGACTTAGATCACTTGTGAGCGTGAAGGGACTCAAGACTGATGACACGTTTGACCCCTCCCTCGGGATCAGCCTGGTCATTTCTTACAGTATGCTCACCTATAGAGCACAGTATTTTAAAAATATACCGTACAAAAAATAAAAAAATAAGGTCCACTCTGGTGATTTCAGTTTGAAAATAAATGAATCATTCTGAAAATAGGTTTATAACAATAATATTGGAGCCAAGGAAATTATGCCAACGTGTCCATGGAGAAGAGTTCAACTTGAAAGAGATTTGACCCTTTCTATTAACAGTCAAGAGGACAAGATGGTTCTCCTAATCTTTAAAGTAAATGAAAATGCGTTCTTTGAGGGGGGAAATAATCTCCATGCAAAACTTTAATGCTTTGCATTAAGATAGACCAGGGGTCTTCAAACCTGGCCCTTTTATGACTTGTGAACTTCAACTCCCAGAATTCCTCAGCCAGGCATGCCTGGCTGAGGAATTCTGGGAGTTGAAGTCCACAAGTCATAAAAGGGCCAAGTTTGAAGACCCCTGAGACAGACTGTGGGAGAACTACTCTTTATACCTTGCTTTAGAATAGATCACTCCTCCTTTGAGTAAATATATTGGTTTTGCTCAAATTTCCTCACGATTATTCTGCAGATAAAGTCAGACGGCGCATAAAAGCAATGTAGGATCAAATGCATGCTTTCAAAAGCAAGGCTTTTAAAAATGTTCAACAATGGTGTTTCTCCTCTTACAGACATGAGCTGAAGCTTCACTGTCACACTGTTGAGCAAGAACAACATGTGCTAGAGTATACTCTGCTCTTTCATTCCACAGCCACAAATGTAACGAGCTGTGAAAAATCTTCCATATATATGCTTATTTTTTAATAAAAAGGTTTCTGCCCACCCGTTGTTCTCAAATACATGCATCAGCAGTAGACCTTCTACGTATAGCACTCATGTATCTCAACTTAACTGTCACGATCAAGCACGAACTGAATTTTCCAGTCTCCGATATTTGAAATTCTTGGAGTCCTGTTAATTGAGCAGAGAGAGAAGATGTTTAATATTTCTGTCCATTCTTTCATTGTAATTATTATGAACAATTCAGACTGCAGGAAAATTACATTTTTTTTTTCTGTTAGAAAGGCAGAAAGAACTCAAGACATTTTTTTTCTGGGCAAAAGAACTCAAGATCAAAACAAACAGATGCATAACAGACTTGGTTGAGTAACTATTTTAGTTTGATTATTCTGCATCAAGGCAGCCCATATAATCACAGAACAACAGAGTTGGAAGGGACCTTGGAGGTCTTCCAGTCCAACCCCCTGCTCAGGCAAGAAACCCTGTACCATTTCAGACAAATGGTTGTCCAATCTCTTCTTAAAAACCTCCAGTGTTGAGCATTCACAACTTCTGGAGGCAGAGAAACTAGACATACCCGATTCCTTCGTTCTTCATATGTTTTAGTCTCCAGCCCCCTATGTCATTTCAGATAGATGGCCGTCCAGTCTTTTCTTTGATGGAGCACCCATAACTTCTGGAGGCAAGTCGTTCCACTGATTAATTGTTCTCTTATACCAGATCAGACAAATGGTTGTCCAGTCTCTTCTTAAAAACCTCCAGTGGTGGAGCACCCACAACTTCTGGAGGCAGGTCGTTCCACTGATTGTTTTAACTGTCAGGAAATTTCTCCTTAGTTCTAAGTTGCTTCTCTCCTTGATTAGTTTCCATCTGTTGCTTCTTGTCCTTCCTTCATGTGCTTCTGAGAACGGGTTGACCCCCTCTTGTCTCCTGCAGTCCCCCCCACACACACACCTGTGTCCTAGGGTAGGTATCTAGGGCAGGTCTTGACAATTTGATTTGATGACTATGCTAACTGAAATGTTATTACGTTTTCTGTTTGCAACTTGATGGTGGCACCAAAGGAACTTAAGATTGAGGACTGCTAAAATGTTGATTCTGGGGACCTTAGACCTGCGTATGAGACTTCCAGGGGGTAGGGGTGGCTTTAATGCTGCTATTAAACCATATTTTTTTCTCAGCATGGATTCTGGATTCTTTCTTACTCCTCCATCCCTTCGCGAAATGCTGTTCTAGATAGAATAGGTTGCCCTTCCTCATCCATTGCAATGGATATTCTAGGTCTGAATTCAGATCCCTGAAATTCATTATAATCTAAGGTACCAGCCTGAGAAAAGTGGTTTTTTAAAACATATACTTGATTGTAATATTCAGGGGTAAAATATGATTAAAGGCCTGGGGACAAAAACATATGAAGGACGGTTGCAGGAATTGGGTAGGGTCAGTCTAGAGAAAAGAATGACTAGGGGGGGGTATGAGAGTATTATTCCGGTATTTGAAGGCTGCCACAAAGAGGAGGGGGTCAACTTATTTTCCAAAGCACCAGAAGCCAAAACAAGACACAATGGATGGAAACTAATCAAGGAGAAAAACAACCTGGAATTAAGGAGGAACTTCCTAACTTTGAGGACAATTAACCAGTAAAACAGCTTGCCTTCAGAAGTTGTGGGTGTTCCATCAGTGGAAGTTTCAAGAAGAGACTGGACAACCATTTGTCTGAAAAGATATAGGGTCTCCTGCTTGAGCTGGGGGTTAGATTAGAAGACCTCAAAGGTCCCTTCCAGCTCTATACTGATTGATTGATTGATTGATTGATTGATTGATTGATTGATTGGTTGGTTGGTTGGTTGGTTGGTTGGTTGGTTGGTTGGTTGGTTGGTTGGTTGGTTGGTTGGTTGGTTGGTTGGTTGGTTGGTTGGTTGGTATGGGTTCTAGCTGAAGGAACTGCAGGAAACCAGCCTACCACACTATTATCCAGGAAATTAAATTGTTTTTCCCGGAAGGAAAAGCACAACTCTTGTTAAGCAATTTGCAAGGTCTTTGCAAAAGAGCCTACTGAGTTTGCTTATGCAGCTGAATCTACTCTGTTCTTGTTTATATCTCTTCAGCCAGTCAGCACTAGAGTGTGATAAAATATTTAACACTCCCCCCCCCCCACAATTAGCCATGGGTAACCTTCCTTCAGTTTCCGGCTATTGTATAACAAAGCAATAATAAAGTTGCTTCCCCTACATTTGTATGTAAATATTTACTGGCTGCAGGAAGAAAACCACATCTGCAATATTGCTGTGGAAATATATGTGTAGCATTGAGGCTCCCAGAAATTTACAATAAGGGCTTAACGTAGGCAAATGAATATAGCTGGGACATTATCGTTCAATGCCTAAAATATCAGTATTCTTAATTTTCTTGATTCATTTTCCTTAATTTTTTTTCAGGTCCTGATTACCTTAAGGACCCCAAGAAAAATGTTGAGCCACTGAGACTAAATGTTAGATCTAAAGAATAACTGATTCGGAAAGTGAGGTTGTTTTAAAACAGGGGTCTTCAAACTTGGCCCTTTTATGACTTGTGGACTTCAACTCCCAGAATTCCTCAGCCAGCGTGCCTAGCTGAGGAATTCTGGGAGTTGAAGTCCACAAATCATAAAAGGGCCAAGTTAGAAGACCCCTGTTTTAAAATGTGCGCTATTCCATGGTTTCTATTGTAGTAGTGGCCAAAATTGTGGAAACCTTTTGGGGAAAGTGTATTTTTGAGGTTTGATGGCTAATAACACCACTTTTTTTTTTTAGTAGTACCATAAAATGATATATCAATGGAAAGATAATTTAATCAAGAATGTAATGCAACCAAGTTTGTTCAATTATCTCTACTGTATTCTATGAAAAGTTATAGCCAAATAACTAGAAAACGGAAACACAACTTGCTTAGGTTGACATCAGGTAGCTTTCCTTCATCTGACTGCAGCCAATGAGCATGAGTGTTTAGAGAGCCAATCAGGTGTCATCTTGTTTTGCCAATGAGCCAATCAGATCACAGTAGGATTCAGTTATTGATGTCACGTATTGAAGCTGAGAGGAGGACATTTGTCAGTGTGTTATGTGATCGCTATCAAGTTGGTTGGATTTTTTTTGCGTTCTTTCATTTAGTGAGCTTGTAAAGCGTAATAAAATTAAAGGAATGGTGCAAAGAGTGGACTGGTTGCCCAGAAAGCGATGTGAAATAGTATTATGAAGTGAACAAGGCTACAGTTATAAAGAAATTAGAAGAAAAAAGGGTGGAAACTTAACCAAAGGTGGCATTTCTACTGTACACTTTTCCCAAAAGGTTTCCACAATTTTGGCCACTATTGTAGATGGAAATCAGCTAAACGACAGAGATAACCTAGAGAGGGTAACCTCTTCATAGTGCAGAATTTATTTTGCCTGCTGTAATATCCTTCCTCGGCCATTCCAGACGGCAAGTATAAAACAGATGCTACGAAGAAAGATTGGTCTTTCTTCTGGAATATTTAAAACTTGGATTCGTGTCCTTGTAGGTTTTTCTCTTTCTCTTTAGGGAGAAAGCTTTCTAGAGTCCGTATGGCAAATTGCAACATTCCGTCCGTTGGGTTGCCTGTCGCTTTTTAGGGGAATTAAATCGAAGCCCCGTGCAGATGCTTCTTTTGTGCTGTGGCCTAATTTTACCCGAATGTTACATTGTTGTTTGTGCGGTCTGTTGAAGGTAGGAAGCTGAGCACTGGCAGTTTCGGAACTGAATTTCTAATCGGCTCTACAGACTCAACAAATATTTAAATGAATGTGGCCTCTCTCTTTCATTGCATCGTATCTAGTAGGCACTGCTTGCAACAGTGAAAGTAATAATAATAATAATAATAATAATAATAATAATAATAATAATAATAATAATAATAATAATAATAATAATAATAATAATAATAATAATAATAATAATGATGATGATGATGATGATGATGATGATGATGATAATGATAATGATAATGATAATGATAATGATAATGAAAAATAAATTTGGGAGGGACCTTGGAGGTCATCTAGTCCAACCCCCTGCTCAGGCAGGAAACCCTATACTATTTCAGACAAATGGCTGTTCAGTCTCTTCTTAAAAACTTCCAGTGTTGGAGCATTCACAGCTTCTAGAGGCAGGTTGTTCCACTGATTAATTGTTCTGTAAGGAAATTTCTCCTTAGTCCTAGGTTGCTTCTCTCCTTGATTAGTTTCCAACCATTGCTTCTTGTCCTGCCTTCAGGTGCTTTGGAGAATAGCTTGACTCCCTCTTCTTTGTGGCAGCCCCTGAGATATTGGAACGCTGCTATCATGTCCCCCCTCGTCCTTCTCTTCATTAAACTAGACCAGGGGTAGGCAACCTTGGCTCTTTTATGACTCATGGACTTCAACTCCCAGAATTCTTGAGCCAGCATGGCTCAGCTTGGAAACTCTCCCTTTCTCCTCAGCGTGGCTGGCTCAGGAATTCTGGGAGTTGAAGTCCACGAGTCATAAAAGAGCCAAGGTTGCCTACCCCTGAACTAGACATACCCAATTCCAGCAACCGTTCCTTGTATGTTTTAGCCTCCCGTCCCCTGATCATCTTTGTTGCTCTTCTCTGCAGTCTTTCTAGAGTCTCAACGTCTTTTTTACATCGTGGTGACCAAAACTCGATGCAGTATTCCAAGTGTGGCCTTACCAAGGCGTTGTAAAGTGGTATTAACACTTCACGTGATCTCGATTCTATCCTTCTGTTAATGCAGCCCAGCAATATCAAGACGCTCAGGGATGTGTGAGCTTCTCATTTGCAGGCTAGACATGTCCCGAGCTGTCACATAACTGTCAACCATAAAAGGGTGTGGGTTTATTTCTGCCTCAGTGAAAGGTTGTGGAACTCATGAATACTGTGTTCAGAGAACCTCTTTCATCTGCTGCCAAATCTGCCATCAGAATGCCAGAACAACAGAGTTGGAAGGGACCTTAGAGGTCTTCTAGTCCAACCCTCTGCTCCTACAAGAGACCCTATACCATTCTGGACCAATGGCTGTCCAATCTCTTCTTAAAAACCTCCAGTGATGGAGCAATCACAATCGCTGGTGGTTAGCCATTCCACTGATTAATTGTTCTCACTGTTGGGAATTTTTTTCCTTAGTTTTAGATTGGATCTCTCCTTGATAAGCTTCCATCCCTTACTGTCCTGCCCTCAGGTGCTTTGGAGAATAAGTCAATCCCCTCTTCTCTGTGACAACCCCTCAAATATTGGAAAACTGCTATCGTGTCATCCCAATCCTTGTCTTCATTGGACTACTAGACATACCTAGTTCATCATATGGTTTAGCCTCCAGGGCCTTTATCATCTTTGTTGTTCTTCTCTGCCCTTTTCTAAGGGTCTCAACATCACTGCTCAAGCAGAAGACCTTATACCATTGCAGACAAATGGCTGTCCAGTCTCTTCTTTAAAACCTCCAGTGATGGAGCAGCCACAGCTTCTGGAGGCAAGCCGTTCCACTGATTAATTGTTCTCACTGACAGGAAATTTCTCCTTAGTTCTAGCAAGAGTGATGATGGACGGGCTACTTTGTTTGACCCTACGCAATGTTTCCCAACCTTGGCATAACCCTGTTTTCCTGACCCGCTGAGTTATAGGAACACTGGTGAAGCATGACTGGCTTCTTTTTCACTACAGTAGTGGCCAAAATGGTGGAAACCTTTTGGGAAAAGTGTACAGTAGAAATGCCACCTTTGGTTAAGTTTCCACCCATTTTTCTTCTAATTTCTTTATAACTGTAGCCTTGTTCACTTAATAAATACTATTTTACATCGCTTTCTGGGCAACCAGTCAACTCTTTGCACCATTCCTTTAATTTTATTACGTTTTACAAGCTCACTAAATGAAAGAACACAAAAAAACCCCAACCAACTTGATAGCAATCACATAACACACTGACAAATGTCCTCCTCTCAGCTTCAACACGTGATGTCAATAACTGAATCCTACTGTGATCTGATTGGCTTATTGCCAAAACAACATGACACCTGATTGGCTCTCTAAACACTCACGCTCATTGGCTACAATCAGATGAAGGAAAGCTGAGATCAACCTAAGCAAGTTGTGCTTCCTTTTTCTGGTTCTTTGGCTATAACGTTTCATAGAATACAGTACAGATAATTGAACCAACTATGTTGCATTACATTCTTGATTAAATTATCTTTCCATTGATATATAATCTTATGGTACTACTCCCCCCCCAAAAAAAGTGGTATTATTAGCCATCAAACCTCAAAAAATACACTTTTCCCAAAAGGTTTCCACAATTTTGGCCACTACTGTATATCCCGAAGCAGCAGACCTGGGGTTTTTACGAGATTTTCAAAACCCAGATCTGTACAATCCAGGGCATCACATTCTGAGCTTTTGGCAAATCACACTGTAAAAGGAATGCGTAAGGAAACTTGAGAACATCCTAATGTAACTCTTCTGCGCAGAAAGTATGTGTAACAAAGATATTTCATTACCTTAAAATCTAAAGTCCTAAAACGAGCGAGCATTTTGCAGAATGCAATGGTGGTAAAGCCATTTTTCCCGTCCGCAATCATTTAACCATTGTTTTAATATACAAAAGAGTCGTGTGCTGCTGATTCTGTCACGATCTCAGAGAACTAGCAGAGTGTTGTGTTGGGGGTGGGGTTTTTTTGTTGACAGAGACTGCTAGTGAGGTGAAAGAGAAGGCTTTTGTGATTCAACTGTACCATCTCAAAACAGTGACTTTGCTTCACTGGGTCAATAGAAATCCAATTGTATGTTCAAAACTCAGCCCGTACAATGGCATGATTGAATCTTCTTGAATGCTCCCTTGCTTGGTTTGTCTCCCGGCTCTGAAAATGAGAGGGTCACGTGGTTTCTAAGTGTGTGGCTGCAAAATGACACACTGCACAACCTGACACCAGGATAACTGGTACCCTGAATTCCCAAGAGCACGCAGTGAGAACCCTCAGCCAACAGCTGCTAAAATCATCTTCGTTGCTCGAACACAGAAAGCCACAATTTTAGAGGTTCCAAGTACACTTTTTCAGCTCACAGCTTTTTCAGTAGAACTTTACAGGTTGTCCCAAAGGTGCTTTTTTTCAGGAGACAACTGGACTCTCTTGTTTTTTTTCTTTGAAGATGTTTCGCTTCTCATCCAAGAAGCTTCTTCAGCTCTGACTGGATGGTGGAGAATGGAAGGATTTATACTCCTTGCGGACAGCTGGTCATTTGCCTTCTTTTAGAGAGTCACTGAGGCCACTTGGAGGTTTGTCTGTGGTCCTCAGGGTCACCTGAGTAGTGCAAATAGGCGTGGAGTCTTCCTGGAACTGCTGAAAGGGGTGTGTTGTAGACTGGAGATAGATGATGTTGTATCCCTCCCCCTCTGTTGAGAGAGGGCTGTTCAGTTTAGAGAGCCTCAATGACTCTTTAAAAGAAGGCAAATGACCAGCTGTCTGCATGGAGTATAAATCCTTCCATTCCCCAACATCCAGTCAGAGCTGGAGAAGCTTCTTGGATGAGAAGCAAAACGTCTTCAAAGAAAAAAACAAGAAAATCCAGTTGCCTCTTGAATATACACCTTTGGGACAACCATGACCTGGATAGACTGAGAATCTCCATAGAAACTTTACAGCTTCTTGATGCCGTTGTCTCTCAAATGGAAGGGCAGGAAACACCAATACAGGGTTGGATACTGATAGACACATTTGATGTCTGTTCGGCACAAAAGATCAGGTCCACCCATGAAGCTCCAATTATAAGTGCTTCATTGCTAAAAGCCTATAAACAGGAATCTTCTCCATTAACAGTTAGCACCTGCTAGGAGTTAGATAAGGGCCCAGGGAATTCAAGGGCAGTTGTACTTAGTTTGCTTGTGGCTATGTAGGGATTCTAGACTGATCCCTCTTTAGACTCCACCCCCCAGCTTCTGCCACTCTTTCCCCTACAATGTGCTTCACAATAAAGCATGTATCTCAGATGGACAGATGGTAAGTGCCAAGTAGTGATACTTAGAGAATCTATTCTGGGTTGAGAGTCTGCAAGAATTTGGGAGAGGGGACATAGCTAACAATAGGTTGATCCCCTATTGTCTCCTTGACAAGTATTGGAAGATTGCTATCATTTCACCCCCTAATCCTTCTCTTCTTTAGACTAGACATACCCAGTTCCTGCAACCGGTTGTTTATGCTTTAGGCTTAACCCCCACCATGACTGATGCATATATTGAATTCAGAGGTGTCTGCAAGTTCCATTGCTTTCATTGACATGATGAAGGCAGCATCTTGTGCGTAAATTCTGAAGGGCAAATTCTGTCCCTTTCAGAAGCATATACAGTAGTAGCCAAAATTGTGGAAACATTTTGGGAAAAGTGTGCAGTAGAAATGCCACCTTTGGTTAAGTTTCCACGATCACATAACACACTGACAAATGTCCTCCTCTCGGCTTCAATACAGGACATCAATAACTGAATCCTACTGTGATCTGATTGGCTCATTGCCAAAACAAGATGACACCCGATTGGCTCTCTAAACACTCAAGCTCATTGGCTACAATCAGATGAAGGAAAGCTACCTGAGATCAACCTAAGCAAGTTGTGCTTCCTTTTTCTGGTTATTGGGCTATAACTTTTCATAGAATACAGTACAGATAATTGAACAAACTTTGTTGCATTACATTCTTGATTAAATTATCTTTCCATTGATATATAATTTTATGGTACTACTCCAAAAAAAAAAAAAAAAGTGGTGTTGTTAGCTATCAAACCTCCCAAACAGTTTCCACAATTTTGGCCATTACTGTAAGTAAATGAGCCTGTATCATGTTGATCGAATAGTGATTTTGTCATCTGCCCCCAGCTTGCACACCTCCCTTGCAAACGCCACTAATCAGGCCTGCTCTTAGTAGATAAACCTAGATTCCAGGAAATACGTAAACTTGATCTTGCTTGTCGCTTTCACTGGATCCCTATTTTGGAGGGAAATGCCGGATATCATCCAGGTAAATAATTTCCCTGCCTGTTTTCCAAGGCTCTAAAATTGAACTGATGGCCTGCTGTTGGCTGTCTGAGTAACACAAAGCAGACCCAGGTAGCTCCTCATTAGCTTTCTTAGTGCTGCAGTACACGAGGAAAGCATTAATTTCAAAGCAGCCTCAGCATAGAGGCCTACAAAAAGAGCAGAGGAGGAAAAAGAAACTGGGTTAAATCTTGCCTAGCATGGCATACCTCTAAAATACATTGCAAAAACCTTCCAGCCCTTACTAAATTGCATTGCTACCACCATCAATTACACTCACCCCTTTTCACTGTGACTCTAATTGCACACATGCCCACTGTATATACAACTTTGGATATAATTATATAGTGTTGTCACAACTCATTTTATCTCTGTTTTGGAAAATAAGTTGACCCCCCCTCCCTCTTCTTGGTAGCAGCCCCTCAAATACTGGAAGACTGCTGTCATGTCCCCCCCTAGTCCTTCTTTTCTCTAGACTAGCCCTACCCAGTTCCTGCAACCGTTCTTCATATGTTTTAGTCTCCAGGTCTTTAATCATTTTAAGTTGCTCTTCTTTGCACTTTTTTTTCAAAGCCTCAACATCTTTTTTGTAATGTGATGACCAAAACTGGATGCAGTATTCCAGGTGTGGTCTTTCTTACTAAGGTTTTGGTGTTGTTGTTTTTTTAAGCGGTACTAATACTTCACGTGATTTTGATTCTATCCCTCTGTTTATATGCAACCAAGGATTGTAACCCATTTGAGTGATCCTTGCAAGAATTTGGAATTCTTGTTGCTGTTTTGGAGTTTTACACTTTTATCTGTTCATTGGTCAGTGTCTCCAAACATGGAATGTAAGATACAGAATGGAAGAGGGAAAGATGGAATGTTTGGTAGATACCAAGTATTGTAAGCAAATGAGCTTGTTCTGCATTGTTCTGACAGAACATTTAACAATATTTTAAAACCCAGAGGTTTTTTGTTTTTGTTTTTTTAAAGGGGGGGAGGGTCTTGAAATCATATCCCTAGCTTTGTTTTTTTGACAGACAGACAGGCTGAATTTATTCTTCTCCCTTGTTTTGCAGCACCCTCTAATCAGATGAAGAGGTCTGAAGCCACCCAAGGCTTGCATCAATACCTTTAAGGTATTCCTCCAGTTTGTTTTCTTGGGATTTCTAAATTTCTTAACTTGGTAACTTTCTTTTCTAACACCCCAGACATTTGGGGGGGGGGATTGACAGCAACCCATCATGGAGTCCAATGAAGCTCAATGCCCCCGGAGACTAAACTAGGACCATTCGCCAATTAGGTTGGTCCTCAACACCAATAAATTGTATAAACAAGCACATCTGATGTAGCGACCGAGCTAAAACTAAAAGGAACTTTCTGATTTTTTTTTATTTGTGAGGCTCGCTGCTTGTCCCAAAGACATTTGCTGGGGATGGAATGAGATCTCCTGCCAGAGGGTTGAACTAGAAGACCTCTAAAGTCCCTTCTAGCCCTATAATACAGTAGTGGCCAAAATTGTGGAAACCTTTTGGGAAAAGTGTGTTTTTGAAGTTTGATGGCTAATAACACCACTTTGTTTTGGAGCAGTACCATAAAATTATATATCAATGGAAAGATAATTTAATCAAGAATGTAATGCAACAAAGTTTGTTCAATTATCTGTACTGTATTCTATGAAAAGTTATAGCCAGATAACCAGAAAAAGGAAGCACAACTTGCTTAGGTTGACATCAGGTAGCTTTCCTTCACCTGATTGTAGCCAATGAGCATGAGTGTTTAGAGAGCCAATCAGATGTCATCTTGTTTTGGCCATGAGCCAATCAGATCACAGTAGGATTCAATTATTGATGTCACATATTGAAGCTGAGAGGAGGACATTTGTCAGTGTGTTATGTGATGGCTATCAAGTTGGTTGGGTTTTTTTGTGTCCTTTCATTTCGTGAGCTTGTAAAACGTAATAAAATTAAAGGAATGGTGCAAAGAGTTGACTGGTTGCCCAGAAAGCGATGTAAAATAGTATTATTAAGTGAACAAGGCTACAGTGATAAAGAAATTAGAAGAAAAATGGGTGGAAATTTAACCAAAGGTGGCATTTCTATTGTACACTTTTCCCAAAAGGTTTCCACAATTTTGGCCACTACTGTAATATGATATTTCCCCTGCTTATACTGTATTTATTTCGAGGGACTAAGTCAACTCTCCCAGGTAAACCAGACAGGAAGCACAAGTAGATTGGCTGATTTTACTTTATTGTAAAGCTACGTTAACAGAAGCTTGCGAGTCTCAAAATACAAACTTCCCACGCCACATAGAGCTGCTTGATCCATTAGGGCAGATCCTTCCTAAGATTCTTCCTTTGACCCTTAAGCCTTTGGGGGATCCTGTTTCTCCTGTCTGATGGTTTCCTAGGCAGTATCTCTTCCCCCGGTCCCCCAAGGTTGTCCACACATTCCACTGCAGACTGCTGGGAATTTCACCCTGGCAGGAGCATAATAATATATAGAGACTGTGTTGCAGCAGTGATGCTGAACAGGTGTCCTGATTGAGTAAAAGCCAATTTGGAAAGTTAGGTACATCTAGAGTTTCAGCAGGTACATAAATCAGGAGAGATACTAAAAGCCAGGGCGCTGTCAACTTTTAATCTGAAAAATCCTCCACCAGGTGACTCTAGGAGTAGAAGACAGGAGGAAAAAAAAAAACGGAGGATGAATTATAGAGGTAGCAAAGCAAACTGCAGAAATCTCTTTTTGCAAGGGATCCAATTGTTTGTGTCCTAGATATGGAATAGTTACTCAGGGAAGTGCAGGATTTGGCTATAGCTTTTCATAGAATACAGTACAGATCATTGAACAAACCTTTGTTGCATTACATTCTTGATTAAATTATCTTTCCATTGATATATAACTTTATGGTACTACTCCAGAACAAAAGTGGTGTTATTAGCCATCAAACCTCAAAAATACACTTTTCCCAAAAGGTTTCCATTAATTTTGGCCACTACTGTATATTAGCATTCTGAGTGGAACTGAAGAACTGGACAATTAATTGGGCTGATCAGAGATGCAGCAGAGAAAATGCTTATATTGCACTATACTATATATTGCGCAGAAAAACAATCGCAATACTGGAAACAGTTCCTGTACATTCCTGCAAACGACTGTAATTATTTTTCTAATGGAAAATTAGAGGAGGGGGACAAGAAGAAGGGACCCCTGATTTTTCTCTGCAGATAACTTTCTCTGCAGATGCCAACTCACCCAATTGCAAAGGGATAAGTTTCAACCGAAGAAGATAAGTGGATTGATATGAAGATGTAATCAAGGGCTGTTTGGGTGAAGACACAATAGCTATATGATTGCAGGGGAGGCGAAACACGGAAACATATAATCATCCTTGAGGGGAAATCGCCATGATATAAAAAAAAAAATGTTGAGACTCTAGAAAGAATGCAGATAAGAGCAACAAAGATGATTAGGGGATTGGAGGCTAAAACATATGGAATTGGGTATGTCATCACTGGAGGTTTTTAAGAAGAAACTAAACAGTCACTTGTCTGAAGTGGTATAGATTCTCCTGCTTGTGCAGGGGGCTGGATTAGAAGACCTTCAAGGTCCCTTCCAGCTCTGTTCTAGTGTAGTCTAATGAAAAGAAGGTCTAGTGATGACATGATAGCAGTGTTCCAATATCTAAGGGGTTGCCACAAAGAAGAGGGAGTTAAGTTATTCTCCAAAGCACCTGAAGGCAGGACAAGAAGGAATGGATGGAAACTAATCAAAGAGAGAACCAACCTAGAACTAAGGAGAAATTTCCTGACAGAGAGAACAATTAACCAGTGGAATAGATTGCCTTCAGATGTGGGTGCTCCAAACTAGAGGTTTTTAAGAGATTGGACTTGTCTGAATGGTATAGGGTTTCCTGCCTGAGCAGGGGGTTGGACTAGAACAGGGGTCTTCAAACTTGGCCCTTTTATGACTTGTGGACTTGGCTGAGGAATTCTGGGAGTTGAAATCCACAAGTCATAAAAGGGCCACGTTTGAAGACCCCTGGACTAGAAGATCTCCAAGGTCCCTTCCAATTCTGTTCTTGTGTTGTTCTGGGTCATCAAGGTACTGTACATCATGATCTGCTAGCAGCTCCCAGTCCTGCAAATTAGGTAGCCTAAAGCAGAAGGCCACATCAATTATGATGGTAGCCCTGGGGATAGATAGGAAGTTAATTCTGTCCCAGGCATGGTAGCCCATTTATAACAACGACCTTTGCATCTCGATGAAACTGTAGTGGTAAAAAAATAAATTTGATTTGGAATGACAAGGAAAATAAGGTGTTATAAGGCGCATCACCTGCTTTTCTGCTGGCAAATCTAATTGTGCAGAAATTAAGGGAACCTTAATAGTATATAGCAAAAATGGGAAAGCTTGTATGCTGTAATTCTGTGTAAAATGAAGAATCACGTGTCATGGAACTCAAATGTTAGTAATTCTCTCTCCTAAACTCCTTGCACTAGTCATCCGTTATTTCACCAAAGGATTTCCACTGCCTCACTGCTTTTAATCAGGGTCATTAATATTTTTAAACGATGTAAGTATCTCAGGCAGAGAATGATTGGCAGATGGTGGCCAAAGAAAACACTATTGTAGTAATATGTCTTGGGCAGAAATTTACATTTCATTGATTAATAGACTTTTGAATGCTGTAAATATATTGCTGCTGACCGAGATACATACAGAATGAATAGTTGTGACTAAAGAAACGTACACTTTGCTTTTGGAAATATCCCATCATCATACCTTTACCAATGGTGAAAAATTAATGATTTTCCTCACATTTCTTAGACTTACCAAGGATGTTTACATTTTATATTACTATCTGGTACATGTTAGTTCTGGACTGTTTTGTAGATGAGTTAAGAGTACAATTCCTCTCCTAGAAAAAAACTGGAAGGCTTTGTGACACGGAGCTTTTGGAAAGTTATTTTATTTGTTTTTGAACATAGCACTTCGGGAATTATGAAGTCTGACATTCAATACTACAGACTGGCCCAGATAGCGATGGCCTAATTAAATTTGTCTCTGTGCTACATTCAGCATTTTATTGTTTTCACAGAAAAGAATTGAGGAGGGGAGAATGTCTAATTTTAAAAGTTTCTTTGAAAGAATAATGACACCCCCTAAAAGCAAAACCCATCTTAGCCCCAGTCTTTGTGTCTCTCTCTCTCTCTCTTTCTTTCTCTTTCTTTCTTTCTTTTTTCTTCTCTTTCTCTCTGTCTCCTCTCTCTTTTTCTCTCTTCTCTCTCCCCCCTCCTCTTTCTTTCTTCTTCTTTTTCTCTTTCTCTCTCTCCTCTCTCCCTCTCCTCTCTCTCTTTTTCTTCTCTCTCTTTCTCCTCTTTCTCTCTTCTCTCTCTCCCTCTTCTTTCTTTCTCTCTCTCTCTCTCTCTCCTCTTTCCCTCTCCTTCACTCTCTCTCTCTCTGTTTGTGCATGTGTGTGTGTGCCTTTGAGTTTGTCTGTGTGTGGGCATGCACATGCACACGAGCATGTGTGCATGTGTGCCTGTGTGTGCCTTTGAGTATTGTTGTCTCCTGTCAAATGTCTGGATTAATCCCTGCAGCTTTCTTGTCAAGATTTTGGAAGTGATTTGTATTGCCTTCTTCCTGGGGCTGAAAGAGACTGACTGGCTCAAGGTCCCCAGGCCAGCTTTAGGCTTAACGTGAGAATGGTACTCACAGTTTCCTACTTCTAGTCTGGGTCCTTAACCGCTACACCAGGTTGTCCAATTCTACAGAATTCAATAGGCTTTGGGCTTGCCCTGCTTAAATACCAAATTCCTCCCACACCAAATTAATCAGGTTTTGGAGACTAAAAAAGAATTTCAAAGTCAGTTTGCAAAGAGGCAGGAAAAGCACAGGCTTCCTTGAACAAACCATTATTGGATACTTTAACCCAGGAAGCAAGCCTGAAATAAAATGAAAGCAAAAATTTGTAAGACCCAGATAATTTTAAAGGTCAAAAGAACACTTTTCATTGATTCTAAAGACTAATGGAAAAGTCTTAACAACTGAAGTTATCTCTGGAGGAGAGATAATTTTTTTTGGGTATGCCTTGTAGTATTTTATTAATTTGTATGACTACTAGCAAAGTGTATCAGATCCTTGGAATATGATGCCTTTTTTTTTATAATCCATTGATAGGTCTTCTGTCTTTTTGCAGTAGCTCACGGCTGCAATAATTCCCACTGCCTCTTCTTCAGAGGTTAAAGCCTGACATAATTTTGCACTCTCATCTTTTATAGTTTTCAGCAGCGCTCAGGCTTGAGTTATTATTATTTTTTTAGCTGCTCGGCCTATCTAGCACACTCTAGATCAGAGGTCCCCAACCTTTTGGACACCAGGGTCCAGTTATGTGGAGTGAGGTTTTTCCGCGGGCCGGAGGGGGCGTGGTTTTGTGTGCTGCCTGCATCCCGTCGATGGGGCTGTGCTTGTTTGTGCGGGCCATTTGCTGGCCTGCTGTGGCCTGGTACTGGTCCACGGACCGGAGGTTGGGGACCCCTGCTCTAGATCTTCCACTAGATCAGGGGTAGGCAACCTTGGCTCTTTTATAACTCGCGGACTTCAACTCCCAGAATTCCTGAGCCAGCACGGCTCAGCTTGGAAACCTCTCCCTTTCCCCTCAGCGTGGCTGGCTCAGGAATTCTGGGAGTTGAAGTCCATGAGTCATAAAAGGGCCAAGGTCGCCTACCTCTAGCCTAGGCCTAGGCCGCTTTATGACTCGTGGACTTCAACTCCCAGAATTCCTCAGCCAGCATGGCTCAGCTTGGAAACCTCTCCCTTTCCCCTCAGCATGGCTGGCTCAGGAATTCTGGGAGTTGAAGTCCACAAGTCATGAGGGGGCCATAGTTCCCCCATGCTGGCTCAGGAATTCTGGGAATTGAAGTCCACGAGTCATAAAAGAGCCAAGGTTGCCTACCCCTGCACTAGATCTTTTATTTTTTCACAGCTCCTATATTTGCTTGACTTGATAGCTTCTCTCGTTAAAGCGGCCTCGGGACCAGTGTTGTATAATTGTTGCAGTGTCTTGCAAGGATTGGGTACCACCACCGCCATCTTCTCCTGCAAAAACGGGACCTCGTTCTGATTGGATTTTTGGGGCTGCAATTTTCAAGTTAGTAGCTGGCAGTTCCATTCAGTCTAACCCCCTTAGGCTATCTAAGATTGCTATCCAGCCTTGTCGGATTGCCATGTAGTACCAGGAAAAGCTTTAAAAATGCAATTATGGTTTGGGAGTGTTAGTTGAATATGATTCCAGCTAGCATTCTTAAGATTCTTATCTAAAGACTTGGCTGCTTGCTTGCGAACCAGGAACATAGCTCATGTCACTGCTAATGCTAGCAAGGCAACTATTTTTCTCCAAACTGTGCAGAAGTATAATGTTTACATCAGATCAGGGCAATTAACTAAAAAAAAAAAAAAAAGGACCTGCTCAACTGAAGTTTGCTCACAAACTTTAATACAGGTAGTTCTGAACTTACAACCACAATGAGCACCCAGAATTTCCACTGCTAATTAAGGCAGTTGCTAAATGAATTATGCATGATTTTACAACCTTTGTTGACAAGAGTTAAGCATCCATTGTTAAGTGAATTGTGGGGTTGTTAAGCAAGCTGAGCTTCCCCCTTTGACTTTGCTTGTTAAGAGTCAGATGGGAAGGTTAAAAATGACAAATTACACTTGCAACCATCGTAAATACATTCAGGTTGTCGAGTGCCTGAATTCTGATCGTGTCATCGTGGGGATGCTGCAAGAATTGTAAGTTGTAACTTTCGGTCACTAAATGAATGGTTCACATGATCTTGATTCTATCCCTCTGTTAATGCAGCCTAGCACTGTGTTGGCTTTTTTGGCAGCTGCAGCACACGGCTGGCTGTTTACTCCTTGCTGTTTTTTATTGTGCTGTTCTCATGAGAACTATACCTGAATCTCATTTACCATGTGAACATGTGCCATTCCAGGGTTCCTTAAAGTCCAGAAGAAGTATATTATTTCTAGCAAGGATAAACCGAAGGGGTTAACTCACGTCACAGTAGGAACATCGTAGGAATGCAAATGAAGATATTTTTTTGGGTTCAAAGTAGATGCAGGTTGCTTGAAAGAATGAGATTGTTTAAAATGGCGGGGAAAAGACAGGTCAAAAGCGTTTCTTCAGTTATAATCACGATGCTTAACGCTCACATCTTCTAATGGAAGGATCCCTGAATATCTGCTTAAGATGGTTTATTATGTCTGATAACTGACTGAAAATTCAATCATTGACAAGAACCATAATCATATTGTTCTGGTTCTGGTTCCTTTTGACAAAATGATGAAAGTAGCATTGTGTCATCCCAATGAAAGCTCCACTGATTTCATGCGATGTCAGAATGCATACACAAAAGGGGAAAAGCTTACCTCACAGTGTGTAAGGGAAGGAGTGGCAGAACCTGGGGGCAGAGTCAAAAAAGGAATCAGCCTAGAATCTCTACATTCCCACAAGTTCAACCCCTCATCTAGTGATAAACATTAGTTGAGTAGATTCTTGTCCGTAGACGTGAGCAATACATCAATTAAATTTGAACTTCACAGGTGATCTTTCCCACCTGACACAATCCTGCAATTGTTCACAATACATTCTATTGGGTATATACATCTGCTCTTAAAGCTCAAGATCCAGTCTCATATCTGATCAACTTGGTTTCATATACGATCAGCTGGGCTGATTTATTTTAGCCTGTCCATCAAAGCCTGTGCTAGAATAAAACATGAAGATGTTTTATCAGTGGGATTTAAGTTAGTTCTGACTAACTTTCTTATTGATTTCAGAACTCTAAATCAAGCACAAATCCGAATGTCAAGGGGAAACAGCTAAATACCCTGGAAAAGAAAAAAATTGCCTCTTCTCCATAAAACTTTCAAGCTCAGATTTTCCCACTGACCTACTCCACTGTATCTGGGTTGCAAAAATCTGTATGGCAGTAAAATGCTAGCTTTCTATATTTCTATCCTAAGGCTAGTGGTCAGTCAGATTATGCGGCTTAGATGCGGCAGTCCTGCAGTAATTCTCTGGGGGGGGGGGAAGAACTATTTCGTCTGTTTAACTCTTTATTATAAATACATTACTAGAATCTGTTAAAGAATGTCGGTGTTCAGCAGCAGATTCTTTTAAAATGAAGCCATGGCTAAGACAGGAAGCAGTGTAGGCCTATGTTTTAAGTTGCTAACAAGAGTGATAGTGAAAACAAACACCTTCGTGCATCCTTAATCTTACTCATGATAGCACATAGAGGGGGGAAAAATTGGTACATTTGCATATCCAGCCCGTTCTAAGATTGAGAGTATGTTTCTCAAGGGGGATACCCCTTCAGTTTATGGAATGTTTTCCATTTAACATGGAATCGTTGAATAACAACAGTCCATGATATGGAAAGAGCCAAATAAGAATACCTCACCAGTTCATAAGATCATCTTCAACTTAAATTGTGTGCTAAAAACAGGGAAGACATGAGGGCCCGTGGTGCTCTCTGAGCTTGGTTGTTTTCTTGCAGACATTTCATTACCCAACTAGGTAACATCATCAGTGCTAGAAGGGAGTAGGGCTTGCGGAGAGGAGAAGAGGAGGACTGTGGAGTCCTTAGTGATCTCTGAGCTTGGTTGTTTTCTTGCAGACGTTTCATTACCCAACTAGGTAACATCATCAGTGCTAGAAGGGAGTAGGGCTTGCGGAGAGGAGACGAGGAGGACTGTGGAGTCCTTAGTGCTCTCTGAGCTTGGTTGTTTTCTTGCAGACGTTTCATTACCCAACTAGGTAACATCATCAGTGCTAGAAGGAGTGTGGTTTGCTCTCATTTTACATTCTGGCTTGCCCCGTCAGTTTGGGTCACCAAATGTAAAATGTAAAATGAGAGCAAACCCCACTGCCTTCTAGCACTGATGACGTTACCTAGTTGAGTAATGAAATGTCTGCAAGAAAACGACCAAGCTCAGAGATCACCAAGGAGCCTTCATTTCAACCCTGTGCTACAAATATGCTCCTTTACTGGTACAGCGAATAGAGATTAAATAACTACCAGTTGGTTCAAGCAAGATTCAGAAGACCTGATGCGATTTCTAATGATACAGTCATCTCCACAAAATGGATCCAGGTTTAGGTGTGTTGTAGGAGCGCGGACATTCATATTGACCTGGGTAGGAAATATCAGATCTCACATAAGACTGTATTTCTAAGACTCTGGATGTTTCGATATAAGAGAATATTTGTAGCTCAGGGTTGAACTGTGGAGATCCTCTCCAAGCTTGGCGATTTTCTTGCAGATGTTTCATTACCCAACTAGGTAACATCATCAGTGCTGGAAGGAAGTGGGGTTTGCGGTGAGGAGGAGGAGGCGGAGGAGGAGGAGGAGGAGGAGGAGGAGGAGGAGGAGGGAGGAGGAGGAGGAGGAGAACTGTGGGGTCCTTGGTGCTCTCTGACCTTGGTGGTTTTCTTGCAGATGTTTCATGACCCAACTAGGTAACCATCAGTGCTAGAAGGGAGTGGTGTTTGCGGTGAGGAGGAAGAGAAGGACTTTAGTATCCTTAGTGCTCTCTGAGCTTGGCTGTTCGCTTGCAGATGTTTCAGTGTTTATTTGGCAAGAAGTCCAATTTAACTCAAGCTTACCTCTGAATTGATTTGCATGTAGCCCCCCCCCCCCAGTGAAATCCAGATGTGTTCTTTGTTTAAAGCCTATATCTCCTGGGATGTTTGTAAATTCCTTTAAAACCCTATCAGAATAATTTCAGTTCTACACCAGCCCAGTCGTGCCTTAAGACTTTCTATCCCGATTTTTCACTCAGTGCTACTGGAATGATAAAATAATCAGGATTTTTTTGAGCAGGAGTGTATTGGCTATGACATGTTGTCCCTAGAGAGGTTACTCACACTGCCATTGTGGATGATAGAAAACATCTACTTGGGCATTTTAAATTGTTAATGTTTTTAAGGTGATTTTGCTTGATTACTTCATTTGCATGGTGTTATAAAGCAGAGTAAGGTGGCAAGGAAAACTTTTCTATCCATTAGGAAGATTAATAGCACGTGTGACAATGGTCAAGGAGATGTTTGAAGCTTCAGCATCTATCCTTTTGTTATCCAAAGAATTTCACAATGGACAATCAATCGTCAGTTTGACCATGAGTTTAAATATCCCTGCTTTTGTGTTAAACGGAGGATTTGGTAAATCCTTCCGTTGTGTGAAACCTTTGTTTCCCACTCAACCAAGGAACTAATTTTTCTCTTGGTTTTACAACTGCAAAACTATTGCACCTCTGACAACAAAATAATTGGAGGGCAATTTTCTAAAATAGTATAACCGTTAACAACTTAATAAAACGACACGGGCTCATATTGTTATTGATGGGTCTTAAAATGAAAACATTGTAAAAATAACTCAGAGCCTGTACAGTCAGGATATATGTCATTGAAATAACGAGATATTAAACATAATAGTCATGTGGTCAAGCCACCAGGTTTTAATAAGTACTGGAAAATTCATATAATATTAATGAATCAAGTTTGTTTATAGTGATGTGGATATAGAACTGTAGTAAAATGAAATAAAGGCATCCTCTTTTAATTATTAAACTGATAAATGATAGATAGATAGATAGATAGATAGATAGATAGATAGATAGATAGATAGATAGATAGATAGATAGATAGATAGATAGATAGATAGATAGAAGATAGATAGATAGATAGATAGATAGATAGATAGATAGATAGAAGATAGATAGATAGATAGATAGATAGATAGATAGATAGATAGATAGATAGATAGATAGATAGATAGATAGATAGATAGATAGGTAGGTAGGTAGGTAGGTAGGTAGGTAGATAGATAGAAGATAGATAGATAGACAGATGATAAATAGAAATGATAGAGGGAGAGGGATGGATGGATGGATGGATGGATGGATGGATAGAGATAGATAGATAGATAGATAGATAGATAGATAGATAGATAGATAGATAGATAGATAGATAGATAGATAGATAGATAGATAGATAGATAGATAGATAGATAGATAGATAGATAGATAGATAGATAGATAGACAGATGATAAATAGAAATGATAGAGGGAGAGGGATGGACGGATGGACGGATAGACAGACAGACAGACAGACAGACAGATAGATAGATAGATATAGATGAAACCTATGTGGATGATAAATAGAAATAGATGATAGAGAGGAATAGATGGATGGAGACACACACACACACACACACACACACTCTCCATCCATGGACATTTTCGCCATAGAATAGGATAGTCATGGGATGTCAAAGGGAAGATTGTACTAAAAAAATTAAGTATTTATTTCACCTGCATTGTTAATATATCCTGTACATCAAGTGTCTATGGGTTAGGGTTAGTCAATTTGAGAAAATTAGTCAATTTGAGGAAGAGATGGTGCTACCGGCATTTTTAAAATCCCTAGAAAGAAGGCAGTGCCGTTGGAAGTATTGAACAGAGTTAGGATGGCAGAAATGATAAACTGATGCTTCACGAGTGTTTGCGTGTGCATGTGTGCATTTCATGCCTTTATTTAGTCTTGACTCATGGCAACTGCCCAGACCAGTCCTTGCAGTTTTCTTGGCAAGGTTTTTTCATAAGTGGTGTGCCATTGCCTGCTTCCTAGGGCTGAGAGAGAGTGGCCGGCCCAAGGTCATCTAGCTGGCTTCATGCCTAAGGTGGGACTAGAACTCAGGGTCTCAACGTTTCTAGCTTGGACACTATACTGCGCCTCAGTCAGGAAGATACCGTGGGAGATCAATCGATCAATTATTGTATTTAAATATATTATGCGTTATATGTGTTATTTTCCTTTTCTGATTTCCTTTTTTTTTTGCAGTGGTTTTTCATACATTGCAGCATTTGCATTACGCACATTTCTTTGGCAGCTTTTAAAGTTGTCCGGCGTCCAGAGTCACTTGGCGGATGCATATCAATGGGATGAAATGAATAAATGCACCCAGATAAAAGACCCCTTTTTAGATGAACTAATCTAACCCCCACCCCATCCTTCCCTCAAGTTAGATCAAGTGCCTCGTGCAACGGAGCGGCCCAGAGTCATTTATTTTATTATTTATTACATTTGCAGAGTTACCCACCCAACGCTCAAAAGGGATCTTAAAAGAGCAGGGTTAAGCACCCAAAGATCCATTCTCTCCTTCCCACCAAGGGCCCGGCAAGGATGCTCGGCCTGACCGATGGGGCCGGAGAAGAGAGGGGCGAATGCCAGGAGAGGAATCTTTCCCTGATGAGTCTGGACTCTGCCGGGTCTAGAACAGGAGGGAGGGAGGGAGGGAGG
The DNA here is from genome assembly GCA_023970755.1 of Azemiops feae. Classification (NCBI taxonomy): domain Eukaryota; kingdom Metazoa; phylum Chordata; class Lepidosauria; order Squamata; family Viperidae; genus Azemiops; species Azemiops feae. The sequence goes on from JALGBA010000970.1 coordinate 170,905, forward strand.
GAGGGAGAGAGAGAGAGAGAGAGAGAGAGATGACAGATGACAGATGACAGATGATAGAAAGATAAGAGTACGAGAGATGACAGTGATATAGATATAGACAGAGACAGATAGACAGACAGAGATAGAGATAGATAGATTATATATAGAGATGACACAGAGATAGATAGATAGATAGATAGATAGATAGATAGATAGATAGATAGATAGATAGATAGATAGATAGATAGATACAGAGAGATAGATACAGAGATACAGATAGACAGACAGAGATAGAGACAGACAGAGATATACAGATACAGATATACAGATAGATAGATAGATAGATAGATAGATAGATAGATAGATAGATAGATAGATAGATAGATAGATAGATAGATAGATAGAGATAGATACAGAGATACAGACAGACAGACAGACAGACAGACAGATAGATAGATACAGAGATAGAGACAGAGATACAGATAGACAGAGATAAATAGAGAGAGATAGACAGATACAGATATACAGATATAGATATAGATAAGATAGATAGATACAGATAGACAGACAGAGATAAATAGAAACAGACAGACAGACAGATAGATAGATACAGAGATACAGATAGACGGAGATAAATAGAGACAGACAGAGATAGACAGATACAGATAGATAGATAGATAGATAGATAGATAGATAGATAGATAGATAGATAGATAGATAGATAGATAGATAGATAGATAGATAGATAGATAGATAGATAGATAGATAGATAGATAGATATAGATACAGATAGACAGATAGACAGATAAATAGAGAGACAGACATAGACAGATACAGAGATACAGATATAGATAGATAAGACAGACAGACAGACAGACAGAGATAGAGACAGACAGACAGACAGATAGATAGATAAAGATATATTGTTCAATCCCAGAGAGCTAGAGAAAGTGAAAGGGCTGGAGAAAGTGGCCGCTTGCCCTCCTCCCCTTTGGAGAGGACGGCAGCCTTCCCCCCTCCCACAACGCAGCAGAAGACCCCGGGGCTGGTGTGTTTGTGAGGGGGAGAAGGGCAGAAGGGGAGGGGGCGAGCGAGGAAGGCAGGGAGGGGAGAGGGTAGGTTCCTCCCGGCGCGCGCCCAGTGCGGGGAGGGGAGGGGGAGGCGAGAAGCCGAGGGCCAGCGCGCGTCCCCGCCGGCGGGGCCGAACCGTGGCGCCGCCTGCGGCTCTCTCTCTCTCTCCTCCGCCCGCTCCGGCGGCGCAGCAGCGGGTCCTTCCCGCTCCTGCTCCTCCTCCTCCTCCCCGCTGCCCGCCTCCCTTCCCACCCACCGCTGGCTGCTCTCCGCCTTCTGCTCGCCTCCCCGCTGTGGCTCTGCCAGGCGGGCAGGCAGCCTCTCCTCCGGTCTTCACTACCGGGTCAGCGCGGCGGCGGCGGCGGAGGAGAGCGCCTCTGTCAGGCCGGCCAGCCCGGCTCGCCCCCGCCTCCCTTCCAGCGGTGCACAGCCCACCCTCGGCCCGCCACTTACTGTACCACTAGTGTCGCTCGCTCGCTCGCCCGCCCGCAGGCAGGGAGACAGGAGAGGAGCCCAGGCGTCCTCCGGGCTCGCTCGCTCGCCAGCCAGCCAGCCAGCCAGCATCCCGGCGGCGGCGGAGGCTGCTGCAGCAGCGGCGGCTGCTGCCATGGCTTGCGGCGGCTCCCGCCTCGCCCGCCGCTAGAGCGAGCCCGGGGGGAACCGGCCTCCCCTTCCCTCCCCTCCTTCCTCCCCCTCCCCGTTCCTCCTCTTCTTCCTCACCCCCTTCCCGTTCCTCCTCCTCCTCTTCCTTCCTCCCCCCTCCCCGTTCCTCCTCTTCTTCCTCACCCCCTCCCCGTTCCTCCTCTTCCTTCCCTCCTCTCCCCTCCCCGTTCCTCCTCCTCCTCTTCTCCTCCTCCCCCTCCTCGTTCTTCCCTCCTCCTCTCATCCCCTCCCCGTTCCTCCTCCTCCCCCGCCCGTTCCTCTCCTCCTCCTCCTCCTCTCCTTTCCATCCGCCGCCGAGCCAGACGCCGGGGAAGAGCAGCAGACCCCCGCCCCGCCGAGCCCTCCCGCCTCCTCCTCCTCTCCTCCTCCTTCCCCTGGTCCTCCTCCTCCCCCCCCCCCCCCCCAGTCCCCGCGCAAGGGAAACTCCAAGGACACCCCGAGGCCGGGAGGGAAGCAGCCGGCGCCTCTCTCTCTCTCTCCCCCCCTTCCCCACGGCAATGTCCAAGGGCTTGAAGAAGAAAAGCCACTGGACGAGCCGGGTCCATGAGTGCGCGGTGGTGAGGAACGCCGAGGGCCAGCTGGGCTTCGAGCTGAAGGGGGGAGCCGAGAACGGGCAGTTCCCCTACCTGGGGGAGGTCAAGGCCGGCAAGGTGGTCTACGAGAGCGGCGGGAAGTTGGTGGCCGAGGAGCTGCTGCTGGAGGTGAACGAGACCCCCGTGGCCGGGCTCACCATCCGGGATGTGCTGGCCGTCATCAAGCATTGCAAAGACCCCGTCCGGCTGAAGTGTGTCAAGCAAGGTAAGGCCGGGGCCGGGGCCGGGGCCGGGGCTGGGCGGGCAAGAGGCAAGACAAGGGAGGTGCTGGTGGGGGTCGTCGTAGCCTCCGGAGAGCAACTTTGCGACTTTCCCGCAGGGTTGCGGGACGCGACTCGCTCTGCGGCAGTGGCGGGGGAAGTTGAGCGGCCCAGCACGGGAAAGGCCGGGGAGGGGGGGGTGTCTCTGGGTCTGGTGGGGAGGGGGCCGAGCCGGGGAAAGGGAAGCTCCTCTCCTCCTCTAACCCCCACCGTTATGGCTTCTGCGAGCGAGCGAGCGCGTCCTGGGCCCAAGGCATCTGAGCGCGTGCAGAGCGCTCGCCTTGCCTGCGGGAGCAAACGGGGCAGACTTTCCCCCCTGGCTTTGGGGGCTCGAGGGAGATTCAGAACAGAACCAAACCCAACTCCGCTGAACTTTTTGGAGCCGTGTGTGTCTCTCTCTGTGTGTGTGTGTGTGTGTGTGTGCGGTGTGCACGCCGGGCCGGGAGGCACCATCCCTCTTTTAGAGGATTCCCGCAAGGGAATTCCACGCCAGGGGAAAAAAAAACGGGGTTGGGGGTTGGGTGGGTGGATTGGGGGAAGAGAATTTGTAGGATTGCTCTGCGCAGTTTTGAAGTCGGCCGGCTGGACTTGGCGCGGCATCTGGATGGGAGGGATTCCGAGAGAAACCTGCGTTTGCTTTTGCGCGGGGAGGGGGGGAGAGTGTGTGAGTGTGTGTGCGTGCGTGCGCGTGCACCAAGAATGGAATATGCTTCAATTAAAAGGGTCCCTTGCAAGCAACGACCTTAGGGAGGAATTTGCAACTTGGCAAAGAAGACGCAACCTCGACTAGGAACCCACTCATTAGTCGTAGTTTGCAAGGGTGGTGGTAATTATCCCTAAGGTAGCATTCAGTTAAGGGGAGGGGGGGAAGCTTGATTGAATGGGCTTTCCCCCTGGATCTGCCTCGTATGCGGGGCAGGCTTTTCCCCAGAGAAGCTGCATTGCACAGTTGCAATTCTGCAGAAGTCCTGGGTGTTTTTATCACGACTTGGGTCCCTCTGGTTTGGGACCTATTCAAACGATGCCATTTTCAGAAGTGGAATGTCAGGAATGGTGCTTGGGTGATGGGGTTGGACTAGATGACCTACGAGATCCCTTCCAACTCTGTTGTTCTATTAAAAAATCCTCACCACCGCTCTAAGCCAGCAAAGGACTAACATTTGCCTCCCTTCTCTCGTCTTCTGCCCTCTCACGGTAGTCTGAATATTGCAAGCCAGGTGTGGGTAATCCTGAGTTTTCACTTTAATTTTTAAACTTTAGAGAGGTTAACGGAACGCTTAACTGGGGAAAAAACGCTGGCAGCAAAGGGTTTCTTTTGGTTTTCTTGTGTTGCAGTCTCCCTGCGGTGTTAGAGCTGCCAAAAATGTGGAGTTTGCAAATTGTAATTAAGCATTTCGCTGGAAGTATTGGTATAGGAAGCGTTCGTGACTTACCCAACAATATTGAAGGCGCGTTCCACCCTCAAGCTGCAGTCAAAGGCCGTAATAAGTCTTAATGTCAGAATGACTTTGGGTTCCTAGAGCTACCTGACTTAAGGTGCAGCTTTTCAAAACTTAAAAGTACTTTGTCGTCAAACCACATCCCCGTTAGTAAACGGCTACGGTTTGTGTTGATTTCAGGAAAGTAGATTGTTAAAGAATCTGTGCTTCCCGTTCTGTATGTGAATAGTTCAAAGAAATCCTAGGAAATTAGGCAACGAGGACGGTAGGCCTTTGGGAACAAATCAGTAGCCATGAACTATGTAATCTGAAAACTGACCTCAGAGATTAGAGTCCTAAGTCAAGAAAAGAATCGTTTTATTAATTCAGGTTATTTATATTTAAATAAATGCAGACATTGGTAACAGATAGATGAGCAGTGTGGTGACCTGGTGGCAAAGACGCTTCCTCCCACAAGGTAGGTTGAGAGTTCAATCCCAGGTAGTGGCAGATGTTTCTCTTCTCGGACAGGGGTCTCCAACCTTGGCAACTTTAAGACTTGTGGACTTCAACTCCCAGAATTCCTCAGGCAGCTTGGTTGCCAAGGTTGGGGACCTCTGTTCTAGGATACAAAGAAAAAAATATCTGCTGCGGACTCTGGGTTGGAAGGGCATCTGGCTAGTAAATGCTCAGCTCCATCCGGTCACCCCAACTCTACCCCAAATTAAGGGATTACAGAGTTGCAAAAAGGGACTTTATTAACAACTGTCAAGGATGAAACTTTGGCAGCTACGTGCCTCTGTGTTTCAACTTGCCTTTAGATTAAGGGGGAGGGGGAGGTGTTACTTTCAAGTGGGTTAGATGGAGAAACAAAACTTCTACGATTCAGCTGAAGAGCATGAAAGCCTGAAGCCTTTTCAAGGACACCAGAACAGATGTGGATTTGAAGCAGACGGTTCCCATAACAAAGTGAACTTGCTTAATATGGACTACGTAAGACGTTGGAGCTTTGGCTGGGGAAATTATTGTCTAAGTCTAGGAATTGGTGTTGGAACCTCAGAGTTAGTTTTGCTTCGACAATATTGTGCAGTGTATTCAATAAACAGTAAGATTTTCGGAGACAGAATGAACCTGGAGTTTTATTTGGATTCTAGAGCTGGTTGTTGACATTAACATATAAAATCTGACAATTGCTGAATGAGGGAGAGCCTCAGTTTAACTAAAGAAATTGTAGTTTAATGTTGTTGCTATGACTTCTCTTAAAATCATGCCTAGCATTGTTCAGGAAAATTCTTAAGACATGAAGTAATGTAAAAGTTAATATTCTCAGCTTCATGTTTATTATTAGCTTGGAATAGAAAAACCCAAAGATTACAACGGAAAGGTGCTGTCAATGCAGCTATATGGGAAGTGTTAGATTTCTTTTGGATTTTCTGAATGTTTGTGTATTTTTTTTTTACACTGAATGTTACAAAAGTTTCACATGGGCTGCAGTGATGCGTAAAGAAACTTTTGAGCGAACAACTAACAACAAAGCTGACTTCTCTTTTGATTTATTTCATAAACAAAGTCATCCAACATTCAACAGGCCAGGGTCAAAAAATAATTGCCCTCTTTGTCAGTCAATTCAATTAAAGGTATGACTATGATTCATTGATTGATTGGATGGTTGGTTAGTTGGTTGATTTTGTGCCATCGGGGCTTGTTTGACTCAACTCCTCCCCATATAAAACCACAGACTTTGGTAGGTAGGAAATTTTCACCGTGCAATTTCTAGACTCACAACCTCCTCTGCTCAAAAGAAGTTCTGTGAACAACAAAAACAGGTAGTCCTCAGCTTACAACCACTCTTTATTATCTTTATTTGTAACTGTTCTGGCCAATATTGGAAAGCTGACAAAAATGGTGATATGTGGAATCCTGCCCACGTGTCTAGAAAAAAAAAAGGTTTGTTAGTTTATTGATTAGCCCCTAGGCCAGGAGTAGGCAACCTTGGCTCTTATATGACTCATGGACTTCAACTCCCAGAATTCCTGAGGCAGCCACGCTGAGGGGAAAGGGAGAGGTTTCCAAGCTGAGCCATGCTGGCTCAGGAATTCTGGGAGTTGAAGTCCACGAGTCATAAAGCGGCCTAGGCCAGAGGTAGGCAACCTTGGCCCTTTTATGACTCGTGGACTTTAACTCCCAGAATTCCTGAGGCAGCCGTGCTGAGGGGAAAGGGAGAGGTTTCCAAGCTGAGCCATGGAAGCTGAGCTTGGAAACTCTCCTTTTCCCCTCAGCATGGCTGGCTCAGGAATTCTGGGAGTTGAAGTCCACGAGTCATAAAAGAGCCAAGGTTGCCTACCCCTATCCTAGGCCGTTTCCAAATACAGAATTCCAAACACAAAATATTAATAAAAATCCTATAAAAACAAGTTAAAATGAAATTGGAGTAAATAAATTTAATATTGCAATAGTGGGGAATATCTGTGGCTCGGGGGGAGGATGAGGGTGGAGGTTCGCTCCCCGAGTTTGTGGGTTGGTTTCCGAACGTTTCGTTACCAGGCTAGGTGACAGCTTCAGTGGAGTTTAGGGGCATCACAGTGTTCTTCTGTTGATAAAGGTTTCAAAATAAGGTGATCAAAATTCAAGCATGTATTTATGATGCTTGCAGCTTCCAAAGGTTATGAGATCCTCATTGGCAAAACTTCCCAGCTGGTTTCCGACACGCAAAGTCAATGGGATAAGCTGGATTTGCTTAACGATCATGTGATTCACTTAATAACCGCAGTGTCTTTGCTTAACATTGGCAAAAAAAGTTGTACGATCGGGTGCAAATCATTTAACAATAATATAATAATAATAATAAAGTTGGAAGGGACCTTGGAGGTCATCTAGTCCAACCCCCCGCTCAGGTAGGAAACCCTATAGCATTTCAGACAAACGGCTGTCCAGTCTCTTCTTAAAAACTTCCAGTGTTGGAACATTCACAGCTTCTGGAGGCAGGTTGTTCCACTGGTTAATTGTTCTGTCAGGAAATTTCTCCTTAGTTCTAGGTTGCTTCTCTCCTTGGCTAGTTTCCATCCGTTGCTTCTTGTCCTGCCTTCAGGTGCTTTGGAGAATAGCTTGACTCCCTCTTCTTTGGGGCAGCCCCTGAGATATTGGAAGACTGCTATCATGTCACCCCTCGTCCTTCTCTTCATTAAACTAGACATACCCAGTTCCAGCAACCGTTCCTTATATGTTTTAGCCTCCAGTCCCCTGATCATCTTTGTTGTTCTTCTCTGCACTCTTTCTAGAGTCTCAACATCTTTTTTACATTGTGGTGACCAAAACTGGATGCTGTATTCCAAGTGTGGCCTTACCAAGGTGTTGTAAAGTGGTATTAACACTTCACGTGATCTTGATTCTATCCCTCTGTTAATGCACTTAAACAAGCCTGGCTTAGCAATGGAAATTTTGGCCCTAAATTGTGATTGTAAGTCAAGGACTGCCTACGCTAGTGTCACACTGGGACATCACATCAGAGACTGGATTATTTTGTGAAATATATTGTGCCACTACCAAACTTTAAAGGTGTTTGTTCACGCAATTCCCTTTCTAAGGAGGAGAGGAGACGCACGGGAAGCTCTAATAAAAAGAAGTGATAAAGATATGCAGAAAATCCAAACGGGGTTTGATAGGTTTTTAGAGAATTGTAGATGAGAGAAGCTTAGTTCCTGGTAACTTCTAGTGGCAGAGTTTAAGCTATTTTCTTTGGCTAATTACTTGCAATAAATCTCCGCTTTCTCATGACTCAGAGAGTGGAACGGATCCAAAGTTTGAATTGAGTATTTTTTTTATTTTACTTCGCTGTCTCATCTAGTAAGGTCAAGCTGTTAAAATGATTATGGCTTGTTTTTTTTGTGCAGAAAATCATGCTTTTGGGAAGCTTTTGACTCTTACAACAATAGATGGAATTTCTTTATTCCATCTAATTTCTTTATCGCTTGTAGTGGGATGGGAAGGCATGATGTTAGGAAGACAGTTATTTGTTCAGCAAAAATTTGCATTTTACATCACCCCCTGCTTATAACGGAATAACAGAATAACAGAGTTGGAAGGGACCTTGGAAGTCTTCTAGTCCAACCCCCTGCTCAGGCAAGAAACCCTGTACCATTTCAGACAAATTGTTGTCCAATCTCTTCTTAAAAACCTCCAGTGTTGAGCATTCACAACTTCTGGAGGCAGAAAAACTAGACAAATCCAATTCCTTCGTTCTTCATATGTTTTAGCCTCCAGCCCCCTATGTCATTTCAGATAGATGGCTGTCCAGTCTTTTCTTTGATGGAGCACCCATAACTTCTGGAGGCAAGTTGTTCCACTGATTAATTGTTCTCGCTGTTAGGAAGTTTCTCCTTAATTCCAGGTTGTTTCTCTCTTTGATTAGTTTCCATCCATTGTTTCTTCTCTTGCCTTCTGGTGCTTTGGAAAATAAATTGACCCCCTCTTCTTTGTGGCAGCCCCTCAAATACTGGAATACTGCTTTCATGTCCCCCCTGGTCCTTCTTTTCTCTAGACTAGCCATACCCAAATCTTGGTTCCTTCATTTAATTTATTTTTAGTCATTCATTACAGGCAGCCCTTGACTTACAACAGGTCATTTAGTGACCTGTTCCACATTACAACAGCACCGGAAAAAAAGTGACTTAGGACCATTTTGCACACTTATGGCATCCCTATGGTCATGTGAAAATTCTTTATAACTGTAGCCTTGTTCACTTAATAATATTATTTTACATCGCTTTCTGGGCAACCAGTCAACTCTTTGCACCATGACTTTAATTTTATTACGTTTTACAAGCTCACTAAATAATAGAACACAAAAAAACCCAACCAACTTGATAGCGATCACATAACACACTGACAAATGTCCTCCTCTCAGCTTCAATACGTGACATCAATCACTGGATCCTACTGTGATCTGATTGGCTCGTTGCCAAAACAAGATGACGCCTGATTGGCTCTCTAAACACTCACGCTCATTGGCTACAATCAGATGAAGGAAAGCTACCCGAGATCAACCTAAGCAAGTTGTGCTTCCTTTTTCTGGTTATTTGGCTATAGCTTTTCATAGAATACAGATAATTGAACAAACCATGTTGCATTACATTCTTGATTAAATTATCTTTCCATTGATATATAATTTTATGGTACTACTCCCAAAAAAAAAGTGGTGTTATTAAGCCATCAAACCTCAAAAATACACTTTTCCCAAAAGGTTTTCCACAATTTTGGCCACGCTTGTATCTATGGTGCTTTTTTGCAGTGCCAAAAGTGACTTGCTGCCCGAGGGAGGAATTGTGGGATTGCTTGCTTTTTTTTACGATGTCAGTTTAACCTTTTTGAGTAAGGTAACTTTTCTGGCAATCGCAGAATTTAAGGGAACAGCGGGATTTAAACTTTCTCACAAAAGGGAAGTTTTCCCTGTTTTATACATAGCTGAGGGGTGACAAAAGCCTGCCATCTTTGAAATGTCTTTCAAGTCACTTGGCATCCTGCAGTGTTGAAAGCTGTCATTACCCTCTCACCTACCTAGAGAAGCTCTGACAATATTTGTCCCATTAATGGTCTTTTTTTTCCCCCTGCTACTTCTGACTCACTGGTCAAAGGAGGGACAACTGTCAGTCATTTTAGCAGCAGCCATACAGCTCAACCAAATCCCCTTTATCCTTTTCCCTGCCTGTTTACTTCAAGCCATCCCTATTTATTCCTTGTCTCCCCTGGGTAAATCAGTGTTGTTGACTCAAGAATCGTCAGTAAATCTAGCCAGGCTAACTTTCTGGGATACGTCTTTATATTATTTTGTATCGTAGTATATTCATATACCTCGCTTATGTATTTATTTAGATTTTTATTCTACCTTTTCCTTCACTCCCTAAGGTTTCCATCTACTCGTACCAGGGGTCTTCAAACTTGGCCCTTTGATGAGTTGTGGACTTCAACTCCCAGAATTCCTCAGCCAGCGTGCCTGGCTGAGGAATTCTGGGAGTTGAAGTGCACAAGTCATCAAAGGGCCAAGTTTGAATACCCCTTGACTTGTGGAGTTCAACTCCCAGAATTCCTCAGCCAGCCTGCCTGGCTGAGGAATTCTGGGAGTTGAAGTCCACAACTCATCAAAGGGCCATGTTTGAAGACCCCTTGACTTGTGGACTTCAACTCCCAGAATTCCTCAGCCAGCGTGCTTGGCTGAGGAATTCTGGGAGTTGAAGTCCACAAGTCATCAAAGGGCCAAGTTTGAAGACCCCTTGACTTGTGGAGTTCAACTCCCAGAATTCCTCAGCCAGCATGCCTGGCTGAGGAATTCTGGGAGTTGAAGTCCACAACTCATCAAAGGGCCATGTTTGAAGACCCCTTGACTTGTGGACTTCAACTCCCAGAATTCCTCAGCCAGCGTGCCTGGCTGAGGAATTCTGGGAGTTGAAGTCCACAAGTCATCAAAGGGCCAAGTTTGAAGACCCCTTGACTTATGGACTTCAATTCCCAGAATTCCTCAGCCAGCATGCCTGGCTGAGGAATTCTGGGAGTTGAACTCCACAAGTCATCAAAGGGCCAAGTTTGAAGAGCCCTGACTTATACCATTGGGAATTGATGAATGGATGGATTTTGACTTTTTAAGGACTACTGTGCACCTAGATTGCTTTATTAGTAGTAGTAGTAGTATTAAGAATTTATTAGGAATTTATCATTAGTATTATAGTACTGCTTTATAAAGCCTTAGTAAGACCACACTTGGAATCCTGCATCCAGTTTTGGTCACCACAAAATAAAAAAAAATGTTGAGACTTTGGGAAAAAGTACAAAGAAGAGTAACAAAGATGATTAGGGAGCTGGAGGGTAAAACATATGAAGAACGGTTGCAGGAACTGGGTTTGTCTATTCTAGTGAAAACAGGGACTAAGGGTGACATGATAGCAGTCTTCTAATGTTTAAGGGGCTGCCATAAAGAAGAGAGGGTCAATCTATTTTCCAAAGGACCAGAAGGCAAGACAAGAAACAATAGATGTCAAGGAGAGAAGCAACCTAGAACTGAGGAGAATTTTCCTAACGGTGAGAACAATTAATCAGTGGAACGGCTTGCCTCCAGACCTTGTGGGTGCTCCATCACTGGAGGCTTTTCAGAAGAGACTGGACAGCCATTTGTCGGGTATGGGACAGGGTCTCCTGTTTGAGTAGGGGGTTGGACTAGAAGACCTCCAAGGTCTGTTATTCTGCTTTGCAACTTGCCCTGTGTTTAATCCCCTATGCCTAAGGGAAGGAATCAGGAGCTGCTGTCCCTCTTTGCCATTAATTCACAGTACCGAAAGCCCTTTTCCAAGATGAAAGCAGAAGAAAAGGGGACAGCAACGTAGTCAGCTTTTTAAGGAAATTCCTCTATGAGAAGTAAGAATATAGAACTTATTAGACTGGACTGGATTTTCAAATAGCAGGAAACAGACACTTCCTTCTCAGATATTCTGCTATGTGAAAATTCAGTCCGGTCTAGATTCTATATATCAGTGATGATGATAATAATAATAATAATAATAATAATAATAATAATAATAATAATAATAATAATAATAATAATAATAATAATAATAATAATAATAATAATAACAATTAATAATAATAACAATTAATAATAATAATAATAATAATAATAATAATAATAATAATAATAATAATAATAATAATAATAATAATAGTTGGAAGGGACCTTGGAGGTCATCGAGTCCAACCCCCTGCTCAGGCAGGAAACCCTATACCATTTTGGACAAATGGCTGTCCAGTCTCTTCTTAAATGGCGAACCTTTTAGAGACCGAGTGCCCAAACTGCAACCCAAAACCCACTTATGCATCGTCGAGTGCCGGGTGGATGTGGCCCATTGCCTGGGCGTGGCCCATTGCCTGGGCGTGGCCCATTGCCTGGGCGTGGCCCATTGCCTGGGCGTGGCTGTGGTGGTAATGGCGGACTGGGTGGGACTAAAAAGTTCAATCAATCAATTCCAACTTTGCAAGATCTTTTTGTTCCCCGCGAGAAGTTGAAATTGACTGATTGAACCTTTTTTTTTTTTTTGCACACGACGGCGGAGGACTAAAGCGAAAAGGTTTTATAAAACCCAGCTTGAAGGCCTAGGACTGGGGCGATGGCGCGCGTGCCCACAGAGAGGGCTCCGAGTGCCGCCTCTGGCACCCATGCCATAGGTTCGCCACCACTGCTATATATTCTTCTCTATGCATGCATAAAATATGTTCCCAATGATTTTTTTTTTTCCCCTTGGCAGTCTGGATAGCAAAACAAGGATGCTCAATAGATATTTCCCCTGCAGCTTCCTTCTCTGTGGTTTGTAAAACTTGCTAGAGGAAGGTTAATGAATGCGTTATCATAAATTCTGCATAAATTTATCAACCATCTTTCTGTAAAACCCTCTCCTGTAGACAGTTAATTAAAACATCACGACCTTGATGTTGAGTCAGGTTGGCCATGCGACTATTTTGGTTCCTTTTTTCATAGAAATATGCATGTCAAAATAAAGTAGAAAGATGAAATGCCTTGGGGGGGGGAGGTTTTTCCATTTCTTATATATTGTTAACGATCCTTGAATATCTGTTCTTTTCTCGAAAGTTCGTACAAATTAATAGTCAGGTGGAAATTAAGCGGTGTCTTTGGCTCATAATAGTTCGCTGAATACTTTTGCAGAAAAAAGAAAAAATAATGTGATTTTTTTTCCCCTGGCAGATTCAGCTTTACAAATTGTAAAAAAAAAAAAAAAAAAAAAAAACGGCCTTAAAAGATTTCGAGTGGGTTATAAAATGACCTTTTGTCTCTTAACGATGTTGATATTATAAGAGTTAATCTTATTCGTGCATGGCTGTTAGGTTTCTCTTTTAAAGCTTTTTTTTTTTAAAGAGAAACTGTACGCATTTCAACAAAACCTGCATCAAAGTGTAGGAAATTCATTTAAAAGTTCATTTTAAGAAAGCACCACACATTTTGCGTGTAGTCTTGATCCAAAGGCTTTTATATTTTTTGAGATAAAAAAAAAAAACTGGACTTGAGTTGTTGTTTTTTTTTAGTCCTTTTCACAAGGAAGCATGGCGAAGTCTTTCCCCAAATCCGGTCCTCCCATCATCCCCAGTTCAATGGCAGAACAGGGATGATGGGGCTTGAAATACAAGACATTTGGGGAAAGAATCTGAGCGCCGTTTATGAAGTATTGTTTGACGTTCTAATGGTCATGTTGAAGGAAAAGTCTTCATCATGGTTCAGTTCAAGCCGGGAATAAACAACATGGCGACTGCTTTAGAAAGAAGGTTGCAGTTTATTGAAGAAGAGAGCCAGACAGCAAGATGGCTCTGGAAGAAAAGAGAGAGAGCACATGTAGGGAGTGGGTTTTTATACCCTCTGGAGCCTTTTGTTTGGAGTTGTTCCTGTGGCATGAATTTTGACCTGAATCCGAGTGTGCCCTTTGGTATCTGTGGGTTAATCCTATTATGTCCTGTCTTAGAGTTTGGGTGGGGTATGTAGATTTTAGGTGTCTTTGTCTTCCTAAGCTTCTAGCTGGGGGCCTCCAACCTTCCTGGATTATTTACATCTGCATTTCTACAGAGCTGGTTTCTGCTTGGGGGAGGGAGACTTGGGGCTATAAAGAAAAACTGGGCGTGCTTTTCTGCCTCTTTAAGATCCTTTGAGGAAATATATCTTTCTGCCCTTTTAATATTTCCTTCTCTGGGGGGCTGACTTCCCACAGTCATTTTAACCGTTGTTGAAGTGCTTCAACATATCTCCTGTTTCTGATGCTTTTGGGAGTGGTGGTAAATTCCGAGAGGACACTAAACCTGCAATAGAAAACTTTGCCAGATAGTTTTGAGATGGTTTGTGGGTCTTGCTGTCATGATGTAAAGGTAGAGATGGAATACAGTAGTATCCTTCATAAAGCAGGTGGACTCTGAAGCCTTTCTGATCAGATTGTCTTAAGGTTGTGATTACAAAGAATATTTGCCAGGCTGCATTGTCCTCTATGGATCCATGATGCTATTCTTGTATGAAGGATAGTGTAAGATGTAGTTCAGCAACTACTGGAAGAGCACAGATTCTCCACACTACTTTTAAGGTCAATAATACTAATCATAATAGGTAGATTTTGCGTCTCCCTCCCTCCCTCTCTCTCTCTCTCTCTCTTAGCTCCTCTGCTGTTGTCTTTTTATAGTTTCAGGGGTCTTTAAACCAGGAGTCTTCAAACTTGGCCCTTTTATGACTTGTGGACTTCAACTCCCAGAATTCCTCAGCCAGCGTGCCTGGCTGAGGAATTCTGGGAGGGGTCTTCAAACTTGGCCCTTTTATGACTTGTGGACTTCAACTCCCAGAATTCCTCAGCCAGCGTGCCTGGCTGAGGAATTCTGGGAGGGGTCTTCAAACTTGGCCCTTTTATGACTTGTGGACTTCAACTCCCAGAATTCCTCAGCCAGCATGCCTGGCTGAGGAATTCTGGGAGGGGTCTTCAGCCTTGGTCCTTTTATGACTTGTGGACTTCAACTCTCAGAATTCCTCAGCCAGCGTGCCTGGCTGAGGAATTCTGGGAGGGGTCTTCAAACTTGGCCCTTTTATGACTTGTGGACTTCAACTCCCAGAATTCCTCAGCCAGCGTGCTGGCTGAGGAATTCTGGGAGGGGTCTTCAAACTTGGCCCTTTTATGACTTGTGGACTTCAACTCCCAGAATTCCTCAGCCAGCGTGCCTGGCTGAGGAATTCTGGGAGGGGTCTTCAAACTTTGGCCCTTTTATGACTTGTGGACTTCAACTCCCAGAATTCCTCAGCCAGCATGCCTGGCTGAGGAATTCTGGGAGGGGTCTTCAGCCTTGGTCCTTTTATGACTTGTGGACTTCAACTCTCAGAATTCCTCAGCCAGTGTGCCTGGCTGAGGAATTCTGGGAGGGGTCTTCAGCCTTGGTCCTTTTATGACTTGTGGACTTCAACTCTCAGAATTCCTCAGCCAGCATGCCTGGCTGAGGAATTCTGGGAGGGGTCTTCAACTTGTGGACTTCAACTGAATTCCTCAGCCAGCATGCCTGGCTGAGGAATTCTGGGAGGGGTCTTCAACCTTGGCCCTTTTATGACTTGTGGACTTCAACTCCCAGAATTCCTCAGCCAGCATGCCTGGCTGAGAAATTCTGGGAGGGGTCTTCAACCTTGGCCCTTTTATGACTTGTGGACTTCAACTCCCAGAATTCCTCAGCCAGCATGCCTGGCTGAGAAATTCTGGGAGGGGTCTTCAACCTTGGCCCTTTTATGACTTGTGGACTTCAACTCCCAGAATTCCTCAGCCAGCATGGGGAAACTATGGCCCCTTCATGACTTGTGGACTTCAACTCCCAGAATTCCTCAGCCAGTGTGCCTGGCTGAGGAATTCTGGGAGTTGAAGTCCACAAGTCATAAAAGGGCCAAGGTTGAAGACCCCTGATTTAACCCTTGATCAGATAAACCAGAAAAATGTGTTGGTTATTCTCATAAATGGAGTTTTTCTTCAGGAGCCCCATTCACCATTCTCCTGGAAATGAGTTATCCAGAAACAGATTAAAAGTAGAAGACTTCTGGGTTGTATCATTGTCATTATTTATAAGAGAGCAGTATAGGAATGCTAAATACTGCTTTGCTTTGGTGGTGTGTGTGTGTGTGTGTGTGTGTGTGCGCGCGCGCGCCTGTGTTATTTTTATTCGTTTTATGACTGTATTTAAGCTTTGCATTAAGCGTGGATGTATTAATTTTTAAGCGCTACTGAAAGTCGTACGGTTGCATCCATGTAAAAACCTTAATTCCAGGCAGTCCTTGACTTACGAGCACAATGGAGCCCGAAAGTTCTGTTGCTAAGTGAGACATTGGTTAAGTGAGTTTTGCCCCGTTTTACGACCATTTTTGCCACCCTTGTTAAGTCAATCACTGAAGTTAAGTTAGTAACGTGGCTGTTAAGCGAATCTGGCTTCCCCATTGACTTTGCTTCCTCTACGGTGGACGTCGCAAAAAGGGATCACATGACCCCGGGAGGCTGCGACCGTCATAAATACGAGTCAGTTGCCAAGCGTCTGGATTTTGATCACGTGACCGGGGGGATGGCTCCCATGTTCTAAGCATGAAAAACGGCCTTTTTTTTTCCCAGCAACGTTGTAACTTTGAACGGTGACTAAATGAACTGTTGTAAATCTAGGACTAACTTGTCATGAATGACTAAAAATAAATTAAATGAAGGCACCGCCGATAAAGGTTCTACATGGTTTGAAAGTTAGTGGCTCATGATGAGGGTTGCAAGCCTTTGCAAAACTAGGAAAACTTCACTCATCACGTTCACTGCCTGCCTTTTTATTGATTTATTATTGCATTCATGATGAGATTCAGCCATTCCTTAGATCGGAGTAGGCTCTGACCGAAGTAGGATTTTTCTGCATTGTTTGTGTATACCTTTGCAATGGGGATGATGGATCACGTGTGGCTGTGTGAAGTGAGGGTCTTGTAATTTTTTTAATATATATATATATATATATATATATATATATATACATATATTATTTAATAAACTTATTAGACCACTGAGTTCAACAGCCTCTTTGTGGTTTTCTGGAAGACATAGTATCGAAGTTAAAATGAAAACAATTTTAGCAGCAATTATAAAACAATTAAAATTACACCAGGCAATTCATTTTATAGGAATGCAGTTATTTTATTCATAAAACGTGCCTTTGTGCCCTTCTTGAAAATTGGAGCCAGAACCCCGGCTGTAAATCATACCTCATACAGAATTGGTTTTATTGCTTTATTTTAAACATTTAAGCAAGCAAACAAACAAATAAATATGCGTAATAATATACTTCATTTACTGGAGGCCCACAACAGTCCCTAGGGAATGTGAGCTATTAAAATGGTATTGTTATTATTATTCCGCTAGTTGAATTGCATAAGACGTTAGAATAATGTATGGGAGATCAATTATTAACTTTCTGAGAAGTCCTGAGGGACATGAACGTAACAAGATATATGTATGAGGTGTATGATCATTCAGGGCTTTGGATTCAATTACAGTGTCGTGGCTTCGGGTGCGTAGGCAATGAATGTGCTGTTTAAAGCATTTTTCTTCCTCTCCCTCTCTCTCTCTCCACCCTCTCTCCCTCCCCTCCCCCTCTCCTCCCCCTCTCCCATCTCTCCCTCTCCCCCTCTCTCTCCTCTCCCTCTCCCCCTTCTTCTCTCCCTCTCCCCCTCTCTCTCCTCTAACTCCTCTCCCCCTCCTCTCTCCTCCCCCTCTCATCTCTCCTCTCCCTCTCCCCTCTCTCTCCTCCCCCTCTCCATCTGCCCTCTCCCTTCTTTCTCCCCCCTCCCCTCCCTCACTCTCTCTCTCCCTCCCCCTCTCTCCTCTCCCCTTCTCCCCCCACCTCTCCCTCTCTCTCCCCTATTTCTTCCCCTCCCTCTCTTTATCTCCCTCTCCCCTCTCTCCTCTACTCCTCTCCCCCCTCCTCTCCTCCCCCTCTCTCTTCACACTCTCTCCTCTCACTCTCCCCATCCCTCTCACCTCTCACTCTTCCCCTCTCCTCACCTCCCCTCTCTTCTCTCCCTCTCCCCCCCCTCTCCTCTGCCTCTCCCCTCCCCCCTCTCTTCTCCCCCTCCCCCTCTCTCCTCCTCTCCCCTCTCCCTCCCCCTGTCTCCTCGCCCTCTCTCCCCCCACCTCTCCCTCTCCCCCTCTCTCCTTTCCTCTCCCTCTTCTCTCTCTCATCTTCCTACCCTCTTTCCCTCCGCCTCTCCCTCCCCCTCTGTCCTCCTCTCCCTTCCCCTCCCCTCTCTGTTCTCTCCCTCCTTCCTCTCTCTCTTCTCTCTTCTCTCCATCTTCTCTTCTCCCCTCTCCTCTCCCCTCTCCCCTCTCTCTCCTCTCCCTCCCCCCTCTCTCTCTCCTCCTCCTCTCCTCTCCCCTCTCTCTCCTCTCCCTCTCCCTCTGTCACACATACATGCATATCCTTTTGCACAAGGAATACAAATCTCTTTATGCACACTTTAAGAAAGCACGGCCCTTTAAAGGGTTGTGCGTGTGCGCACACACACACACACACACACAAAATAAATTTCCTAACAGTGAGAGCAATGAACCAATGGAACAACTTGCCTCCAGACGTTGTGGGTGCTCCATCACTGGAGGCTTTTAAGAAGGGACTGGGCAAGCATTTCATCTGAAATGGTGTAGGGTCTCCTGCTTGAGCAGAGGGTTGGACACGAAGACCTCCAAGGTCCCTTCCAGCTCTATTATTCTACCTTCTGTGCTCTTATGTGTTCTAACTCTATAAAACCAAAGCATCTTTCTGGAATGAAAGGAGAAGCATTGTCTAACCTTAAGGTACTGTGACCATAGATAACGCAGCATATTATTGAAACACGCCGTCTTCAGCCCTTCTTCAAGCCCAGTGCTGTGTTTCTAATTTCTGCTGAAAATTCACCATCCCTCCAACTCCACCCTGAAGAAGCAATATTATTAATCCCACAGCCTACACACATTCCTTTGTTTTGTGATGGTTGGCTTGCTGTGGGCTGCAGTGCCGGCCTGCTCTACAAAGCCAATTGCGTCTCTCAGGTTTGAGTCTATGTGTAAAGAACAACCGGCTGGAGAAACAAGCAAGCCAGCATTTGAGGTAGCCTGGAAATCCCTGTTGGGTTGGACAAAAGGCACAGCTGGGGTGTTTTATTCAGGAGGAAAAGAACACCAGCTTAGTGTTTTCTTGTACCCCAGTCTGATTAGGTCCTAAATTTTAGCATTTAAAAAAAAAACACACACACAGTTTTAAATTTTAAAAAAAAATGTTTTGAAACCTCACCATCTTTATTCTCTCCGAAACACTCATGTGCATGCACCCATCTGCCCAGGAATAAGCATAAAAACGTATATGTAGTGATCAACATACTTGATTAGGTTTGTTTGAATAAACTTAAGTTTCTCCCTTTAGTAGCCACATTCCAGATGATGTCCTTTATTGTGGGGTGTTTTCCATACCAATAAGGGTGGGGTTGAAAGATGCAATGGATAAGGCAGGGAGACAAGAAGCAACCTGGGATTAAGGAGAAACTTCCTGACAGTGAGGACAATCAACCAGTGGAACAGCTTGCCACCAGAAATCGTGAGCGCTCCCATCACTTGAGATTTTTAAGAAGAGACTAGACATCCACCTGTCTGTGATGGTATAGGTTCTCCTGCTTGAGCAGGGGGCTGGACTAGAAGACCTCCAAGGTCCCTTCCAGCTCTATTCTATTCAATTGGACTATCAGACTCTTTCACACATGTGTACACACTCACACACAAAATTTTTTTATTCTTCCTTTATTGCTGCTTCTTCCTTGTTTAATTAATTCCTGATTAATTGTCAGGAAATTTCTCCTTGGTTCCAGGTTTTGCTTCTCATCCAAAATCTTAGCTTATAGCTTACCTCACCTCAGAAATGTTTCTGCTCTTCAGCAAACATTGTCTATTATTGAACAATGAAATCTAGTAGACCTACAAAACAAATGCTAATGGCCTTCATATTAATTACATTTTTTATGATATCAAGATAAGACTAATTCAACTAAAAATCGTTTTTCAGGTTGATGGAATGTTCCAGAGATATTTAAAAACGTCAAATTCTTATTCTAGGGTGGGGGGGAGTAACAAATGGGTAATGGGAAACTTACTCATATAAGATATAGATCAATATTGTCCATTTGATTTGATACTTATAAATTGGACAATATGACCTTACAAGCCTCAATACGTTTTAAAGATGTGAGTGTATAAACTTAAGAGTGATAAATAAACTTCATTGTGTTCATTGTGATGGAGTGAAGAATTACAGATGGATCCACCCTGAGGGGTAGGAAGCAAAGACACTTTCCAGGATTGAAAAGATAGTTTGATCTTAGTTTTACGTTCTTGGGTCGCAGAATTATGCTGTGATCCATTTATGTGTTGTCTTGTTACTGCCATAACAGAAAATGAATGAGTATTATTTCATTTTGCTTCAAGGTTTAATGTTCTACTTCCAAACAAGGCTGAATGATTTCTTATATTCAGTCTAATATATTTTTGTTATTTATTTTTGTCCATTTCGTTTTGTGTATTCTTTTCTTTCCCGTTCTTTTTTGTGCACTAAATCAGCAAAATGGGGGAAAAGGAAATAAATAAAGCTGCAGAGGCCTCCTACTTCTTTTGGTCAATGACTCAAGGTTTTGGCTCTTGGTAGTTAAATCTTGACTTTGAGTAAATCTTGACTTATTTTTAAAGCCAAGTTTTCTGTGCTTGGTTCTTTAATTAGAACCTGGAGCTGATTTAGTGTATGTAGTAAGTTTAAAGAAAATTAAATGTACTGTAGTTTTAGTCTCTTGCTTCCCCATTTGTTTCACAGAAATTAATGAAAGTTACCATCCCACAGTAGATAAGTTGATTGCTACTCAGACTGTAAGTCAAAGGGAGGTAAATATCTTTGAGAAGAAACATGCGAACACAATGGCTCTGCTGGACAATCCCAATCACCAAACCATGATTTGGCATTAAGTTTCCACTGAGTCAATATGTTTGACCTAGAACAGGGATAGGCAACCTTGGCTCTTTTATGACTCGTGGACTTCAACTCCCAGAATTCCTGAGCCAGCCATGCTGAGGGGAAAGGGAGTGTTTCCAAGCTGAGCCATGCTGGCTCGGGAATTCTGGGAGTTGAAGTCCATGAGTCATAAAAGAGCCAAGGTTGCCTACCCTTGACCTAGAATGTAGACCTACTGAATTTCATGACAACAAGCCCCACTGAGTTGATACATTTCCAGGTTTGCATGACCGCCTAAAAATAAAAATAGAGATCTAAGTAAGATAGAAGAATAACATACAGATGAGAAACAGAAGGACATACTTCCTGAAAAGGACCAGATTTTCTTCAAGGAAGATATGGTTCAGATTCAGCCAGCGTTTAATGGAATCTGACAAACTTAAAGCAATTTTGCTGCCTTAGGTACGAGGGGTAGGAAGAAATCCCATCTGAAATATAGAATATATATCTATGGCTGGTGCCAGTGTGAACAACAACCGGTTCTCTGTGTGGATGTCGCTTCCGGAAGTCCATTCTGGGCCTGGGCAACAAAAAAAAATAGCTACCGGTTCTGCCGAAGTGGTGCGAACCAGCTGAATCCCACCACTGGCTGGTGCGCGATTAATTTTTATGCTGATATTAGTAATGACTGTTTGCCTCCAGCATTCTGCATTATAGAGAACAGAAGTATTGTTTATCCTACTACAGAACAGAGGGCTTTCTGCTTTTTAAGTTCAATTCTGAGGTGACACGGGACAAATTTCTCAGCCTGTGTGTTCAAGCTGAGAAAGGGTTCCCTTCTGGTTGGGGAAGTGCACCTGCAAAGGAGAGGCTGTAAAGGAAGTGAAGTCTTCATTGGGTGTCCCTTTGAATGGTCTCTGTCAGCCCTTCCCAAAACCAGAAAAAGAGGATTCTGGAGATCTGCAGGAACCTCTTCTGGAAGTTTCTGAGAAAGATTTAAGAGTTGGTGTGTAAAGCTAAGTAAGATAAAACAATGGGGTCACTTCACTCTTAGAAGCCAGCGAGCTAAGCTGTTTCGTGAAACGGCTTCAAAGGGACGCCTTTGCTCGAATCTCCACTAAAACAAAATGGAGCTCTAGGAAATTTCTTTTATGCCTGAGCAAATAACCTGGTCTGTGAATTTCTTATACGCCTGGGCAAATAAGCTGGTCTTTGCTAGGGCTAGTCTGTGACATTTTGTTCTTAGACTTTTTTGCACAAACTGCTTATCATGTGTGTCAAGTTAACCCCTTGGCTTTAGGTGTTCAGGTAATAGACTTTCGGATGGGATGGAATGGAATGGAATGGAATATAGAATAGAATAGAATAGAATAGAATAGAATAGAATAGAATAGAATAGAATAGAATAGAATAGAATAGAATAGAATAGATAGAATAGAATAGAATAGAATAGAATATGGAATAGAATAGAATAGAATAGAATAGAATAGAATAGAATAGAATAGAATAGAATAGAATAGAATAGAATAGAATAGAATAGAATAGAATAGAATAGAATAGAATAGAATAGAATAAATAGAATAGAATAGAATATGGAACGGAATATGAATGGAATAGAATATGGAATGGAATAGAATAGAATATGGAATGGAATAGAATAGAATATGGAGTAGAATAGAATAGAATAGAATAGAATAGAATAGAATAGAATAGAATAGAATAGAATAGAATAGAATAGAATAGAATTAGAATAGAATAGAATAGAATATGGAACGGAATATGGAACGGAATATGGAATGGAATAGAATATGGAATGGAATAGAATAGAATATGGAATGGAATAGAATAGAATATGGAGTAGAATAGAATAGAATAGAATAGAATAGAATAGAATAGAATAGAATAGAATAGAATAGAATAGAATAGAATATGGAATAGAATATGGAATAGAATAGAATAGAATATGGAATGGAATGGAATATGGAGTAGAGTAGAGTAGAGTAGAGTAGGATAGAATAGAATAGAATAGAATAGAATAGAATAGAATAGAATAGAATAGAATAGAATAGAATATGGAGTAGAAATAGAAATAGAAATAATATTTTATCTGGCCAAATGCAATTAGAAACACAAGGAATTTGTCTCCGGTGCAGAATCTCTCAATGTACATGCGAAGCAGCAGAGTAATAATCATCATAATATGATACCAATAAGAGGCGGTAGTAGAGAACATGAAAAGGATTATGATACTACAGCCATACAACATGGATAAATATACTTAGACAATTAGGAAAACCATAGGCTTCTCCTCTGTTTTACTGGTACCCATTTTTACATAGCTAATAGTGTTGCAGCAAAATTACCACTCTCTTAAACTTTGACTGGCAACATTAGTGTAATTGCTATATTCTATATCTATGGTATATAGCTTAGAAAAGGAAAAATAGTAATAAATAAGGAATTCATGTTCTGAGCAGGAAAACATTCCAGAGACTAGAAATATGTGGTGGGCTTTTGGGATTGGCATATTGGTAATCCTAAACTGAAATTATTTAATTTACTATTGTCCTATTAAATCATGTGTATTTCACATTTTTATTCTTATTTCCAAAATGTCTGAGGCAGCTAAGAGCGATAGAAGTTAAAATACATTCACAACATCAAAGACAAAAGATCAAAAAAACAAAAAAAAACACGCCAGACCACCCATTGGGTCAGGAAGAACAACAAGAAACTGAAATAATAACAATCAAGTATAAAAAGCTTGCACAGACAACAGCCACAAATCATTTCAGTATCAGACATGAGATGGGTCTTTTTTCAAAGATCCAAGTGGATGACATGTGAAGATAACCTTATCCAGAAAAACAGAATAACAGAGTTGGAAGGGACCTTAGAGGTCTTCTAGTCCAACCCCCTGCTCAGGCAGGGAACCCTATACCATTTCAAACAAATGGCTGTCCAATCTCTTCTTAAAAACCTCCAGTGTTGGAGCACCCACAACTTCTGGAGGCAAGTCGTTTTATTGATTAATTGTCCTCGCTGTCAGGAAGTTTCTCCTTAATTCT
The DNA here is from genome assembly GCA_023970755.1 of Azemiops feae. Taxonomy (NCBI): domain Eukaryota; kingdom Metazoa; phylum Chordata; class Lepidosauria; order Squamata; family Viperidae; genus Azemiops; species Azemiops feae. Next base: position 194,496 of record JALGBA010000970.1, read on the forward strand.
AGGTTGCTTCTCTCCTTGATTAGTTTCCATCCGTTGCTTCTATTCTATTCCATCCATTGCTATTTCACCAGCTCCTTGGTGAAATAGATCTTTAAAAGTAATGACTAACAATTTGAAAATGTCATAAAAATATACTGCAGGTCATCCAGAAGTCACCAAAGATAGGGCAGTAGTTAAATTGCAGCTGACTTTTTGGAAACTCTGCCTTAAAAATGTGTTGTTTTTTTTCATAGCTGGGCGTGCCTTAAAACATGCTCACGTAAGCCAGTAATTAAGCCACAAGTAAACAGAGATAGAACTAGATGGAGTCGTTACAACAGCCAAGGTTTTCCACGAGGTTCTGGAAAACCACTGCAGCTCAGTTGTTTAGGAACAAGACATTTCAAGGACTTTGTCAACTCTAGTAACTGTGTTTTGCAAGTGCAGTCTTATCCCAAACCTGATCTTTATTTTGGATAACCGATCAAGGTTACTTTTCCTGATTGATTAGAAGTCATGGATCTCTCTGTCTAGGGAGATTTTCAGTTATCCAGGTCATGCTTGTCCCAAAGGTGCTTTTCCAAAAGGCCAACTTTTGGACTTTCTTGGGGGGTTTCCCCCCCCTTGAAAACATTTCACATCTCATCCTAGAAGCTTCTTCGGTTCTTGCTTCTTCAGAACCGAAGAAGCTTCTTGGATGAGAAGCGAAGCATTTTGAAGGAAACACTTTCACACACTTTTTTCAAGGAAACACACACACACACACACACACACACACACACACCAGTTTTCGCTTCTCATCCAAGAAGAGGCCAGAACTGAAGAAGCTTCCAGGATGAGAAGTGAAAGGTTTTCAAAGAAAAAAAAAACATGAAAAATTCAGCATATGACCACAAATTTATGACCACAAATTTCCATTGCTAAGCAAGACAGTTGTTAAGTGAGTGTGGGAAGTCAGCCAGAGACTTCCTAGAGAAGGAAATATTAAAAGGGCAGAATATTATAAAAGGATCTTAAAGAGGCAGAAAAGCATGCCCAGTTTTTCTTAATAGCCCCAAGTCTCCCTCCCCCAAGCAAAAACCAGCTCTGTAGAAATGCAGATGTAAATAATCCATTCAGGAAGGTTGGAGGCCTCCAGCTAGAAGCTTAGGAAGACAAAGACACCTAAAATCTACATACCCCACCCAAACTCTAGAACAGGACATAATAGGATTAACCCACAGATGCCAAACGGGCACACCCAGACTCAGGTCAGAATATGTGACACAAGAAATACAAAGCCTCAGTCAGGAACAGGAAACAACTCCAAACAAAAGGCTCCAGAGGGTATAAAAACCCACTCCCTACATGTGCTCCCTCTCTTTTCTTCCAGAGCCATCTTTCTGTCTGGTCTCCTCTTCAATAAACTGCAACCTTCTTTCTAAAGCAGTCACCATGTTGTTTATTCCCGGCTTGGACTGAACCATGATGAAGACTTTTCCTTCATCATGAGTTTTGCCCCATTTTACGAACTTTTCTTGCCACAGTTTTTAAGTGAACCCCTGCAATTGTTAAGTTAGTAACATGGTTGTTAAGTGAATCTGGCTTCCCCATTGACTTTGTTTCTCAGAAGGTCGCCAAAGGGGATCACATGACACACACACCCGGGGACACTGCAACTGTCTTAAATACCAGTCAGTTGCCAAGCATCTGAATTTAGATCACGGAACCGTGGGGATGCTGCAACCGTCGTAAGTGTGGAAAAACGGTCATAAGTCGCTTTTTTCAGTGCTGCAGTAACTTCAAACGGTCATTAAATGGATGTTTTTAAGTCGAGGAATACCTGTATTTTGCTTTTATCTAATTCCTCATGCAAACTCTTCCATACACACAGCTTAATATCTCAGTTATATATTCCGTTATATATTCAAGATGGACAGTCTTTAATATTTATTTGTTATGTATATGTAGGGGTGGTGGGTCTATACATACGTTGTACATAGCATGTTTAGGTGTGTGTCATGTATGTGTTTCACTTTGAGAGCGGGCAACTGAATTTCATTTTTGATGTGTGCCGTTGTGCCCACAGTAAAAAAATGGCAACAAAGGTTATCTTATCTTATCTTATCTTATCTTATCTTATCTTATCTTATCTTATCTTATCTTATCTTATCTTATCTTATCTTATCTTATCTTATCTTATCTTATCTTATCTTAATCTGTCTCAAATTGTTTTAAAAGGATAGGTGATTAGTATCTTCCACAAATGATTTTTGATCAACTACTCAAGCACCTAGCCCTGAGTGATTTTTTAACACAGATTGTATTCTATCCAATTACATTATAATGTTGAGAGAGCCCTTGAAAAATTTACCTCCTCCTCCTCCTCCTCCTCCTCCTCCTCCTCCTCCTCCTCCTCCTTCTTCTTCTTCTTCTTCTTCTTCTTCTTCTTCTTCTTCTTCTTCTTCTTCTTCTTCTTCTTCTTCTTCTTCTTCTTCTTCTCCTTCTTCTTCTTCTTCTTCTTCTCCTTCTTTCTCTTCTTCTTCTCCTTCTCCTTCTCCTCCTCCTTCTCCTTCTTTTTTCCTCCTTCTTCTTCTTCTTCTTCTTCTTCTTCTTTTTTCTTCTTCTGCTCTCTCTTCTCCTCCTTCTTCTTCTCTTCTTATCTCTTCTCTCTTCTTCTTCCTTCTTCTTCTCCTTCTTCTTCTTCTTCTTCTTCTTCTTCTTCTTCTTCTTCTTCTTCTCCTTCTTCTTCTTCCTTCTTCTTTCTTCTTCTTCTTCTTCTTCTTCATTCTTCTTCTTCTTCTTCTTTCTCCTTCTCCTCTTCTTCTCCTTCTCTCTTCTCATTTCTCCTCCTCCTCCTCCTCCTCCTCCTTCCTCCTCCTTCCTCCTCTTCCTCCTCTCCTCCTCCTCCTCCTCTTCTTCTTCTTCTTCTTCTTCTTCTTCTTCTTCTTCTTCTTCTTCTTTCTTCTTCTTCTTCTTTTTCTTCTTCTTCTTCTTCTTCTTCTTCTTTTCTTCTTCTTCTTCTTCTTCTTCTTCTTCTTCTTCTTCTTCTTCTTCTTCTTCTTCTTCTTCTTCTTCTTCTTCTTCTTCTTCTTCTTCTTCTTCTTCTTCTTCTTCTTCTTCTTCTTCTTCGTTTAAATTAACTGGCTCCGGCTGCTTTCTATCAGAAACTGAAAAGAAAAAGAGAAAAATACAATTTTTCAGCTAGGCTGAGCCAAACCCTCCTCCAGTTTCTTCATTCACCAGGAAGGGCAGGGTTGCACGCACAAATTATTTTCATATGTCTGGATTCTGTCTGCCTCCTCCCGAGTTATTTAAAACAAGAAAACAAACATCTCCCCAAAGTACACCGAGCGATTCTGTAATCAAGGTGGGGGAAAGAAAAAAAAAACCTTAAGAGGGATTTTATTTATTTAGGGCCTTTTTTATTTATTTTTTGGCTCTTCTGTCATCCCGTCCTTAAAGTGGCTTACAAGAAAAATAAAAGCAGTTTCTTGGCTTGGAAAAGTTTCTGACTGTTTTGTCTCCACGGAAGTACATCTAAATTCATCAATTAATCACCAAATGCGAGGGTTTTTTTTAAATATATATATATATTAAAACTTCATTAAGAAAATCGTAGTTGTCATCAAAAGGCAGATAAAAAAAAAAATATGAAGCCCCGCAGTTTATGTAAAGTTACAATTCCCTGAATAAACTCACATTCACGGGTTGGGCATTTCCCACGATTCTGCCCTAAACCTGGACACTCAGATCTCAATGATGGTTAGGTGTGTGTTTGCATAGCGACGAATGAAGCGTCAGAAGAGCAGTGATGGTGCAGTAGTTCTGATATGGGGATAATAGAAATCTTGCTGGAAAAATGTATACTCCACATAGACCCCTCAAAAAATTCCAAAATATATATGCTTCTTTCAGTTATTTCTTAACTGCATGTTGATTAGGGCTCAATCTTTTCCATACATTTAAGAAAAACAATTTTACTACTCTGAGATTATGTCTCCAGGGGGGGGGGCACTCTTATTATGCAGACCTGTTGAACTGAAGACTACAAAACCTATCTCTGAAGCCAAGGTGGAGGGAAGGTCTGGTAGAGGCTGACTCAATTGCACAATAGCAATAACAATAGCACTTAGACTTATATACCGTTTCATAGTACTTTACAGCCCTCTCTAAGTGGTTTACAGAGTTAGCATGTTGCCCCCAACAATCTGGGTCCTCATTTTACCGACCTTGGAAGGATGGAAGGCTGAGTCAACCTTGAGTCGGTCAGGTTCGAACTCCTGGCTGTGGGCAGAGTCAGCCTGCAATAATTCATTCTGCATATGCACCACCATGGCCCCTTCCTTCTTTCCTTCTTTCCTTCTTCCCTCCTTCCTTCCTTCCTCCCTCCCTCCCTCCCTCCTTCCTTCCTTCCTTCCTTCCTTCCTTCCTTCCTTCCTTCCTTCCTTCCTTCCTTCCTTCGCACTAGCACTTAGACTTATATATCGCTTCACAGTGCTTTACAGCCCTCTCTTAAGAACTTTACAGAATCAGCAAATTGCTCCCAACAATCTGGGTCCTCATTTTACTGACCTCCGAAGGGTGGAAGGCCGAGTCAACCTTGAGCCCGTCAGAAACGAACTGCTGGCAGTCGGCAGAGTTAGCCTGCAATACTGCATTCTAACCACTGGGCCATCACGCCTCCTGATAATGTACCTGCATAGCTGGTGAAATATATTTCTGCTTCTGCCTCGAAAAAACTTGATGGTTACAGATGTGCTGCAGATACCAGGATGGCTTGTGAGAATTGGGATTTAGAATATCAAAATCCAAGGCAAAATTAAAATCTTAGCTTTTTCAGGAAATGTGGGGCTTTGTTGTTTGTGGTGACGCTATGAAAATACAGAAAATTGTTTTATATTTTCTGTACTGTAAAAATACAGGAAACTTGGTTAATATGTAGTGTTAAGCCATGGCTTCCTGAGTAGTAAGCCAAAGCTTGCAAACCACAATGGTTGGGTTTCTGCAAAAGCTATGCCAACAGCAAAGAAACCATAATAGGGCTTAGTGCGATGTGTTATGAACCAATGACTTTATTCCTGCATTAGATTATTGGTAAATTAGGATAGTGTCAGATGCAAAGAATCAGGACCATTCATAAGTTTCAGTTAAGCTGATTTATTGTTCGTGCCTATCCACAAGAATCTGGTGGACTAATGGTAGCGCTAAATTGACAGTAGATAAGATTTAACGGAATTCAAGGGGAGCGTTTGTGGACACATAATGATTCTAGGCTAAGTCCTCTCTTGACTCCACTCAAGAGTTTACCTCTTCTTTTCCTACATAATAACCACCTTCTTAGCTTTTTTAGTAGTATTACTGTATGGTAAATATTTCCCACAAAAATGCGTGAAAAACTGAATTTGTTTATAAAGGAAAACTGGGTCTGAGGTACATATTGCTGAGGCCTTCCTAATTCTTGGAGTTAATGTAAAAATTAAGTTTGAATTTGAATTGAAAGTTGATCTAAAAGTACAACGGTATCTGTTGATGTTCTTTGTTACCTCATGAGAGTAGTTCAGAAAAAATTTGCATTGGAATTTATTTCTGGGGTTGACAACAGTTTTCTAAAAATAACTCTGTGAGGAATACTACCAAATTTTGTTGCTTTGTACGTATTTATTGTATACCACTTGACCTGCATCCATGACTACAGCTCTAAAGATAGAACATCCTATACTTTGATTTTAAACGCTGAGTTCCTTTGCTGTCTCAATCACATATTTGTCATATTATTTACTTATCCTTTCACTTTTATTTCTTTTCCTGCTATTTAAGCAAAATGTCGGAATTCTGATAAATCAGGGCCAATATGACTTTCCTTTGACATATTTTTTCTCCCTTCCCCATAAAACGTAATACAGAAGCTTGAGGGGAATAAAATGAGTGGTAGAAATTGTTCCTTAGGAAAAAGAAAGATAAATCAAAATGTTCTCCTTTACGTTAAGCACCAAGTTGTAACTACCACTTCCGTGACTGTTTTTGATTCTGAGATTTAGAAAAAACACAATGTCTGTGTAAATGTCTATGGAGATTCTCGGTCATCCAGGTCGTAGTTATCCCAAAGATGCTTTTTCACGAGGCAACTTGTTTTTCTTTGAAGACGTTTCGCTTCTCATCCAAGAAGCTTCTTCAGCTCTTCTTCAGAGACTTCCAGTGATGGAGCGCCCACGATTTCTGGTGGCAAGCTGTTCCACTGGTTAATTGTCCTCACTGTCAGGAAGTTTCTCCTTATTTCCAGATTGCTTCTCTCATTGATTAATTTCCATCCTTTGTTTCTAGTCTTACCTTCCGGTGCTTTGGAAAGTAAATTGACCTCCCTCGTCTTTGTGGCAGCCCCCCAAATACTGGAAGACTGCTATCATGTCCCCCCCCCCAGTTGTTCTTTTCTCTAGACTGGCCATACCCAAATCCTGCAACCTCCCCTTTTGCGATCTTCAGACGAGTCAAAGGGGCAACCAGATTCACTTAACAACTGTGTCGCTAATTTAACAACGGCAGTGATTCACTTAACAATGGTGGAAAGAAAGGTCGCAAAATGGGGAAAACCCACTTTAACAAATGTCTCGCTTAGCCACAGAAATTTTGACCTCAGCTGTGGATGGAAGTTGAGAACTACCTATATTCCCTTAAGTTTTAAAACTTTTGTTTTATTTATTAACAAAATAATTACACTGACGTGTATGGCCTTTGTATATCTTAGAAGCTTTGAATTTTTGAAATGTATTCCTTTGAACACAGCGTCCTCATTTTATGATGGCAAAATCTTTTCCATTTCTTTGCCTCCAGACTGAGACTCTCAGAAAGACGGCTTTTCATAAGTACTAAATAATTTAGATAATGTTCTGTAGGTCGAGAAAGGATTGTTCATTTATTTTTAATTGTACCCGTTTTTGAATTAATGGTTAAAATTTAAGTACCAAGATCTATGTGGCTCTTTTTTTTTTTTTCCCTTTTGAAGTTTGGGTCTGCTTATTTATTTTTAGGAACGTTAGTGATAGTAATTGTGGTTGTAGTAGCAGTAAGCAGCATTTTGACTTCCCAGGAGAGAGAACACCAAGTACTTTGCTTCAAGAAGTTTCCAGTTCCAGAGTTGCGTCCAGAATAAATGGATTAAGAGAGAATTGTACTTGGTGAAACACAGTAGATTCTGGCCTTCTTAGCTACTGACCTGGAAATAGACTCTCTATTCCAGGCCTTCAAGTAACGTTTGAAAAATTTTCTATTTAGTAGACTTTCAATTATTTTAGTACCTAGTGAAGTTAGATAAGATCCATGTGATTTTACATGGATTTGGGTTGCTATTTATTGCTGTTTTAGGGCAGGGGTCTTCAAACTTGGCCTTTATGACTTGTGGACTTCAAGTCCCAGAATTCCTCAGCCAGGCATGCTGGCTGAGGAATTCTGGGAGTTGGTCCACAAGTCATAAAAGGGCCAAGTTTGAAGTCCACAAGTCATAAAAGGGCCAAGTTTGAAGACCCCTGCTTGTGGACTTCAACTCCCAGAATTCCTCAGCCAGGCATGCTGGCTGAGGAATTCTGGGAGTTGAAGTCCACAAGTCATAAAAGGGCCAAGTTTGAAGACCCCTGTTTTAGGGAGTCTTTTCCCTGTCGAGACTTAGTGTCAGCTGTCCCAAGTCAGATACCGAGCAAAGAAAGATTGTCGAGGCCATGTCCAAAGGTGCTTTTTCTCTAGAGGCAACTGGACTTCCTTGTTTTTTCTTTGAAGACGTTTCGCTTCTCCTCCAAGAAGCTTCTTCAGCTCTGACTGGATGGTGGGCAGTGGAGGGATTTATACTCCTCACAGACAGCTGGTCATTTGCCTTCTTTTAGAGTTGTTGAGGCCACTTGGAGATTTACCTGTGTTCTCAGAGTCACCTGGGTGTGGACTGAGGACTGAGTTAAGAGAGAGTAACTAATCCCAAAGTTACTCAAGGAGTTTTCTGTGGCTCAGGGTGAACCTCGGTTTCCCTCTTTCTCCTGCCCACCACCACATAACACTGTCATGAAAATGTTCCTACAAATGTATTTATAGAAGGAAATCCCAGTTGAAATGTAAGCTGCTTATCTTTAAAAAAAAAAAAAAAAGAACAGAAAAATCAAACAGTTTTTCGTTCATTCCTCATAAAATTTGCTGGAGAAAAATAGAGCTAAACTTCAGTTAATAGGAGAAGAGAATAAACCCTTACATTTTTCTCTTTTCTTAATCTAGGGATGATCAACATTGATTACAGCCATTTAGCAAAAGTTATCTATTCTCTCTTAACTGTTGCTTTGTGCAACAGTTATGCCTATTTTTGCCCAAAAAAATTCCTGCCTGTTAATACAGATGTTTTAGTTCTGCTTATCTTTGTAAGGGCTAAATAGTTCAATCTCATTGCTTTGCCTCGAAAGTCACAGCATGATTCATGGTTAATTTGCATTTAGTCAGGAAAGTGGCAGTAATTTCCGTGAGGGGAAAAAAAACACGATTATCAGAGGCAAATACATACTAAGAAAAACTTATTATGTTTGCTTTCTCTAGTGGTTCAAAACATGGGAAAGCAATTTTGAGACCATGATCATCACTGAATGAAAATATATTGAGGGAATGTCCCGATTAGATTTAATATGCACATACAATTTTAAAATGTCGCTACGGCAGTTAAATATTATGGAGAATATACCAGTAGCTGGTATTTATTAGGGTTGTACACTTGATAGAACTAGATTGCTGTAAAGGTTAAGACACCAGAAACTGGAAGACCACATGTTCTAGTTTTGCATTAGGCCCAAAACCAGCTGGGTCACCTTGAGCCAGTCACTCTCTCTTATTTTCTTTATTTATCAAATTTATATAGTTGCCCATCAGACAGGAAATGTCAGTCAGAAGAATCAGAACCACACAATAAGTTCCAATTAAGCTGATTTATTTCTCGAGCCTACACACAAGAATCTAGTTAACTAGTTAAATTCCTGGGTGTGCAGTTAACAAGTAGGCTGGCTTGGTCGCTCAACAGCAAGACACTGGTGAAGCGGGCACAGCAGCGCCTGCATTTTCTTCGTCACATGAGAAAAGCACATCTTCCTTCCCTTGTCCTTACCACTTTCTACAGAGGGACGATCGAGAGCATCCTATCATACAGCATCACAGTCTGGTTTAGTAGCATCACTGCTTCAGACAGGAAGGAGGTGCAGAGAGTGGTGAGGACAGGAGAAAAGATCATTGGCAGTTCTCTCCCTCCCATCCAGGACATAGCACATAAGCGTTGCTTGAGCAGGGTCCGTCTGTGACACTACACATCCTCTTCACAACCTGTTTTCCTTGTTACCTTCTGGGAGGAGGCTCCGTGGCATCCGAAGCAGAACATCCAGATTCAATCACAGTTTTGTTCCATACAGTATTAACCTTGTGAACTCTCAAGCTTCCTCCTTCCGTTATGCATTCAAGATGGACAGTGAATAATATTTATATGTTACTTATACGTAAGGGTGTAGGTCTATACATATGTTGTATATAGTATGTTTTAAATGTGTGTTATATATGTGTACACTTTGAGAGGAAGCAACTAAATTTCATTTTTAATGTGTGCCATTGTACCCACAGGAAAAAATGACAATAAAGGTTATCTAATAATGGTTATCTTAACTAATGTTCATCACTAAATTGGTGCTAGTTAAGAGTTAACAAAATTCAAAAGGGGTTGGACTTAAACCACTTTATGGGAATATAATGATTCCAGGCTAATTCCTTTCTTGACTCTGCCCCCAGGCTTTGCGCCTTCTCCTCCTACAAGTAGTGGCTCTTAGCCATAGGAAGAAGGCAAGGGCAAGCTGCTTCTGACATCTTGAGAACCTGCAACCTACTAGGGCTGTCTCGTGACCCAGGTTCAAAGAGCAAGCATCTTTTTCAAACATTGCGAATCACATTTTTGTCATTTGAATTTGCCTGTCACTTCATCCCTAACCTATGAATCTTCTTGTGAACTCTGTTACTCCAAGCTACTCATTCTCAACGACATTGGCGCCCTGCTTGTGCCAAATAACGGGGAAACGCTTTTATCATGCTTGCTGGCATGCTTAAATGGTGAAATCCCGGCTTAGACTAAATAAAGATAAACTTGAACTTTGGGGTGTCTATACTAAGCTCCTCTGTTAAAGTTTCACTTCTTTCTTAAGGCATGAAACAAGCCAAGAAGCTACCATTGGTTGTTTCTCATTATATCTAACCTAGGAACTGTTGAAGGAAAAGCCGGGTATAAACAACATGGCGACTGCTTTAGAAACAAGGTTGCAGTTTATTGAAGAGGAGAGCCAGACAGAAAGATGGCTCTGGAAGAAAAGAGAGCGAGCACATGTAGAGAGTGGGTTTTTATACCCTCTGGAGCCTTTTGTTTGGAGTTGTTCCTGTGGCATGAACTTTGACCTGAGTCTGAGTGTGCCCTTTGGCATCTGTGGGTTAATCCTACTATGTCCTGTCTTAGAGTTTGGGTGGGGTATATAGATTTTAGGTGTCTTTGTCTTCTTAATCTTCTAGCTTCAACCTTCCTGAATGGTTTACATCTGCATTTCTACAGAGCTGGTTTCTGCTTGGGGGGAGGAAGACTTGGGGCTATTAAGAAAACTGGGCATGCTTTTCTGCCCCTTTATGATCCTTTGAGGAAATATAATATTCTGCCCTTTTAATATTTCTTTCTCTGGGGGGGGGGGCTGACTTCCCACAGAACTTAGATTATTCACAATGAATCATATCTCATTTAGAAAGCATTGACCATAATTCTCTGGCTCACTGCGATTTCTCGGTTCTCTGCTTTTCATAAACGAAGAGTAAAGAAGGCGCAGAGAGGATTCAGATGCATGCATAAAGCTTATTCATAACCTGGTTTATCATTGTCCAGTTCTAGATAAAGCCAATGAAGGAATGGAGAAGAACGATAGACATAGATTGGAATGGATGATTATGGGTCTCTCTCTCCTAAAGCCAAAAATGAATTCCCGGCCATATATTTTACTCCTGCAGAAGAAGCCTGTAAAAAATGAACTGCAGATGCAGTTGTGCAATCAACATTTTTCAAAAGCACAATCAGTATCTCTCCGAGTTTGGAGCTAGCATATTTTTTTTGGGGTGTGCGTGTGATTACTTCCTTACTTTTATTTAGCTGCAGCTGTTATGATCAGATAAGATTTTTTTTTTTCAATCTTTGAATCAGGATGTTTATTGAAAGGATGTTTTCTAAAAACTGGAAGGAAGGGTTATTTTATTCTACATATACACACATTTTTGAGGCATTAAAAATATCTTAAAATAGAACTGTATATGTGTGTCTGTACACACACGTATATGTATATGTACAGTATGTATACAGTATATGTAAATGTATATGTAAATGTATATGTACAGTATATGTATATGTACAGTATGTATATGTATATGTACAGTATATTTATATATATATGTATGTATGTGTACAGTATATGTATATGTATTACTTTTATTTAGCTGCAGCTGTTATGATCAGATAAGCAATTTTTTTTCAATCTGAATCAGGATGTTTATTGAAAGGATGTTTTCTAAAAACTGGAAGGAAGGGTTATTTTATTCTACATATACACACATTTTTGATGCATTAAAAATATCTTAAAATAGAACTGTATATGTGTGTCTGAACACACACATATGTATATGTACAGTATATGTATATGTATATATATATATATATATATATATATATGTACAGTATATGTAAATGTAAATGTATATGTACAGTATATGTATATGTACAGTATGTATATGTATGTGTGTGTATGTGTGTGTATATATATGTATATGTATGTATGTATATGTGCAGTATATGTATATGTATATATGTAGTGCAGTATATGTATATGTACAGTATATGTATATATGTATATGTGCAGTATATGTATATGTGCAGTATATATGTGCAGTATATGTATATGTACAGTATATATGTAAATGTATATGTACAGTATATATGTAAATGTATATGTACAGTATATTTATATGTATATGTACAGTATATGTATATGTACAGTATATGTACATGTATATATAAAGTTTAATGATGCTCCATCAATGGGTGTACATAGCCCATGCCTACAAACCTGTCACTCTACTTTTTTGGGGGGTAAAGAATATTAAGCAACACATATCAAGGAATTAAGAAAAACTGAACAAAATAAATTGCAGGCAAGACAGAAGAGAAATAATGAAATGACAGCTAGATTTAGTTTATAGCAACACTTCCGGAAGTGGCATCCATACAGAGAACCGGTTGTTCACCTATCTGAATCCCACCACTGCCCTGGAGCACGTTGTCGCCGCCTTCGACTCCTCCCAAAGCCTCTCTCCCTTCCTCTGGGCCTGCCGACAGCCTCCTCCACTTCCTTCGCTCCACAAGCCCCGGGACCTCTCCTCCTCAGCCTCCTTCTTCGGAAACAGCCCCGATTTGCAATCGAATCCGTTGTGGCTGTGCCAGCAGTCAAAACCTGCTGCCGGCAGAACAGTTTCAAACAGTGCGAATGACTTTTAACAGCCTGTGTGAGACAGATTACAAGTCTCTCATCAACAGACAATTGTAATGTGTTAATAATCCATTGGGTTTGTTAAGATCTCCTGAGATAGCCTTTTTTGATGTATGTCAGTTCAAGAGTCTCTTGCTGTGTGATGCTGTCATAGTTTCTTTGTGCTGAAATGTCAACTTTGAAATCTGCTTTTAAGTGTCCTGGGAGATTAAAATGCTGCAGTATTAACTTGGCCCCCTGCTTCAAGTGTCGATCACTTGAACTTCTGTCCATGAATTCTTTCGCACATAGTTTGACCTGCTTGTCTTCGACTTACGGCCAGAATTGAGCCCCAAATTTGGGTTGTTAAGTGAGACATTTGTTAAGTGAGTTTTCCCCAACACAAAGAATCAAAATCACGTGAAGTATTCGTACCGCTTTATAAAGCCTTAGTAAGGCCACGCCTGGAATACAGCATCCGGTTTTGGCCACCACATTACAAAAAAGATGTTAAGACTTTGGAAAAAGTGCAAAGGAGAGCAACTAAGATGATTAAAGGCCTGGAGGCTAAAACATATGAAGAATGGTTGCAGGATTTGGGTTTGGCTAGTCTAGAGAAAAGAAGGACTAGGGGTGACATGATGGCAGTTTTCCAATATTTGAGGGGCTGTCACAAAGAAGAGGGGGTCAACTTATTTTCCAAAGCACCAGAAGGCAGGGCAAGAAACAGTGGTTGGAAACTGACCAAAGAGAGAAGCAACCTGGAATTAAGGAGAAACTTCCTGACAGCGAGGACAATTAACCAGTGGAACAACTTGCCTCCAGAGGTTGTGGGTGCTTCATCACTGGAGGTTTTTAAGAAGAGACTGGACAGCCAGCCATTTATCTGAAATGGTATAGGGTCTTCTGCTTGAGCAGGGGGTTGGACTAGAAGACCTTCAAGGTCCCTTCCAGCTCTATTCTGATTGATTAACTAGAATAAGTACAAAAATAATTACAAGATAGCAATGCAAGCCTAGAATAATCCTCATAGAATAATAGAGTTGGAAGGGACCTTGGAGGTCTTCTAGTCCAACCCCCTGCTCGAGCAGGAGACCCTATACCTTAAGGGTATACATAGAGAATATTTAAGTATATATTAAATATATACTGTACTTAGGCAAACATTTGTTGTTGTTGTTAGTTGCGAAGTCGTGTCCGACCTATCGCGACCCCATGGACATAGAGCATCACAAATGGAATCGGATCCATCCCACCTCAAATCCTAAGTATAGATAACATCATGTTATAATATATCATATTATATAATACCATAAACCCTCAAGTGCGAATTAGGATTAAAACATGGGAAGTGGTCCTGGGATAAGAGAACAGGTGGGGCAATAATGAATGGATTCTAATGCTTTGAATACTAAGAAGAAAGGCCAGTATAAGTGAAGAAAATTGAAGTGGCTTGCTTATAACGAGACTTTCTTGGATTTTCTTAGAAAATGTCCCCAAGGGTCATTTGTCCCTATTCTGAAGAAGCTTCTTGGATGAGAAGTGAAACATCTTCAAAGAAAAAACAAGGAAGTCCAGTTGCCTCTAGAGAAAAAGCACCTTTGGACATGGCCTCGACAATCTTTCTTTGCTCAGTATCTGACTTGGGACAGCTGACACTAAGTCTCCACAGGGAGAAGACTCCCTAAAACAGGGGTCTTCAAACTTGGCCCTTTTATGACTTGTGGACTTCAACTCCCAGAATTCCTCAGCCAGCATGCCTGGCTGAGGAATTCTGGGACTTGAAGTCCACAAGCAGGGGTCTTCAAACTTGGCCCTTTTATGACTTGTGGACTTCAACTCCCAGAATTCCTCAGCCAGCATGCCTGGCTGAGGAATTCTGGGAGTTGAAGTCCACAAGTCATAAAAGGGCCAAGTTTGAAGACCCCTGCCCTAAAACAGCAATAAATAGCAACCCAAATCCATGTAAAATCAGATGGATCATATCTAACTTCACTAACTTCCCCATTCTGTAGAAGCTTCTTGGATGAGAAGTGAAACATCTTCAAGAAAATAGGAAGAAGTCTAGTTGCCTCTTGAAAAAGCACCTTTGGAACAACCACGACCTGGATAGACCGAGCATCTCCGTAGACATTTCTTTGAAAATGTTTCGCTTCTCATTCAAGAAGCTGAAGAAACGAACTAAAGAAGCTTCAGTCCAGTTGTCTTTTTTTTTTGGGGGGGGGGGAAAGAGCACCCCTTGGGAAGATGGACATTAAAATGAGATCCTCAGGAAGAGAGAGCTGGGAAGTTTAAAGAAGAAAGGGCAATTTATGTCATGGTGTAAGGATGTGGTAGAAGCCAGCCAGGCTAGAAAAAGCATGGAGATGCAGAGTGAATTGGGTTGACTTTTCTTTGGCCTTTTTTTTCCTGATCTCTCAGATTCAATTCCTTGGGCTGTTTCTTTCTCCCCTTCAGAGCTCTTGCGTGGGCAAGTGTTTAAAAGAACTAAGTGTCTGTTTGGGTTATTGTTGCTTGAGAAAATATTTGTAATTTTTCTGTCCACTGAGCTGATAGTGACTATAACCTATAAATAAATGTTATCTTGGAAATAAAGTCTCTGTAGGACAGGCAAGGGATATTACGGGCCCGCTTGGAAAAATGGATTCTGAGGAAAAAGTAAAGCTCAAACAGAAATATATTTTTTCCTGAGGCTTCCTTGGCATTCCAAACAGATCAATCTAATTATTACCCAATACAGTACTTTAATTAATTCTGTGATTAAATGAAGGCATTTACAGGGCTGCCAATCCTGGCCTCATGATTTTGCATCGTGAATATTCAACCAAAAAAATATAAACATATGAAGAAAAAAAACCCCAATAAAGCATTTTTATTCAATGACATAGGTCTGGCCCCCAAAGCATCATAGAATCCATGCCTGAGTATAATTGTGTTAAAAACAGAAAAATACAAATAAAGAATGGAGCATTTTCCACCACCTTGGTACACATGTCATACAGGATGAATATATTTATTGACTGGTTGGTTGATTTATTTATGGGTTAAATTTATATGCAGAATAACAGAGTAACAGACTTGGAAGGGACCCTGGAGATCTTCTATCCAATCTTCTTTACAATTGTCCTCTATCTCTATCCCTGTATCCTATGCCACCCATCTTTCCGTCGAGAGAATTTTGGAATTGAAAAATGGTCTCCAATAACTGAATTTTTACTGCGAGGGAATATTGTAAAAGATCAGCGTAGGCATGCCGCGATAATTTATGCTAATTTGGGCATGTTGATAAAAGCATGCGAGGAGGTGAACGACAGAATGAATGGGAACTTTCTGAAATGACTGCCAAAAGAGAAAACTAGATTAAAATAACAAATAACAGTCTATCTCAGGGGTCCCCAACCCCTGGGCCATGGACCGTTCCCAGGCCGCACAAGCGAGCAAAGCTTTATCTGCACACTTGCGGGATCTATGTAATCTATGTAATCTATGTGCAAACCACCACCACCCTCCAGTCCGTGGAAAAATTGTTTTTCGTGGAACTTGTCTCTGATGCCCAAAAGGTTGAGGGCCGCTGGTCTATCTGCCCAAGTAATTTGGATGATTGTAGTTTGTTTGGAGGATAAAAATAATTAAATGAACATGCATAACAGTTGCATGGGTCCCTAATGATAGAGAGGCCTTTGGTATGGGATCTGTGGTAGGCTTGGTGGAGCACTTTGGTAAGGTTGATAAGAGAGTCCTTTCTTCTCTTGAAAGACCATGAGGAAGCAGCCTGCAGCATCCTGGGCAATTGTCGCTACCACAAAACCTTTATTGGGACAATTAATGTGAGTAGCTTGCTTGTCCTCGGAACTGAGCACAAAATAGGACTATATTTGATGAGGATGAGGATGATGATGATGGATGATGATGGATGATGATGATATCCATTCAGTTGTGACCAATTCTTGGCAATTCTATGGTCCAGGTCTCTCCACATCTTCTTATCTTGCACTACTACTTTGAGTTGTTCTATGCTCTATCTCAGGGGTCTTCAAACTTGGCCCTTTTATGACTTGTGGACTTCAACTCCCAGAATTCCTCAGCCAGGCACGCTGGCTGAGGGATTCTGGGAGTTGAAGTCCACAAGTCATAAAAGGGCCAAGTTTGAAGACCCCTCCTAGAATTCCTCAGCCAGGCACGCTGGCTGAGGGATTCTGGGAGTTGAAGTCCACAAGTCATAAAAGGGCCAAGTTTGAAGACCCCTGCTCTATCTGGTGTCGGCTTTGATGGAGTGTAAGAAATATTTAAACCTCTAGATTTGTTTCCCTGGTGTCTGCTGGATTACCTTTTCCATTAGTCTTCTTGGAAAAAGTTTTGCTTAGTTAAGAAGGATGAAGTCTAGGCAGGGTCTGTTTTTCAATCATTGCTGTGTCCTAATGGAATTAGAATTAAGGCATGTTCCATCCATCACTTTTCCATTCTGGAAGCTATTTAAGATAGAACTCGTCTGAGGAACATTTGCTGAATAGCCGTTATTGCCATTTTTACTTCCGCTCAAACTGATTTAATTCTTCTTATTTTTGTATCTAGTTTTGTTAAGATTTCATTTTAGGAACTTCTCATTATTTGATGTTGCAATTACCCTTACACCTGTGTCATTTTGATGAGTAAAACGATATTTCTAACTTTATTTAGATTTACGGCGAGGGCTTAAAATGTTGATGGAGGTTTTTAGTGTTCATTTGTAAATTGGCCTGAGTGTATTCATTTGGCAGGATACACACCCAATAAATAAGCAAAATGAATGGTCAACTGCCATCTTAATTTACAAACCAGAATAGGTTGCATATTTAAACTTGCATCTAAGAAAGGAGATTTGAAATAATTTTGATAGCCCAGTTCATTGAATGTCTGAGTCAGTCCCCTCTCTCTATTATGTAGTCTTATTTTTTTGATTAAGGTTAGAGAATATTACTTTCACTGTGAAACACTGCTTAAGCCCTAATTATATTCTGTTGAATCTGTCTATTTTGGACTTGAAGGAGAGAGCGTATGCAGGCAGAGATTAGCAAAAATAATCTGCGTGCTGCTACATAAAACAACTTACCTCTCTCTAGGGTGTTTTCTCTGTACGAAGTTCAACTGGGCTAACTCTAGAACACAAAGTTCAACTTCGCTAACTCTAGAACTATCATAAAATCAGTACAGAGAAGAGCAACAAAGATGATCAGGGGACTGGAGGCTAAAACATATAAGGAACGGTTGCTGGAATTAGGTAGGTCTAGTTTAATGAAGAGAAGGACGAGGGGGGACATGATAGCGGTCTTCCAATATCTCAGGGGCTGCCCCAAAGAAGAGGCAGTGAAGCTATTCTCCAAAGGACCTGAAGGCAGGACAAGAAGCAACGGATGGAAATTCATCAAGGAGAGAAGCAACCTAGAACTAAGGAGGAATTTCCTGACAGTTAGAACAATTAATCAGTGGAACAAGTTGCCTCCAGAAGTTATGGGTGCTCTATCACTGAAGGTTTTTAAGAAAAGACTGGACAGCCATCTATCTGAAATGGTAGAGGGTCACCTGCTTGAGCAGGGGGTTGGACTAGAAGACCTCCAAGATCCCTTCCAGCTCTATTCTGATTGAGTAGAAATTTCTCAGAATCTTAAAAGTTATTTAAGGAGGACAGGATTCCCACACATTCTTTGCTCCTCACTGCCAAACTTCAGCCTATGGTTCTTCTTTAAAACCATTGCTTAAATCATGAGTATCTGGGGTAGGGCAGGAGTAGGCAAATTATAAAATCTAAATTGCAGTATGAACTCTAGATTTTTCTACATACATCGTGATGTATGGGCTAACTCTAGAACACAAAGTTCAACTTCGCTAACTCTAGAACATGTACATAAGAGGCAGACCCATCATGAAAATTCATTTCTTCGTTTTGATAAAATCGCAGTTTCTGGCTCAACACAGTTTTTTTCTCTGAGGGCAAATGTCAGAAAAAAAACATTATATTTTCCGTTTATCTTTTTTTAAAAAAAAAACTTGATCATCCGTGAGCCTTTTGAATCATCATTTTGGGAGATTATTTTTTTTTTTTTGCCTTACCACATTTCTGAGTGCTTCAACAACATCAGAGCTTGAAAAATTCTTTAAACATCCAGGGAGAGACTCACAGATGCCTCTGCCTTGAAAGTAGCTGGTGGTTGAACTGTAGAGCTTTAATCAAACCTCAGCAGACGGCCACAGGAAATGTTTTTATGACATGTATTATGTTATTAAATGCGTGGTGGCGATTTTGCGCCGCAAAATGGGGTTACAAGGTTTGCCAAATTTTCAATTCCACAGGCGTCATGTGTCCATGGATTTTGGAGACATGCGGTAAGTTATGCCATATTGAGGTATTTCCTGGTTGAAAAAGTTTTGCCCTGTGATGTGCTGTTCGCTTAGTTAAGCGGTCCTTGGTGCTCTCTGAGCTTGCCTGTTTTCTTGTTGACGTCTCATTACCCAAACTAGGTAACATCATCAGCGCTGATGACTGACTAGCACTGATAATGTGACCTAGTTTGGGTAATGAAACCTCTGCAAGGAAATAACCAAGCTCAGAGAGCACCAAGGACCCCACAGTCCTCCTCCTCCTCCTCCTCCTCTTCCTCCTCCTCCTTCCCCCCCTTCTAGCACTGATGAGGCTACCTAGTTGGGTAATGAGACATCTGCAAGGAAACAACCAAGCTCAGAGAGTACCAAGGACCCCTTAGTCCAGGGGTTTTCAAACTTGGCCCTTTTATGACTTGTGGACTTCAACTCCCAGAATTCCTCAGCCAGGCAAGCGTGCCTGGCTGAGGAATTCTGGGAGTTGAAGTCCACAAGTCATAAAAGGGCCAAGTTTGAAGACCCCTGCCTTAGTCCTTCTCCTCTCCTTCTCCTCCATTCCACAAATCCCACTCCCTTCTAACACTGATGAGGTTACCTAGTTTGGGTCATGAAACGTCTGCCAGAAAACAACCAAGGTCAGAGAGCACCAAGGATCCCTCATTTCAACCCTGAGCTGCAAATATTCTCTTTTATTAGTATCACTTAGTTAAAGATTGCACACAGAAAGAGTTTTAATAGTATAGAGGAAAAACAGGAAATAGTTTTTTCTTCCTTGAATCAGAATTTAAGAATGGCGGAACTATTTTTTTATTTTTTTTTTGCCAAAGACGTTGCTGTATTCAAATAGCATCCCTTCTTCCATAAATATATAAAGAATTGCCTTTGATGCTATAAATAATAGAAGCCTAGTTTATTCAATGTGAAGAATTTAAAAAAAAAAACACAGGTTCTGTTGGGTTAGTAGCACTTTTTTTGGAATTTTATCTTTGATATAATTCAAGTCCTTGGTTTCATTTCGGTAACTTCCTCTAATTGTTAATAATTTAGCAATTACACTACGTTATACAATCTGCAAAGCTGACTGCCAGGGCACTATTTATCATTCTTACTATAAGAATATAGAGTATTCAGTACTCATGTAGGCAGATTTGAATGACTAATTTGACCAAAAATTTAGAGCTACTGTAGAAGCCTTAAAGAACTTGTTACCAAATATATATATATATCTGTCACTTTCAATGGAAATTAAGATTTTTTTTGCCTGAAATTTTATCAACAGCTACCCAAAATGGGAAGACCTGCCTTTTAGATAAAGGATGGTAATCAATGTAAAGGTAAAAGAAAAAATCCATAGACATAATCAAGTTTGGACTGACTTGGAAGCATTTGTTCTTTATGTTGTTTGTGTGCAATTTTTGCTGCAATCCTGTGCATGTTACATTGCCTTACTTTATTAAATGGTAAATGTATTGAAGTTATATAAAACCTAATTGTTTTCGCCGCCTTTGTGTGGACCCTTCTGTGCAATATAGCACATAACCCATGCCTTTGATTAAATTAATTAATGTTGACAGTGTAAGGGATCATTGTATGATGACTGTATAAACAAGATACGCAGAAATATTGCAGTTACCGTGGAGAGACTGAATTTAATTTCTCTCGAATGTATTGGTACGTGGAAGGTTATATATATATATTTGACATGAAACAGCTTTGTTGAAACTAGGTGCCTTCCAGATATCTGTACCGTAAACTCCCAGCATTTTTAGAAGTGGCAAAACTGAGAATTAAAATCAATATATTTGGATGCTCCTGAGAGTAAGCAGGATTGATTTCCATCCCATCCTCCTCCCCACCTCCCAAAAGGGAATTAATTATTAGCTTTGGGAAGCAAAGCTTTATAGGTTTAAAAAAAAAAAAAGTGCTTTGTTTCTTATCTGGTGCCTAAATTTTTATTTTAGAATCAAAGTCTAAAAGGTAGAAACAAGTTAGTTAGTCCTTGGTTTACAGCAGTTCGTTTAGTAACCGTTCAACCTCTAACACTGGAAGTTTTCTCCAACACTGGAAGTTTTTAAGAAGAGACTGGGCAGTCATTTATCTGAAATGGTATAGGGTTTCCTGCCTGAGCAGGGGGTTGGACTAGATGACCTCCAAGGTTCCTTCCAACTTTTTATTATTATTATTATTATTATTATTATTATTATTATTATTATTATTATTATTATTATTATTATTATTATTATTATTATTATTATTATTATTATTATTCATCGCACAGTCAGCCAGATGTTCAGACTGGATTTGGCATTTTTGTCTACCTCTCGAGTCCTTCCCAAGGACCTGGGATAGGCAGATGTGGATGTTTGATGGTATTACAGATATCGTCGCAGGATGGAAGCAGTTCCTAGTAAGGCCGCCTTTTGCAATTGACTAATGGCGAATTTGTCAATGCCAATGGTGTTCAAGTGGTGCTCCAGTTGTTTTGAGATTATTATTATTATTATTATTATTATTATTATTATTATTATTATTATTATTATTATTATTATTATTATTATTATTATTATTATTATTATCATCATTATTATCATTATCATTATCATTATTATTATTATTATCAATGTTACAATGGCACTGAAAAAAGTAACTTATGAGCCATTTTTCATACCGATGACTTTTGTAGCATCCCCATGATCACGTGACCAAAATTCAGACTTTTGGCAACTGACTCTTATTTACGACGGTCGCAGTATCTGGGGTCACGTGATCACCTTTTGCGACCTTCTGACAAGCAAAGTCGAAGGGGGGAAAGCCAGATTCACTTAACAACCGGGTTTCTAACTGCAGTGATTCACTTAACAACTGTGGCAAGAAAGGTCGTAAAATGGGGCAAGACTCACTTAACAAGTATCTCATTTAACAACAGAAATGTGAGGCTCAGTTGTGGTCGTAGATCGAGGCCTGCCTGTATTTATGGTCTCAGTAAAGCAATTCAAAGCTCTGCCAAATTGAATAATAACAGGGTAACAGAGTTGGAAGGGACCTTGAAGGTCTTCTAGTAGAACCCGCTGCAGGAGACGGTCCAATCTGGACAAATGACTGTCCAGTCTAAATCCAAATCAACATAACCATTTTGTTAATAATAAATCACTGCTCTGCGTCTTCGTTAGGAATACAGGAAAAGGACTGAGATGACCTGGGATTTAGCCATAAACAGAGATTATCACACGTATTATTATTATTACACGTATTTAAAATACTCCAATGCAATCTGTAGAAACACTTTTTATCACTACGGTCCTTTTTTGTCACAAAGTAAAAATTGGTATTGTTTATAGGTGCTCGTTATCATCTATATGCGGCCATCGTGAATGATCATTAGAGGATTTGGAGAAAGGAACTCGTTAATATGCTAATCTGCATTATCTCTTTGTTATCTCTCTGTCATTTGAGTCGGGAATGACTGGGGTGAGACAGACGGGAGCCAAGCAATGAATCTGAATAAGAACACAGCTAAAATTTTGTAGGCTAGACAACTTCAAGGTGCAGGATTTGACTAGTCTACATGTTCTGAGAGCGCAAAAGAATGGAGGCCTTTGAACTATGGTGCTGGAGAAGACTCCTGTGAGTCCCCTGGACTGCAAGGCGATCAAACCGGTCAGTCCTAGAGGAGATCAACCCTGACTGCTCCTTAGAAGGCCAGATCCTGAAGTTGAAACTCAAGTACTTTGGCCACCTAATGAGAAGGAAAGACTCACTGGAGAAGAGCCTAATGCTGGGAAAGATGGAGGGCAATAGAAGAAGGGGACGACAGAGAATGAGGTGGCTGGATGGAGTCAATGAAGCAGTAGGCGTGAGCTTAAATGGACTCCAGAAGATGGTAGAGGACAGGAAGGCCTGGAGGAACGTTGTCCATGGGGTCGCGATGGGTCGGACACGACTTCGCAACTAACAACAGCAACATATTCTGAATAGAGGTGTCAGTGATATTGTCTGAAATTATTCTTATAAATATAATTGGAGCCACCGTAGCGCAACCTTCCCAGCATCCAAGCAAGGGGAAAGCAAAGGAGAATAAGAACAATGACACAAAACACTGTGACAGCAAGCAGGATCCGTCCACCCTCCATCGGTTTCTCTCCAACAGGAAGCCATCCCTTAACAGGAAGTCATCCCTTAACAGGAAGTCATTCCTTAAGGAACATAAGCCTAACCCTTTGGCAGAATTAAGGCTGACCTCATATGGAAGTGGAGTTCCCAAAGTTGGTGTCATTTACATGTAGGCAGTGGTGGGATTCAGCCGGTTCGCACCACTTCGGCAGAACCGGTAGCTAATTTTTTTGTTGCCCAGGCCCAGAATGGACTTCCGGAAGCAGCATCCACACAGAGAACCGGTTGCTCACCTATCTGAATCCCACCACTGCATGTAGGGGGTTTTTTTCTCTCTCATCATCTCCCCAAAATACCTGGAGAACAATAGATTACAGAAGGCACACTACAATAAAAGAGAATAAGTTGTAGCTCAGGTTTGAAATGTAGGGTCCTTTGTGCTCTCTGAGCTTGGTTGTTTTCTTGCAGACGTTTCATTACCTAACTAGGTAACATCACCAGTGCTAGGAGGAGGAGGAGGGGGGGAGGAGGAGGAGGAGAACTGTGGGGTTCTTGGTGCTCTCTGAGCTTGGTTGTTTTCTTGCAGACATTTCATTACCCAACTAGGTAACATCACCAGTGCTAGAAGGGAGAAGGGCTTGTGGAGAGGAGGAGCAGGAGGACTATGGGGTCCTTGGTGCTCTCTGAGCTTGGTTGTTTTCTTGCAGATGTTTCATTACTCAACTAGGTAACATCACCAGTGCTAGAGAGGAGGAGCAGGAGCAGGAGGAGGAGGAGGAGGAGGAGGAGGAGGAGGACGACAAATGTGGGGTTCTTGGTGCTCTCTGAGCTTGGTTGTTTTCTTGCAGACATTTCATTACCCAACTAGGTAATATCATCAGTGCTAGGCACAGCTTTACCATTTAAAACCACCCTTGCTTTTGAATAAGTAGGTATAGAATGCATTGAAAAGTCTGTTTCCCCTCGATATTCTAGCAGAATTGGCACAGTCAACACTGCTTAAGATTCCAGTTGTTGAGGATTAGAAGATAATCTACTGGAGAATTTCCAAAACATTTGCATTAGGAATGAACTACTCATTAATAAAGGTAAACAAAACAACCTTGTGATACTCTAGCCTGTTTTGATGTAGGTAATTCTATACACAATGTCTGTTCATTTTATTGATTTTTTATATATATACATAGTTTAGTCCAAGCATATAACAGCCAAGCGTATAATTTTGGAAGCTTAAAAACTATAACTTGGAATGCTGTTTACTAACATTTGGATCCTTTATTTATTAATTTAGTTAGGCATTTTTATTCCTCCCCTTTCCCAAAAAATCCAAGGTGCTTTAGAGATCAGTTCTTGTAAGGCTTTTTTTTTTTACTAAGGTAATATTGAGTGCCTTTTCCCATTTTATATTTTAAAAAGGATATTTCCTTCATTAGTGTTAAGAATATCACTTCGAGAAAAGCCACGTTGTGTGTCTTCCTGTGTCACTGTTAGGAACATATTTTCTAACTGGAAGAAAGCCAAGAAGTGTTGTTGTGCGTGGATGTACAACAGGTGATGCTGATGTTTTTGCTCTATTCCTGCATCAGGAGTGAATGAACGATGCCAGTGAAAATGTGGGAAAGAATCGAACTGCTGGCAATGGTCTGAGTCAACCTGCAATATTGCACTTTAACCTCATAGATATTGTAACACTGCTATCATGTCCCCCCTCGTCCTTCTCTTCATTAAACTAGACATACCCAATTCCAGCAACCATTCTTTATATGTTTTAGCCTCCAGTCCCCTGATCATCTTTGTTGCTCTTCTCTGTACTCTTTCTAGAGTCTCAACATCTTTTTTACATCGTGGTGACCAAAACTGGATACAGTATTCCAAGTGTGGCCTTACCAAGGCGTTGTAAAGTGGTATTAACACTTCACGTGATCTTGATTCTATCCCTCTGTTAAATGCAGCCTAGCACTGTGTTGGCTTTTTTGGCAGCTGCAGCACACGGCTGGCTCATATTTAAGTGATTGTCCACTAGGACTCCGAGATCCCTCTCACAGTTGCTACTATTGAGCAAGGTACCACCTATACTATACCTGTGCATTTGGTTTTTCTTGCCTAAATGTAGAACTTTACTTTTTTCACCATTGAATTTCATTTTGTTAGATAGCGCCCAGTGTTCAAGTCTGTCCAGATCCAGTTGTTATGGATCGCTGATCTCTTCTTTATTGAAAGTAAACATATGTCAGTGTTATGAAGATTTAAAAGAAAGCATCCAATAGCCATGTGCTATAAAACTGCATCCAGTTTTGGTCACCACAATGTAAAAAAGATGTTGAGACTCTAGAAAGAGTGCAGAGAAGAGCAACACAGATGATCAGGGGACTGGAGGCTAAAACATATAAAGAATGGTTGCTGGAATTGGGTATGTCTAGTTTAATGAAGAGAAGGACGAGGGGGGACATGATAGCAGTGTTACAATATCTATGAGGTTAAAGTGCAATATTGCAGGTTGACTCAGACCATTGCCAGCAGTTCGATTCTCACCAGCTCAAGGTTGACTCACCATTCTATCCTTCCAAGGTCGATAAAATGAGGATCCAGATTGTTGGGGGCAACAGGCTGATTCTGTAAACTGCTTAGAGAGAGCTGTGAAGCACCGTGAAGCGGTATATAAGTCTAAGGGCTATCGCTATTGGTAGTGGTGCAAAACAAGAGTGTTTTTCTAACGCTGCCACTGTTACGTGCCTGGTTATTTTTTTCAGCGTGAAATGTTTCCCCAGCTACTAAATAACGGTCAGGCAATGCACCCTCCGTGTTATAATGATTGTTTATCCTAAATATATGATGGTCTTTGAATGAATGCCAGTATAACTACTTATTATGCCTGGAGCTGCCTTCCACAGTTCCACACGGGCAGAATCCAAACAATTGGTGGCTTAGATCCTGGACGATCTAGATTTCAAAGCATCTCGACCTACTTTCTTTAGCTCATCCTTTTTTAGATAATGTCCGGATGTCCTGGGACTATATTTCTTCCACATTTAGTGAATTCTGGCATCTGCAGAGTCAACTACTTTGAAGAATATCAGTCTGAGGAAGGCTGTTGGTGTGTGTGCTCAGGGACAGGGAAGTCAGCTTTTTAAATTGTTTTGAAAGGCTTGGTAGAAAAAAAAAGGAATTTAATGTTACGCGCTAATGAACTCCATACTTACAATTCTATATTTGATTTTGAAAACGATGGACAGCCCTTAAAACATTATTCTTTTTACCTTTATACTTTAACGATGTTCTACCCGCCCTACTTATGTTTCTGCAACTTCATTCACTGCGACTGGGGATATAGATTATTTTGGATTATGAGAGAGTTGTTACAAAATAGGTTAATCATTACAGTTCCAGTCTAGCAATCCAACACAAAATCATTGCAAATGAACGATTGCTTTAGCTTCTAATAACACTGCCTTTAAGCTTCAAATAAATTATTCCTTGTTTCCAATGCATTTTGTTATTTTATACCACCGTTGTAATAAAATATTGTTATATTTTATTATAGCAATATAAAATATGAAAATACATAATATATAAAATAGATATAAAATGTTGTCATGCCTACCACAGATTTTACAAATTTCCTAGGGCAATCCATGCCCTCCTTTAAAGATGCAATTTTTTTGGAAAGCTGTGATAAATTCAGGATTCCTGCCGGTGACAATTTGAAGAATGGAATGAGGGAGCAACCTTGCTCAGGATTTTCCCTGCAATTGTTTTGCTTTAATACTATTATTTTGTTTGTTTTTTTAATGAGTAATTTAAGATGATTTAAGATATAGCAGTAAACCTTATTTGGTTTTAGCTAGAATGCAACAGTATGCAACAGTTTAGTGACTATTGGGACCACAGGATTAGCTGGAATCTCCTATTCTCCACCATGCATTACTTATGATCAGTGACCAAAACAGTAATATTTTGTTACTATTACAGCCATGTTTGGGGAGAGAATACAGACATCAGATTCTCATTTTCCATCATGCTCGTAAACGAACTTTTCAGACTTAGGTTTAGCTCCAAAGCTGAACAGAATAACAGAGTTGGAAGGGACCCTGGAGGTCTTCTAGTCCAACCTCCTGCTCAAGCAGTAGACCTTATACCATTTCAGATAGGTGGCTATCCAATCTCTTCTTTAAAAAAAAATTCCAGTCTTGGAGCACCCACAACTTCTTCAGGCATTGATTATATTGTTCTCCGGAAATTTCTCCTTAATTCCTGGTTGGACCTCCCTTTGATCAGCTTCCATCCATTACTTCTTGTCCTTTCTCAGTTGTGGATGACAAAGAGAAATTGGCGTTGCCCAATGCTTTTTTTGTAAGAAAAAAGGTGCCAGAACTCACATCTTTTTTAATCTTTTAATCTAATCTCTTCTTGAAAACCTCCAGCGATAGAGCACCCACAACTTCTGGAGGCCAGTCATTTCATTAATTAATAGTTCTCACTGTCAGGAAATTTCTCCTTAGTTCCAGTTTGCTTCTCTCCTTGATTAGTTTCCATCCATTGCTTCTTGTCCTGCCTTCAGACGCTTTGGAGAATAGATTGACTCCCTCTTCTTTGTGGCAGCCCCTTAGATACTGGAAGACTGCTATCATGTCAACCCTCATCCTTGTCTTCATTATAGACATACCCAATTCCTGCAACTACTCTTCATGTGTTTTAGCTTCCAGTCCCCTAATCATCTTTGTTGCTCTTCTCTGCACTCTTTCTAGAGTCTTAACATCAAAGTAGTCTCACTTCTCCAGATATTAAACTGTTATTCAGGAATTGATTAACTCTGGAGAAGACTCCAGTTACAACTTTGGAAGGTAGGTATCTTAAGAAGTCACACATATGCAGAGTAATCAAGCTCTTCGCAGTATAGATGTGGGTTTTGTGGGTTTTCAGAGCAGGAGGGAATAAAACAGAAAGAGTAATGTTCTCCTTCTCTTCTCTTTCTCATCCTTTGATAATAATAATAATAATAAAGTTGGAAGGGACCTTGAAGGTCATCGAGTCCAACCCCCTGCTCAGGCAGGAAACCCTATACAATTTCGGACAAATGGCTGTCCAGTCTCTTCTTAAAAACTTCCAGTGTTGGAGCATTCACCGCTTCTGGAGGCAGGTTGTTCCACTGGTTAATTGTTCTAACTGTCAGGAAGTTTCTCCTCAGTTCCAGGTTGCTTCTCTCCTTGACTAGTTTCCATCTTGTCCTGCCCTCAGGCGCCTTGGAGAATAGCTTCACTCCCTCTTCTTTGTGGCAGCCCCTGAGATATTGGAAGACTGCTATCATGTCACCCCTAGTCCTTCTTTTCATTAAACTAGACATACCCAATTCCAGCAAACGTTCCTGATATGCTTTAGCCTCCAGTCCCCTAATCATTTTTGTTGCCCTTCTCTGCACTCTTTCTAGTGCAGAGAAAGATTTTGCAAGATTTCTTGAATCTTACAATAGATAAATTCTTTGAGAAAGAGGGCAGAGAAAAGCAACAAAGTTGATTAGGGGACTGAGAGTTAAAATATATGAAGAACGGTTGCTGGAATTGGGTATGTCTAGTCTAACGAAGAGAAGGACCAGGGGTGACATAATAGCCGTGTTCCAATATCACAGGGGCTGCCACAAAGAAGGGGGGGTCAATCTATTGTCCAAAGCGCCTGAAGGCAGGACAAGAAGCAACGGATGGAAACTAATCAAGGAGAGAAGCAACCTAGAATTAAGGAGAAACTTCCTAACAGTGAGAACAATTAACTAGTGGAATGGCTTGCCTTCAGAAGTTGTGGGTGCTTCATCACTGGAGGCTTTTAAGAAGAAACTGGATAGCCATTTGTCTGGAGTGGTATAGGGTTCCCTTCTTGAGCAGGGGTTGGACTAGAAGACCTCCAATGTCCTTTCCACCTCTGTCATTCTGTTATACTATTATAGGGGGAAAATGTAGTAATAGCCAGTGCAGTGTGGTGAAGATACAAAGATACTGGCATTAAGACTGGGAAAACCCAACTTCTAAATCTCTCTTAGACACAGAAGTTGGCTGGGAGTAGATTCACAGAAGTGGCCTTGGAGAGCTAATAGCCAGCAACAATTAGAAAAAAAATTTGCTCGGAGTCCAGGAAACAAGGAAGCCTAAACTCAAACTGATTTTGCCTTAACTCCAAGGGTTTCAAAAAGAAAGGAGGGAAGGGTAAAACTTCCTGACAGTGAGAACAATTAACCAGTGGAACGGCTTGCCTTCAGAAGTTGTGGGTGCTCCATCGCTGGAGGTTTTTAAGAAGAGACTGGACAACCATTTGCCTGAAATGGTGTAGGGTCTCCTGCTTGCTTGGACCAGAAGACTTGCAAGCTCCCTTCTAACTCGGTTATTTTGTTATTATTCGGAGCCTTGCAAGTGATTTATGACCGTCTGTCACATTTACGACTGTTGCAGTATCCCCATGGTCATGAGATCAAAATTCTGTCATGGCTCATATTTATGACGGTTGCAGTCTCCCAGGGTCACGTGATCCCCTTTTGGGACCTTCTGACGAGCAAACTCAATGGGGAAGCCGGATTCACTGAACAGCCGTGTCACTAACTGAATGATTGCAGCGATCCGCTTAACAATTGTGGCAAGAAAGGTCGTAAAATGGGGCAAAACTCACTTAACAGCCATCTCACTTAGCAACCAGTTGCCTCCTGAAAAAGCACCTTTGGGACAACCACGACCTGGATGACTGAGAATCTCCATAGACAACTGTCTCAGTTAGCAACAGAAATTTTGCTCTCAACTGTGGTCATAAGTTGAGGACTACCTGTAGCATATAGTATCCAAGTGTACATTTTGTCTGAAATGGTATAGGGTTTTGTCTGAAATGGTATAGGGCAGGGGTAGGCAACCTTGGCTCTTTTATGACTTGTGGACTTCAACTCCCAGAATTCCTGAGCCAGCATGGCTCAGCTTGGAAACCTCTCCCTTTCCCCTCAGCGTGGCTGGCTCAGGAATTCTGGGAGTTGAAGTCCACAGGTCATAAAAGAGCCAAGGTTGCCTACCCCTGGTATAGGGTTTCCTGCCTGAGCAGGGAGTTGGACAAGATGACCTCCAAGGTCCCTTCCAACTTTATTATTATTAGTAGTATTAGTATTAGTATTTAGTATTATTAGTATTCCCATTATGTGGGAATGACTTTGGGAGACGGGCCAAAAGATGCTGCCTAGAGATGGGTTAGGTTAGAAAACCCTTAAGAAAGCAAGGATAGAGCCCACAGCTGGAGAATGGGCGGAGCACAGCTGGAGAGTGGGTGGAGCAAGAGGTCCTGAAGGGACCCTCCCTAGTTTCTCAGGATGTAAAGGAGACAGCAGAAGATTTGTGCTTTCAGACTTGCAAGATGCCGTTAATGTAGCTTTACAGTAAAGTAGATTTAGATTTTTTTCCCATCTGTCCCTATTTCCTGTCTGGTCTACCCAGGAAGGCTGACAATACTTACCGTGAAAGACACCAAATCATCCTGTCTATGGGGACAGTTTTTGGTTGACATTTTGAATCTTGCCTTATAGTTGCATTTCATACAAGGATTGAAGTTTCAGTCCATCTTAAATCCTGAAGGCTCGTGGGATTTCACTAAAAAAATATCTCAGGTCCAGGTGCGAGGCCAGAAAAGTTTCTAAAAGGCTATCTTTGCTAAACGTAACGCATCAGAAACTAGTTTTCCCCCCGCCCCCCCAAAAAAACGATGCTTATAAATTCAACTCATTACCGAAAGGAGAAATAAATGCCTCAGAGCCTGATTGTATAAGAAGAAAATTTTAATCTTGTTTTCATTAGTAGCAAATCAGTAACGTGCAAAAACTGTGTGAATTGGTTTAAATCTTGTCAGAATTAACATTTTGCCATCGGGCAAATTAATTGCACGTTTCCAGTAAGGGATAGTTTATCTTTTGGGTAAGCAGTTCCTCAGCGAGTATATAAAACATGGATATAAAGCTACAGTACTAGGATATTTCTTGGAACTAAATCATACGGAAATCCATTTATCTTATTGCTGGACAACGATGGGTAAGGTCAGAAAATATATTCAGTAAGCATTACAAATATTTCTCCATAATCCCATCGCTTATACGC
The DNA here is from genome assembly GCA_023970755.1 of Azemiops feae. Classification (NCBI taxonomy): domain Eukaryota; kingdom Metazoa; phylum Chordata; class Lepidosauria; order Squamata; family Viperidae; genus Azemiops; species Azemiops feae. The sequence continues at coordinate 225,568 of JALGBA010000970.1, forward strand.
AGCATTCATTAACAGTTTGTCTCCTTTTTTTTAAAAAAAAAAAGAAATATAAAATAGCACAGGAGCCTCTAAACCAGATTATTTTACGTTAAGAGTTTACTTTATTTTATTTTGATTTGATTTTATTTCTTCAATCTGGATGACCCTTGACTCAAACCAATTTCAGCCGAGTTTCAAATTTGGGGTTAAGAATCTGTGATACATCAATGATTAAAAAAAAGACAAAAACCCTGAAGCAGACGAGAAAATTATAGATTTATTTGTGCCCTGTTTATTTGTTTTTAATGAGATTGAACTATCCCATCTCCCCTTCAGGATCACTTCACAGTCCATCCAGTTGAATTACTGTTTTTCTCCCTGTTTTATTGCCCTCAGTATAAATTTATATTCCTTCTATGTTTTCATGCAACTTGTAATTGCATTATCTCGAACGTCGTCTGCTTAATTTGTAGAATTCCGAATCTACATTTTATACCTATACCTGATCCAAATCTCTCTAATTTACTCTTCCAGTTCGTTGCTTTCTTTCACACATGACAGCGAGTGGCCCTAATTACGCTCTCATTACCCAACATGCCTTCACATTCTTCATACATTATACCAAAGATAGGGAAATTTATGGGGGCACCTCAAAGGAAACGTCTAACCTTCATGCTTACCTCATTCATTTCCTCAACACGTCGCTAGCTTTTGTGAGATCCAGATATACGGGTTTTCATTTGGAAATATTCCCAGAAAATTTGAAAACAAAAAAAAATTCAGTTCAGTCAGTCACAAAGCAACATCTGAAAGATGTCCATAAAGGCAGAAGTCCAAAGAAGGTTATGACAGGCTTCACGAAATGGTGGATCTGGAAGAAAATCAGAAATCTAAGAATTTAGGATCAGTCATTTTTACCAGGAAGTAATGGATCCGTAAACAAAGAATTTTAACAACATTCTGTTTATAGAATAGAATAGAATAGAATAGAATAGAATAGAATAGAATAGAATAGAATAGAATAGAATAGAATAGAATAGAATAGAATAGAATAGAATAGAATAGAATATGGAATGGAATGGAATGGAATGGAATGGAATAAGAATGGAATAGAATGCAATGGAAGAATGGAATGGAATGGAATGGAATAAGAATGGAATGGAATGGAATAGAATGCAATGGAAGAATGGAATGGAATGGAATGGAATGGAATGGAATAGAATAGAATAGAATAGAATAGAATAGAATAGAATAGAATAGAATAGAATAGAATAGAATAGAATAGAATAGAATAGAATAGAATAGAATAGAATAGAATAGAATGCAGGATAAGAGAACAGAATGTAAGATAGAGTAGAGTAGAGTAGAGTAGAATAGGAATAGAAATAGGAGCTGGAAGGGAGATCTTCTAGTCCAGCCCTCTGCTCAAGCAGGAGAACCTATACCATCTCAGACAAGTGACTGTCTAACTCTTCTTTAAAACCTCCAGTGATGGAGCGCCCACGATTTCTGGTGGCAAGCTGTTCCACTGGTTAGTTGTCCTCACTGTCAGGAAGTTTCTCCTTAATTCCAGGTTGCTTCTCTCTTTGATCAGCTTCCAGCCATTGTTTCTCGTCCTGCCCTCTGGTGCTTTGGAGAATAATTTGACCCCCCCTCTTCTTTGTGACAGCCCCTCAAATACTGGAATACTGCTATCATGTCGCCCCTGTTTCTTCTATTTGTGTTTCTAGGACAATGTTTCTAGAATGTTTCTAGAAACATTCTGTTTCTAGAACAAGTCTTATCTAGAAAATACATATTCAAATCCTCTTGTGTTTCCTTCTACGTCCCACCTTATACTGCATAGCAGGTTTTCTCCTTTTTATCCAGCTGTCTTAAATCCATTTTTGCAACAGATTTACTACCAAGGACTGCGTGAGATCAGGCTCTGCTACTGTACTTCATTTTTCCTCTGCAGCATTGACTTACTGCTTTCAGTTAAGCACTTGTAGCCTATGAATTAGGGTATAAAGAACATTAGTATGCATGGCACAATCTGAATGGTTGCTCTTAAAGTTAAATATAGTCTCAGATTAGTGAAATAACAATGCATTGCTACATCTCGGTAAAGATTCCCTCATCTTAGCTGTGCATATACAGGTAATCCTCGACTTAGAACTATTCGTTTAGTGACTGTACAAAGTTACAAAAGAGATTTATGATCATTTTTCACCCTTATGACCTTTGCAGCCTCCCCATGATCACGTGATCAAAATTCAGACGCTTGGCAACTGGCATGTACTTATGACGGTTGCAGTGTCCTGGGGGTCACGTGAGATCCCCTTTTGTGACCTTCCGACAAACTAAATAGGGGAAGCCAGATTCGCTTAATGACCGCATCATTTGCTTAACGACTGGAGTCATTTGCTTAACGATTGTGGCCAAAAAAAACAAAAGGTCACGAAATGGGGCAAAACTCGCTTAGCCACTGCCTGGCTGAGCAATGGAAATTTTGGGCTCAATTGCAGTCGTAAGTCGAGGGCTTGCCTGTATTGACCTCTGAGTTCATACATGGTGAGGGAGCATAGGATGTTTGGTAGAAGCAACCCCTTTCTAATAACCTCAAACTAGGCAACCAAACAACAAATACTACGAGAAAACAGGATGAATAGAATAGAGCTGGAAGGGACCTTGGAGGTCTTCTAGTCCAGCCCCCTCCTCAAGCAGGAGAACAGTCCTAGACCATCTCAGACAAGTGACTGTCTGGCCTATTTTTAGAAACCTCCAGTGATGGAGCGCCCACGATTTCTGGAGGCAAAAGCTGTTCCACTGGTTGATTGTCCTCACTGTCAGGATGTTTCTCCTTAATTCCGGGTTGCTTCTCTCCTTGATCAGTTTCCAACCATTGTTTCTCGTCCTTCCCTCTGGTGCTCTGGTGAACAAAGTGACCCCCTCTTCTTTGTGGCAGCCCCTCAGATACTGGAACACTTCTATCATGTCTCCCCTGTTTCTTCTTTTCTTTAGACTAGCCCAGGGGTAGGCAACCTTGGCTCTTTTATGACTCGTGGACTTCAACTCCCAGAATTCATGAGCCAGCCATGCTCCCAGGCCTAGAACAGCCCGCCAGTAATGCGTGGATGCCACTTCCGGAAGTCTGTTCTAGGCCTCGGAGGCCTGGAGGAGGCCTCCCAGGCCTAGAACAGCCCACCAGAAGTGCGTGGATGCCACTTCCAGAAGCCTGTTCTAGGCCTCGGAGGCCCAGGCTTACATCGAATAAGAGAATCAGTTCTTCAGGTATTTGAATTCCACCACTGCTGTAATCCAAGGGGAAACCATCAGAAAAAGTTCAATTCAGGGCGCCAGATGTGCAGATTTCCTTAGCAGCAGCCAGGCTTATCAACCACACATGCAAATTAGTTCAGATTTGTTGGAACGTCTGTTTATATAAAGTACCACACAAAGCAAACAAAGAGTACAGTCACCATGTGCTTTACTGCTCAACTGTATTACTATAAGAGGAAAGAGGAAATTCTACTTAGAACAAGAGCGTGGAGCATATACCATAGATCCAGACTTGTAAATACTGCCATCTTGTTAGTTGCAAAGTCGTGTCCGACCCATTGTGACCCCATGGACAATGTTCCTCCAGGCCTTCCTGTCCTCTACCATCTTCTGGAGTCCATTTAAGCTCACGCCTCCTGCTTCAGTGACTCCATCCAGCCACCTCATTCTCTGTTGTCCCCTTCTTCTCTTGCCCGCTATCTTTCCCAGCATTAGGCTCTTCTCCAGTGAGTCCTTCCTTCTCATTAGGTGGCCAAAGTATTTGCGTTTCAACTTCAACTGAGTTTCAACTGCCATCTACTGACTGAATACTACTGTAGTTGTTGCATAGTAATGCATTCCAACAATGAATTCCAACAAGATTATCCAGTGGCTACTTTACATTGCCCCAATCAAGAGGGCCCTTGTAGGAAAAATGGGGGCAGGACAAAAAGCCATGGATGGGAACTAATCAAGGAGAAAAGCAACCTAGAACTAAGGAGAAATTTCCTGTCAGTAAGAACAATCAATCAATGCAACAACTTGCCTCCAGAAATTGTGGGTGCTCCATCACTGGAGGTTTGCAAGAAGAGATTGGACAGCCATTTGTCTGAAATGATATAGGGTTTCCTGCTTGAACAGGGGGTTGGACTAGAAGACCTCCAGGGTCCCTTCCAACTGTGCTATTCTGTTACTCTGTTCTAGAGTTGGATTTTGAGGAAAAGAAGGAAGTATCTTCCTATTAACAGCTCAAAGAAAGAAAGAAATGGATAACTGTACTCAGTTTTTAAGATAAATGTAAATGGACGGAAAATACTATTACTGTTGACAGCTGTTTGTTCAGTTTTCTTTGGTATCCCAAGGATTATCTTAGCAGAAACAATACAGATGAATGTTGGCTCAAAATGGATTATTAATATTGTTATAATCGCAGTGACAGATGGAATACCTCATCATAATCAGCAATAATTTATGGAATGAGACATTTTGGCATTGCTTGCATTTATTCCTGAATATAATGTACAATATGCAGATAATGTACAATATGCAAAGATCCCGCTCTAATCCTGGGAAGGGTGGAAGGAAATAGAACAAGAGGTTAACCAGCAAGAAAGTGGATGGGGCCTGTTATTGCAGCAATAGGTCCACTATTTGAAGACTTGAAGGATCAAATTAAGGACAGATCTGTAGGAAATCTGTGAGGTTGCTAAGTGTTGAAAACGATAGCTCACAGTCAATTAAAACATGCCAATAAGTGGGATTTGAGATGTTGCTTTTAAATCTGAGTTGTTTTTTTAACCATGCAAAGTTTCTGAGGGATGGTTAGAATGCAGTATTGCAGGCTGACTCTGCTCACTGCCAGGAGTTCGATCCTGACCGGCTCAAAGTTGACTCAGCCTTCCGTCCTTCTGAGGTCGGTAAAATGAGGAGCCAGATTGTCAGGGGCAATAGGGCGACTCTGAAAAACCGCTTAGAGGGGGCTGTAAAGCACTATGAGACAGTATATAAGTCCAAGTGCTAGAATCAAGATCACGCGAAGTATTAGTACCGCTTTATAAAACCCTAGTAAGACCACACCTGGAATACTGCAGCCAATTGTGGTCACTATATCACAAAAAAGACGTTGAGAGTTTGGAAAAAATTCAGAGAAGAGCAACAAAGATGATCAAAGGTCTGGAGACTAAAACATACGAAGAACGGCTGCAGGAATTTGGGTTTGGCTAGTCTAAAGAAAAGAAGAAATAGGGGAGACATGATAGCAGCGTTCCAGTAGCTGAGGGGCTGCCACAAAGAAGAGGGGGTCAGGTTGTTCACCAAAGCACCAGAGGGAAGGACGAGAAACAACGGTTGGAAACTGACCAAAGAGAGAAGCAACCTGGAATTAAGGAGAAATTTCCTGACAGTGAGGACAATCAACCAGTGGAACAGCTTGCCCCCAGAAATCGTGGGCGCTCCATCACTGGAGATTTTTAAGAAGAGACTAGACCAGTGATGGTGAACCTTTTAGAGACTGAGTGCCCAAACTGCAACCTAAACCCCACTTATTTATTGCCGGGTGCCAGGTGGGCGTGGCCCACTGGGTGGGCATGGCTGTGGTGGTCATGGCAGATTGGGTAGATGTGGCCAAGGTGGGTGTGGTCACCTCAATGTTGCTCATGGGGAGGGATGCCTGTGGGGGGTGGGCAGGGTTGGGGGAGATCCAGGGGGTCTCTGGCAGGTGGGGTGGTGGGCAGGAGGCTCGTCCTGCGGGGTGAGGCAAGGCAAGGCAGGGCGGGGGTGCCATTATCGCAGGGCAAGGCAAGACAGGGGCCAGGGTGGCTGCTGCCTGACACCATCAGCCCCAGCACACAGAGTCCAGCGAGCGCATGGGGGGCGACGGTGTCCGTCAGCAGCCACAGCCTGCTGGCCCCTCAACTGGTGCACTCTGGGGCTCCGCAGCCCACCGCCAGCAGTTCAAAGAAGCCACCTCTGAGCTGGATGGCTGGCCAACAGCTGAGGAGGCAATGCAGTGGATCGTGCCCGGGAAAAGGAGAGCATGCGAGGCCAGGAGGGATGGGATGGGGGGAGGGAAACCAGCCGTGCCAGGATGCATCCGGCCACGTGGGATCTCGGCGAGTTAGCAGGCAGCTGGTTGAAGAGAGACGGTTGCCATCTCCGGGGCATGGCGCGGAGCCATAGGTTCGCCACCACTGGACTAGACAATCACCTGTCTGAGATGGTATAGGTTCTCCTGCTTGAGCAGGGGGTTGGACAAGAAGACCTCCAAGATCCCTTCCAACTCATTCTATTCTATTCTATTCTATTCTATTCTATTCTATTCTATTCTATTCTATTCTATTCTATTCTATTCTATTCCATTCCATTCCATTCCATTCCATTCCATTCCATTCCATTCCATTCCATATTCTATTCTATTCTATTCTATTCTATTCTATTCTATTCTATTCTATTCTATTCTATTCTATTCCATTCCATTCCATTCCATTCCATTCCATTCTATTCTATTCTTCATTATTCTATTCTTCATTATTCTATTCTATTCTATTCTATTCCATTCCATTCCATTCCATTCCATTCCATTCCATTCCATTCCATTCCATTCCATATTCTATTCTATTCTATTCTATTCCATTCCATTCCATTCCATTCTACTATAATTTGCCTCAAATTATGTGCTTCAGCTGGTCGGCCTTTGTTCTTTACACTCTAAAACACGTGTTCTGCTTACCTACCTCACTTTGCTATAGTTTTGTAGCACAGTTGAGCAGTGTGGGTTCAGAAACTATCTTTTGAATTTGCGTTCACAGTTCTTCTCCCTGTGCTGCTGATTTGCTTGACCCAGTTTGCTTCCCCTGAGTTTGATTGCCTGACAGAGTTGACAGCAATGGCTTTAAAATTGTTTGCAGGCTACTTGCTTAAACCGCTGTTTTTCTTGAGTGTTCCCCTACTCCGATACCTCTTTTTTCTATGCCACACATTCTGTTCTGTTCGTGATTTTTGTACTCCTTTGTAAAACGGCAAACTGGATTTTATGCATGTGAAGGTATCTGCAGTACAGGTAATCCTCGTCTTACAACGGTTCGTTTAGTGACCATTCAAAGTTATGCCGACCCTGAAAAGTGACATGACCGTTTTTCGCAGTTACGACTTTTGCAGCATCCCCACGGTCACGTGATCAAAATTCAGGTGCTTGGCAACTGACTCATAGTTATGACGGTTGCAGTGTCCCGGGATCACGTGATCCCCTTTTGCGACCTTCTGACAAGCAAAGTCAATGGGGGAAGCCAGATTCACTTAACAACCGTGTCACTAACTGATCAACTGCAGGGATTCACAAGTCATAAAATGGGGCAAAACTCACTTAACACATTTCTCACTTAGCAACATAAAGTTTGGGCTCCGTTGCGGTCGTAAGCTGAGGACTGCCTGTATGGGCAAATTTTGTCCATTGCGTCTAAATTCTCCTTTCCTGAAATCTATGAAGCAGAGAGATTTTGTTTGTACTTTTCAAGCCGCTGAAGATTGAACGATATTACTATTATCCAAGGAATATGTGGGTTTCCAAACACTCTTGAAAATGTACTTGATCAGAGATGAAAAGCAGGCCAAAAAAAAAAAAAAAAGAGTTTATCGCCGCAATTTCTTTACCAACATTCCATGTAAAACTCCAGCCAGAGATTAAAAGCCGCAGAAATTTTGTTAAAACGTGGGAAATACCTTTGTTTTCCCTCAGGCAAAAAATCCATGTAACATTTGTAAATGCTATTTCTCAAAACCATAATTTTATATCCTTCCATTAAGGGTCCTTGAAAGAAAATGCTGTAACATTTTGCCAAAGTTAATCAGATTGCAGCTTTGTGTGCTTCTCTAGAAGAGTGTTAACTATATGCTAGATTTACAGGGGTAGGCAGCCTTGGCCCTTTTATGACTGGTGGACTTCAACTCCCAGAATTCCTGAGCCAGCATGGCTCAGCTTGGAAACCTCTCCCTTTCCCCTCAGCGTGGCTGGCTCAGGAATTCTGGGAGTTGAAGTCCACCAGTCATAAAAGAGCCAAGGTTGCCTACCCCTAGAATCTTGACCCGCCAAAATTTTGGGAACTAAGAGTAACCAATTTGATGTGATTAGATTGGGTTACTCCTTTAATTGCAACAAGTTGATGACTCTTATTTGATTTGTTGGATTTGGCTACTTGAGGCCTTGGAAGTCTGTGTGTTTGTTCTTAATTACTCTTAGATCTTCCTATGGTTCTTGAGAATACAGAGAGTCCTCGACTTACGCCCACAATTGAGCACAAACTTTCTGTCGTTGAAATGTGAGACGCTTGTTAAGTGAGTTTTGCCCCATTTTACGAACTTTTCTTGTCACGGTTGTTAAGTGAATTTCTGCAATTAAGTTAGTAACATGGTTGTTAAGTGAATCTGGCTTCCCCATTGACTTTGCTTGTCAGAAAGTCACCAAAGGGGATCACATGACCCCGGGGGACGCTGCAACTGTCATAAATACCAGTCAGTTGCCGAGCGTCCAAATTTTGATCATGTGACCATGGGGATGCTCCAACGGTTGTAAGTGTGAAAAACGGTCATAAGTCACTTTTTTCAGTGCCATTGTAACAGTCACTAAATGAACTGGAAGTTTTTAAGAAAAGATTGGACAGCCATTTGTCTGAAATGGTATAGGGTTTCCTGCCTGAGCAGGGGTTTGGATTAGATGACCTCCAAGGTCCCTTCCAACTTTTATTATTATTATTATTATTATTATTATTATTATTATTATTATTATTATTATTATTATTATTATTATTATTATTATTATTATTATTATTATATTAACTGTTGTAAGTCAAGGACTAACTATAGTTAAGTCATCTAACTAGACAGCCACTTGTCTGAAATGGTATAGGGTTTCCTGCCTGAGCAGGGGGTTGGACTAGATGACCTCCAAGGTCCCTTCCAACTTTATTATTATTATTATTATTATTATTATTATTATTGTTGTTGTTGTTGTTGTTGTTGTTGTTATTGTTATATATTAACTGTTGTAAGTCAAGGACTAACTATAGTTAAGTCATCTAACTGGACAGCCACTTGTCTGAAATGGTATAGGGTTTCCTGCCTGAGCAGGGGGTTGGACTAGATGACCTCCAAGGTCCCTTCCAACTTTATTATTATTATTATTAACTTCCAAATGCTTTTTACATTTCACAAACAGTCATAATACCATTCTAGAGTGTTTTCTTTTTATGTTGCCTTGCCTGTTTGTTTATCAAAGGAAAAGCAATCAGGAGCAACGGAATCAGATTGTATTCCTCGATCTAATCTACCAAAATGAATTGCATATTATACTTATCGGAAAGAATTCAGTCCGTATTCAGTTAGTAAAGGACCGTTTCACTCTAAGCCAGGGGAAAAAAGTAATATCATTCAATCTTCCGCTGCTTGAAAAGTACAAACAAAATCTCTCTGCTTAATAGGTTTCCAGGAAAGCAAGAGTTTAGATACAATGGTCAAAATTTGCCCATACATGTAGTCCTCAGCTTACGACCACAACCCATCATACATGTGAATCGGTTGTCTAGCATCCCGAATGTAAATCACATGATCACGGTCGTAAGTGTGAAAAATGATCATCAGTCACTTTTTTTCGTGCTGTTGTGGCTTCGAACGGCCCCTAAGCCAAGCCTTACAACGTGTGCTTAGCTGCAGAATCAATTGTGCACAATACAACATGGGTATATGTGTATAGCTGCACAATCAATTCATCATTTTGCAAATTTGTAGGGTGGGACTGAATGCTAGACTTTTTCTTCCCATTCTGAGCAATTATTTTTTATCTTCCAGTTGCAAATCCCTTCCTTTACAGTGAGTGCTTTATGATGGGTGGAGTTTAACTTTGATTCTGGCAGAACCTATCCAGGGATTGAATACTAGGCATTGGAATAAAGCCAAGATGTTTGTGCTTATTTAATGGAGCTTTGAGTTGGGATTATGCTGAGCCCGTATCGTGAAACTCCCTAAACATGGTCTGATGGACACCAGTCCTTCCAATGTTTTTCCAGTCTTATCTGTATTTTTCCAGGTGGAAAACGCAGGATAACAGCCCTTTTCCAGCCTTCGGAAGTCCTGAGCAGTGGTAAGGCTCCCTATCTAATAATGTATTTTTTGTTTCATGTTGAATAAATGAGATACCCACTATGGGCAGAGGATGGGCATCCTGACTTATTCTTAGCTGTTAGATTTTAATTTGACCCCACCTTTCCCCCTTTTCTGAGTATCAAGGTCACTAAGAAAATTCAAACACACCCACCTCTTCCGACCCAAATTCGATCTCGCATCATTATCCCGGGACACGTATAGTTGCCTACGCACCCACATCTGTCCTTTAATGGTCCAACAGTCTCCATTTTCATAAAATTTTATCACAGAGGCAGGCCGGCCTACTTAGAAACAAATAAAGAGGTCCGCAAGCATAAAGCACTCATGTAGGTAGTCCTCAACGTACGACCACAGTTGAGCCCAAAATGGATCTTGCTAAGCGAGACAGTTGCTAAGTGAGTTTTGCCCCATTTTACAACCTTTCTCGCCACCGCGGTTAAGTCAGCCCCTGCAGTTGTTAAGTTAGTAACATGCTTGTTCAGTAAATCTGGCTTTCCCGTTGACTTTGCTTGTTGGAAGGTCGCAAAAGGAGATCACATGATCCTGGGATACTCCAACTGTCTTAAGTACATGCCAGTTGCCAAGTGTCCGAATTTTGATCACGTGACCAGGGGGAATGCTGCAACGGTCGTGTGAAAAAATGATCCAGTGTCATCGTAACGTCAAACGGTCACTAAATGATTTGTTGAAAGTCAAGGACTGCCTGTATATATTTTTCTACATCAAAATACAATTTAGAAGGGGAATAGAAGTCTGGGGTTTTAACCTTTAACTGTACAGGACAATAAAGTAAGTGTCTTCTTTTGACCCAATAGTTCTTAAATACAATCTACCTGCTGTTATCATTTCTTGTTCTGCTCCCCCCTTTTTTTTCTTGTAATCAGAAGGTTGATAAACAGAAGGAGCGCACTCTCCATTAATTTTGAAATTTTGTTAGCGTTGTTCCTCTCCACCACCACCACCCGCCCAAAAGAGACCATCAGAGGAATCTAGACTGTTCAATTTGTTTCATACAATTTCATTGATCTATTTCAAGTAAACAGACTGACATCCAGAATGAACCATTCATATGGTTCATTATTTAGTTGCTGGAAATGGATATGTCTGGTTTAATGAAAAGAAGGACTGGGGTGACTGGATAACAGTGTTCCAATATCTCAGGGGCTGCCACAAAGAAGAGGGGGGTCAATCTATTCTCCAAAGCACCTCAAGGCAGGACAAGAAGCAATGGATGGAAACTAACCAAGGAGCGAAGCAACCTAGAATTAAGGAGAAACTTCCTGACAGTGAGAACAGTTAACTAGTGGAATGGCTTGCCTTCAGAAGTTGGGGGTGTTCCATCACTGGAGAAGAAACTGGATAGCCATTTGCCTGAAGTGGTACTATAGGGTTCCCTTCTTGAGCAAGGGTTGGACTAGAAGACCTCCAATGTCCTTTCCACCTCTGTCATTCTGTTATACTGTTATAGAGGGGAAATGTAGTAATAGCCAGTGCAGTGTGATGAAGATACAAAGATACAGGGATTAAGGCTGGGAAAACTCAAATTCTAAATCTCTCTTAGACACAGAAGCTGGCTGGAAGTAGAGAGTCACAGAAGAGCTAATAGCCAGCAACAATTATATATATAAAAAAACTTGCTCGGAGTCCAGGAAACAAGGAAGCCTAAACTCAGACTGATTTTGCCTTAACTCCAAGGGTTTGAAAAAGAAAGGAGGGAAGGATAAACAGTCACGTTTTCAAGATTTTAGCATCATAATTTATACCGGGACAGTTCTAGTCCAATCTGTACAGGTTTATAATAATACAACATCAGTGATAGCCAGAGAGCCAGCAGAAGTTTGTGGCTGAGATGTTGTTGTATTAAACAAGGTTCCTACCTTAGACATGGAAGCCAGGTGTGTGACCCTGGACCAGCGGAACACAACCCAAACAGCAATGATGATGGGAAATTGCCAACATCTAATATGCAGATGTTATGGTGGCTGCTATTAGACCTTTAGTACCAAGAGGCAGTGTTTGAAATTTTAATGAGTTTAGAATTGGCATTTCGTTGTTTAAAAATAAAATAAAATTGGCTATAAGAAATCCATGATAATCAGACGTGCAAGATTCTCTCAATAGGTGTAATCTTAGTCTTCCTAGTGGAGTTGATTTTATGGTATGGTCTACCTGTCAAGGTAGATTTGGGAAGCCCCACGTCAGTGTTGCTACATTCATCCCTTGTCTTCTGGCAGGCAAATACATTTTTATGTCCCAGGTTTTTGAATAGTCTTGTTATTATCGTTGCAGCGGGGAATAATAACTTTTCAGTGGTGCTTGTATTTCCTATTGTTTGGTTTATTCGATTTTAATATGCACACAAGGGTTAAAGCTGGGATGACTAAAAGTCACTCTCTGTCCATGCCAATTTACCCTAAGTGTTGTTTCAGTGTCTCTGGACTTTTCCTTCTTTTGATCGATATAACTACATGGAGTCTTGGTGTGCTCTGAGCTCGATTTTTTTCTTGCAGACATTTTATTACCCAACTAGGCAACACCCTCAGTTCCCCCCCCCCCCACACACACACACACTTCTTTTGTCTGCCTTTTAATCCCATTTTTGCCTGGAAACTATTTTGACGTTTGCTGCTGTTTAATAAACAAACATCAAACTCAATCTTTTGCTAGCTGAATTGAGCTCATTGGCTTGATTGGAGGGGCCAGGATTGCATCAGGTAAAAGACTCAACTGGAAATTATTCCCATTAATTTCCAAACATTACAGACACTTGTAGATATAGTATACAGCCAGCACTTCTGGATTAATCTACTTCAGTGCATCTTATCTAGCAATTCATATCACTTTATGCTCTAGTGATATATTTAGCTACTAGTATAGGGTTGTTGTTTTTTCTCACACCATTCTAATAGCGGCAGATTAAACCCTAATGCTGTTACTATTTTCTGTGTGAGAATAACTTCAACAGCCGGGAGAAACAAAGCTAATGCTTTGTAGAATTGTCATTGCAGAATTACATGTAGACCCTGGGACAAAGCTTCAGAGTTCACGTTTTCCATGCTGTTGTAGAGTTGTTATAGAATTGACTGACAGGCCATTTGATCACCACAATATTGGGTCACCACAATATAAAAAAGATGTTGAGACTCTGGAAAGAGTGCAGAGAAGAGCAAGAAAAATGATTAAGGGGGCTGGCCGCTAAAACATACGAAGAACGTTTGCAGGAATTGGACATGTCTAGTTTAATGAAGAGAAGGACGAGGGGAGACATGACAGCAGTGTTCCAAATATTTGAGGGGCTCCTACAAAGATGAGGGGGGAAAACCTATTTTCCAAAGCACCAAAAGGCAAGACAAGAAACAATGGTTTGAAATTAAGCCAGGAGAAAAACAACCGAGAACTAAGGAGAAATTTCCTGACACTGAGAACAATTAATCAGTGGAACAGCTTTGCCTTCAGAAATTGTGAGTGCTCCAGCACTGGAGGCTTTCTGAAAGAGAGTGGACAGCCATTTGTCTGAAATGATATAGGGTTTCCTGCTGGAGCAGGGGGTTGGACTAGAAGACCTCCAAGGTCTCTTCCAACTCTGTTATTCTATATTCCATGTTCTGTGTCAAATTTCTGGTTAAAGACAACTGAGATATTTTACTTCCACTCTATTCCCAACTGTGGCAATTTCCAGATGTGAGGACTTCAAATCCCAGAATTACCTCGCCACTATTGTCGTTCATGACAATTTAAGGGGGCTGAAATCCATAAATCTGCCAGTTGCCGAGCTTGGGAAATAATACTCTGTAAGGTTTTTATTTCAAGCTTTTCCAGAGTCAATTCAAATCACATCACATGAATATCTAAACTAGAGAAGTCAGAAGACCCATTAGCTTGCAACTAAACTCAAAATACTAAGGACCCACAAAGTTAGGTTAAGTCTAATTTTAGTGTTTTGTTGGCAGGGTGCCAACAAAAGCAGGTATAGTCAAGGCCATGGTTTTCCCAATTGCAATGTATGGCTGTGAAAGTTGGGACCATAAGAAAAGCTGAGCGCCAAAGAATTGAGGCCTTTGAACTATGGTGCTGGAGAAGACTCCTGCGAGTCCCCTGGACTACAAGGCGATCAAACCGGTCAGTCCTAGAGGAGATCAACCCCGACTGCTCTTTAGAAGGCCAGATCCTGAAGTTGAAACTCAAGTACTTTGGCCACCTAATGAGAAGGAAGGACTCACTGGAGAAGAGCCTAATGGTGGGAAAGATGGAGGGCAATAGAAGAAGGGGACGACAGAGAATGAGGTGGCTGGATGGAGTCACGGAAGCAGGAGGGGTGAGCTTAAATGGACTCCAGAAGATGGTAGAGGACAGGAAGGCCTGGAGGAACATTGTCCATGGGGTCGCGATGGGTTGGACACAACTTCGCAACTAACAACAATTTTAGTATCTTCAAGGCATATGAAAGGTTATGCTGGCCATTCTCGACTTACAACAATTCATTTAGTGACCAAAGTTACAATGGGACTGAAAAAAGTGACTTACGATCATTTTTCACACTTACAACCGTTGCGGCCTCCCCATGATCACACGATCAAAATTCAGACACTTGGCAGCTGACTCATATTTATGATGGTTACAGCGTCCTGGTGTCACATGATTCCCCCTTTTGTGACCTTCTGGCAAGCAAAGTCAGTGGGGGAAGCCTGATTCACTTAACAACCGTGTTACAAACTTAACAACTGCAGCAAGATGGGTCGTGAAATGGGGCAAAACTCACTTAACAACTGTCTAAGCAACCAGAAACGTTGGGCTCAATTGTGGTTGTAACTCGAGGACCATCTATGGAATCAAATTTTTAGTTGTTTAATTATCGATGGTATTTATGCTCTGTGCACTTTTATTTGAAATGTCTAATTGTTTTAGGACATTTTGTTCTGTGGTTTTCTGTCAGAAGTGGTTACGGCCGATATTTATTCTTTAATCTTTTATTGTGCGATGTAATATTGGCCCATTGGTTATTATGTGCTGCCTAATTGCTTTTCTTTAACCATCTGGTTATCTAAACAGTAGCTTGCTTACTCACATATTTTTTTTCATCTTGCTCAGTCTTCTCTTTTCTATTTTTCATGTGAAATAAACTTTGGTATCCGAAATTAAAAAGAAATAGTGCGTGGCCTTAAAAGGCATGACTAACACATCTCTTCAAACCGTGTATCTGAATTAATAGATCTTGATTCTCCTCATAAATATTGTTTGAAATAGATTTGGATTTGTGGAAGATGTTCCATATGCCAAAAAAAGCTGCTGAATAAAGCCAGGAAGCTTAATACAATTTTACAGGGTTAAATACAATTATCTATTTTCAAAATGTGATACATCACAGATGTATTTTGTACTTGGTGGCCTTCTTCATTTTCTAACTATATTAAAATAATCCCCAAGACTTTAAAATATATATCTAAAGCTTTAAATTGAGAATTTTCTCAAAGTTTTGGAATTCTATATATGCGGGTGATGCAAATAAGCATTTGTGTTTGCTGCCTACACTCTGGGTAGTTATTAGATTTTCTAGTCATATCAGAAATCTTCCCTGTCCGTTTTTTCTGCTTAATTATCATCTTCTCTGAATAACTTTTTCTTATCTATCAAATTTACATGTTGTTTTGCCTTTCTGATTTGATTTAATCATGATGGTGCTTTGATGTGTATTGAACAATTACACATTTTCAGGTCTGTCACCAAATTGTTTCTCTATTTAGATGGACTAGGGCAGGGGTAGGCAACCTTGGCTCTTTTATGACTCGTGGACTTCAACTCCCAGAATTCCTGAGCCAGCATGGCTCAGCTTGGAAACCTCTCCCTTTCCCCTCAGCGTGGCTGGCTCAGGAATTCTGGGAGTTGAAGTCCACGAGTCATAAAAGAGCCAAGGTTGCGTACCCCTGGATAAGCTTGCATCCATGGTACAAATGCAATCCGCTTTCACCATTTATTTTGAAATAAGTCTCTTGATATAACTAGAGTGGTACCTCAGTACTCATAGTTAATTGCTTCTAGGAGGAGCAATGAGAACCAAAAATTATGAATATCAAACAAATTTTTCCCATAAGGAATAAGGGAGTGAGTCACAAGGCAGCCGACACCAAGAAATTCTAGCTTGTGGGTTGAATACCAAACAAACGATGGAATAGCGGGACAAAATTTTTGTGTCAAAATGCATTGAGTACCAAATTTGATGAGTTTTAAAGCAGTTGAGTAAACAGGTACCATTGTAGATAATTAGATCAAAGGGTAGATGCAGAATTTCCCTGGATTATTTGTGAGGCAAAAATTATCTCTGATCGGATTAACCTTTGATAGTAAAGTATGTGTGTATGTGTGTCTTTTAAAAATATTTCACCATCTTTCTTTTTAGCCATAATGGGGAAATCAGAGCAAAACCTCTTTTGGCTTCCATCTTGATTTTTTTTCTTTGACTGTTTCCTGAAAACTCCATTATAATTGTTGTCGAAGAGATACTGGCGTCGTTCTTCCATAATATAGAAGTGTGAAAGATAGCTGCTTATCAGTCTTTTCTTAATAATTTTCAAGCTGTGGCAAACAAACCTCTTTGACTGACGGAGCCTTTATTGAAAACAGTTCCTTCCTTAGCAAATAATATAAATGACAAAATGTAGAGATCATCTGTATGTAAGCGTGTAATACATCTGGTGCTAACAACAGAGATAGGGAGAGAAGAATGAACAAACCTTGCTATTGCATTACTTATCAACCTCTTACATGATGGAATTCCTCACCTGGAAAATTGTGGTTTAGTTTCTGTTTGGACAGTTCATTAAGCTGTCAAGTTTGGCAATATCTTGACACATTTATGCCTCTGCGCCTTATATAAAGGAGAGACAGTCCCAAAAACCACTTTGACAGATGTTTTGAGAACCTGTGACAAATGTTTATCATCTTCCTTCTGTGTTCCACCTGGATCCTTTCTTGAAAAATTACTCGCAGCGAGGAACTCAGCCTTTCCCTGGAAATAATGAAGCTCATTATTTAAGTCCTTTTGTTTGTTTGTGTGCCTTAACTTAGCCTGATGTAAACACTCTCCTTCAGCACTTCTGGATAGAAAACACAAAAAAGATGGCACACTCATTACAAATGTGCTCTTGAGACTCAGGACAGGTAGAAGCTGTACAACGTGTTCTTCCGCCTTGCCGGTTTTATACAGACTCTGGAAATGCTCTAATTAACCCCGCTGCTGACTAGCAAAACAGGATGCAAAACACAAACAGTATAAGCCATTTCTGTTTTCTGACATCAGCCTTGAAATAACACACTAGGTGGCCAAGGTTTGCGTGGCAGAGTGCAAGATCAGAATAATTAAGAGCAATTGAATCTACCTGAGGATGGATAGCCTTTTGGGCAACTAACACGCTTGGCTATTCATCCTTGGAATACTGCATCCAGTTCTGGTCACCACGATGTAAAAAAGATGTTGAGACCCTAGAAAGAGTACAGAGAAGAGCAACAAAGATGATTAGGGGACTGGAGGCTAAAACATATAAGGAACGGTTGCTGGAATTGGGCATGTCTAGTTTAATGAAGAGAAGGATGAGGGGGGACATGATAGCAGTGTTCTAATATCTCAGGGGTTGCCACAAAGAAGAGGGAGTCCAAAGCGCCTGAAGGCAGGACAAGAAGCAACGGATGGAAAGTAACCAAGGAGAGAAGCAACCTGGAACTGAGGAGAAACTTCCTGACAGTTAGAACAATTAACCAGTGGAACAACCTACCTCCAGAAGCAGTGAATGCTCCAACACTGGAAGTTTTTAAGAAGAGACTGGACAGCCATTTGTCCTGCCTGAGCAGAGGGTTGGACTAGATGACCTCCAAGGTCCCTTCCAACATTATTATTATTATTATTATTATTATTATTATTATTATTATTATTATTATTATTATTATTATTATTATTATTATTATTATTATTATTATTATTATTATTATTATTATTATTATTATTTGCATGCCTGCCTGCCAAATCAGAGTAATCCTTGCAAGGGAGGCCTCCATACCCAGAAATCAACAAAATACCAAATCTGGCTCAAATCAGAGATGAATGGTGCTTGCTGTAGTCTACTTTGATGTTGTTGTTCCGTTGCTACGTCGTGTCCAACTCTTTGAGAGCCCATGGACCATAGCATGCCAGGTGTCCCTGTCTTCCCCTGTCTCCTTGAGTTTGCCCAAATTCATATTCCTTGCATCGATGACCCTATCTCATCCTCTGACGTCCCCTTCTCCTTTCACCTTCCATCTTTCCCAACATCAAGGTCTTCTGCAAGGAGAAGACCTCTCTTCTCATCTAGCGGCCAAAGTCTTGGAGTTTCAGTATCTGCAGTCTATTTCAGGGCCTATAATTCCAGCCTTGCAGACCGTCAAAATCCTTAATGCAGAAGTGTTCCAGTCAGAACGATTTCACATTCCAGGGCAATGGTGACTTTTGAATTTGTTTAATTTTTGTCTTTCCGCCCTTGCTGAGTGACAATTGGCCTCCCATCACTTAAATGTTCCTTTCTCCTGCCGCCCGTAATAAACCTTAGAACCGTATTGGATTAATGGGGTGTTAGACGTCAGTTCTGGGAAGCAAAGATGCAAGCCTTATTTTTAAAAGTTTAGGATTTAGGTTTGTTTATGTTGACTTCCCAAACCATTGTAGGATGCTTCAAATTATCAGAAGCAATAGTGTGATACTATTATTATATTATGAAAGCTTGTTTATGGTGAATGATAATATGTTATATTAGATATAATCATTATTTTGTGTATTGTCATTCGGAGGAACTTTTGTTGACTTGCTTGAATACAGTACATACACTGCTTATTTTTGATTTAATTCCATCCTGTCGCTGTTCTTAATTTTGAGTAATCTTGTCTCTCTTTTTGGGGAAATATGAAAGGTTTGAGAGTTGCTTGCTGTCATTTTACTTTCCTGCCCTAAATCTTTTTTACTAATTCCTTAATCTTCCGTTTCTGAAACAGGTGTGATGTGACCGCATTGCATTTCTTAACAAATGTCAACTTACATTTGTAATTCTTATTCTGAATCCTGCTGTTCGGAACACGTTAGCATTATTGTAAAATACAGTAAATTACATGCTGTGTTTTTTAGATTTTAGATAAATGAAAGCTGAGTAGTAAATAGGAGAAAGGAGTTTAATTATCCTTCATTGCTGGAAAATAGCTGTCACATATTAAATTACCTAAATGTCTGGTAAACAGGGAGCTGAAATAAAGTCCCCCCCCTCCTCTCTCTCTCTCTCATATTCATTATGATAAGCATAGAGAAATTTAGATCTTATAATAAGAGTTTTAGAATTTTTAATTCTAATTTTTTTTTTAGAAAAAAATTCAAATGAATTGTTGTTGTTGTTGTTGAATTGTTGTTGTTGTTATTTCCCAAGCCTACCTGAAATAGGAGAATCTTAAATAACAGAATAACAGAGTTGGAAGGGACCTTGCGTATGTAATACATATGATCACATCTACATCAGTACTCTTCAATCAGAATAGAGCTGGAAGGGGACCTTGAAGGTCTTCTAGTCCAACCCCCTGCTCAAGCAGCAGACCGTACACCATTTCAGATACACGGCTGTCCAGTCTTTTCTTAAAAACTGCCAGTGATGAAGCACCTACAAGTTCTGAAGGCAAGCTGTTCCATCGGTTAATTGTCCTCTCTGTTAGAAGTTTCCCCTTAATTCTAGGTTGCGTCTCTCCTGGATTAGTTTCCATCCATTGTTTCTTGTCTTGCCTTCTAGTGCTTTGGAAAATAGGTTATGGCAGCCCCATAAATATTGGACGACTGCTATCATGTCACCCCTAGTCCTTCTTTTCACTAGACTAGACAGACCCAATTCTTGCAACCGTTCTTCATACGTTGGCTTCATCACTCCTGCTTAAACTACTGAAATATGATTGATGGATGGCTGCCTTTAAAGGTTACTCAAAAGTTGCATTTGGTTCAGAGTGTAGCGTCTGACTGGCATCTACAGTGGAAGCAGATGATGCTAATCCTATGGGTGCTGGTTGGGTTGTAGCAGGATTGTGAGTGTATTTTAATTTAGGTGGAGCTAACTTAAACTGTCAACCATATCTTGGCACCTAGTTATCTGCAGGATTCCATTGGGAATCCTGATCTACCTGGAAAAACTATAAGTAGTCCTGGACTTACGGCCACAGTTGAGGTCAAAATTTCTGTGGCTAAGCGAGACATTCGTTAAAGTGGGTTTTCCCCATTTTATGACTTTTCTTGCCACGGGTGTGAAGTGAATCACACCGCAGTTGTTAAGTTAGCAACACAGTTGTTAAGTGAATCTGGCTTCCCCATTGATTTTGCTGGTGAGAAGTTTGCAAAAGGGGATCACGTGACCCCGGGACACTGCGACCGTCATAAATATGACTCGGTTGCCAAGCATCTGAATTTTTTGCTCACGTGACCACGGGGATAATGCAACAGTCATAAGTTCATAAGTCACTTTTTTCAGTGCTGTTGTATCTTTGAACTTAGCACTTAGACTTATATACCGCTTCACAGTGCTTTTACAGCCCTCTCTGTGGTTTACAGAGTCAGCATCTTTGCCCACAACAATCTAGGTCCTCATTTTACCGACCTCGGAAAGATGGAAGGCTGAGTCAACTTTGAGCCGGTCAGGATTGAACTTCTGGAAGTGGGCAGAATTAGCCTGCAATACTTCCTTCTAACCACTGTGCCATCAGAAAGGAAAATGAGAAAGGGAAGAAGGAAGGAAGGAAGGAAGGAAGGAAGGAAGGAAGGAAGGAAGGAAGGAAGGAAGGAAGGAAGGAAGGAAGGAAGGAAGGAAGGAAGGAATATGTATCTGGAAGGAATATGTATCTGGAAGGAAGTGTTTAAAAATTGTAATATAGTTTTATTATCTGAAGGTGACAAAAAATCAGCTGCAAAATATTCTTACATAAGCTCAGCCATGTACATTTTCAATTCAGTCCTGTTAGGAGTCATAAATCAAATTTTACCTGATGTTTTATGTATTGCAGACTTTTTTTATCATATTCATATTTGACAGACTACTGAACGACAGTCTGAGATACTAAGAACTCTGAGACAGGAATTGTATGTACATCCATCACTAGCTTCATAGAAGTCAGATCTATTAGATCTGCTGACTGCTAGAAAAAAAAATGTAATATTAACAATCCACTTTTGAATAGCTTGTAAGATGATAGAAAAACATGCTTAATTAACTAATTAGGCCAAAGTAAAAGGGAAATTGTTCAATCTGCTGGATGGCCATCAAACCAAGAATAAAAAGAATGAAGAAAAAAGTTAAAAAATGATTCTGCACTTTGATAAGTCATAAAATAAGACAAACTCTTTAAGTATCAAAATACAGCTTGTAATGGGGAAGAAATTGAGGGAAAGCAGTAATTAGAAGTAATTTGAATATTTATAAATATTTTTCTGCAATCGTTGGTTGGGAGCAATGGGGCAGATTTAAGACCTCAGCATTGTTTTTATTGACTTTTTTTCAATTTTTTGTTTTTTTTCAATTTTCTTTCCCCCCCCCCCTCTTTTTGTCTTTTCTTTACACAGTTGTGTGTGTTTATTTCTGGGAAACGATAAATGTTGATATCAATATCAATACTGAAGTTTAGATTTTCATTGAGCTTTTTAGTTATTTCTGAAGATGATATAATGAAACTAGCTCTATTGTACGTATTTCATTGATGAATTGATTGCATTTATTGTACGGTACTTTACATGTTATGGCTGTGGCGGTAACAATAAAACTAACATATATCATATAGCTAACTTATATTTACTAACATAAAAGCTCATTTACTGATATTCTATTCTTAGTCCAAGATAATTTTCTATTTTCTTTTTTATTCTTTAATGTAGTTACTTATCCTGCCTTTTAAAAACTATTAAACAAATAACAATTACAATTAAACTAAAATTTAATCGAACAATTAATTAAAATATTTATGCAAATATACCTGCTAATACTGTAAGACTGAAAGATGATCGCATTGGATAATTCGGGGGTGTTTTTGAACTGAGCAGTATTCTATATTATATAAGCTGTTATGCTGATATTGGTTTTTTTACCAGCTTAAATCTCAAAGCTAGGCGGATGAAGCAGTGCTAACCTCAATTATGGATGCAGTAATTGCATTCAGAATAAAGAGGTTATTGATGATAAGCAAGAATCTTCATTCTACCCTAGAATGCCAGGACTTCTGAAAGGCAATCAGACTTTGCTCCACGGAATTGTTTAAGGTCCTTTTTTAAAGTGCTTTTAAAGCCTTGCGTAATTTAGGAACTTGTGAATCTATAGCAAATAGCCTTGTTTATTATGAATCAGGTCAGAAGCTGTATTTCTTGAATAATTTTTATGTGGTGACATTTTCCAGCACTAGAGAAGACTCTGCTGTAATTTTATTTTATATAAAAATATCTATCATCTATCTATCTATCTATCTATCTATCTATCTATCTATCTATCTATCTATCTATCTATCTATCTATCTATCTATCTATCTATCTATCTATCTATCTATCTATCTATCTATCTATCTATCTATCTATCTATCTATCATCTATCTATGTATATCTATCTATCCATCCATCCCTCCATCCCTCCATCCCTCCCTCCCTCCCTCCCTCTATCCCTCCATCCCTCCCTCCCTCCCTCCATCCATCCATCCATCCATCCATCTGCCTGTCTATCATTATCTATGAAACATTTATCTATCTATCTATCTATCTATCTATCTATCTATCTATCTATCTATCTATCTATCTATCTATCTATCTATCTATCTATCTATCTATCTATCTATATCTATATCTATATCTATCTATCTATCTATCTATATCTATCTATCTATCTATCTATCTATCTATCTATCTATCTATCTATAGATAGATAGATAGATAGATAGATAGATAGATAGATAGATAGATAGATAGATAGATAGATAGATAGATAGATAGATAGATAGATAGATAGATAGATAGATAGATAGATAGATAATTTCTATATTTACGCGGGAGAAAACCCAAATTACCAAAGACCTACATACAAACACCCGTGAAAACCTCAGAAAACATATATATATATATATATATATATATATATATATATATACACACACACACACACTCTAGACTTTAGTTGGAATAACAACATATAATAAAATTGGCCGCCCTCCAACATAAATCCACAGTGTACTCCTATGTATGTTTTCTCAGTTGGTTTTAATCAAATCTCTTCTCCAGAGTATAAGTCCGGAAAACACAGTGTGATCCATTTCTGATTAAACATGAAATGAATTGCAGTTTTAAACCTCTTTAGGATAATATTCAGGGACTATAAGATGCATTAACATTCCTTTGGTGAGAGAATTTAAGAGAACTTTATTTTTGAAGAAGAAAATCTTGCAGTGGAATCTCTTTGGTGCCGCCCATACGGTCAGATGTATTAAGAGCTGAATATGTTCAAGAAAGGTTGGGATCCATTGAATTTTCACTCTGCTCATCTAACTATCATATTTCTTAAACACAATGATATTTAGACAAGTCATAATCTCGGCCTTTATAAGTTTCCTTCCATCGCTCATAATACGTAGGACTTTTTCTTCTGTGTGCTTTGTATGCTGTCTTATGTTTTTCCTCATGGATTTACCTCATGATGTCACTGACTATCTTTGTCTGCTGTAAATCTAGAAAGTTAAATATATTTATTTATATATAAAACTACAAGTCGTATCAGCATCTCTGACTTCATTTGGACACCTGCTGAGCAATTTCCTGACATCATATTTCTTAAACACAAAGATATTTGGACAGGCTGTCATCTCGGCCTTTATACATTTCCTTCCATCGCTCATAATACGTTTTACCTCATTGATTTACCTCATGATGTCCCTGACTATCTTGTCAGCTGTAAATATAGAAAGTTACATACATTTATTTATATATAAAACTACAAGTTCACGTCAGCGTCTCTGACTTCATTTGGACACCTGCTGCGCAATTCCCAAACACAAAGATATTTGGACAAACCGTAATCTCGGCCTTTATAAATTTCCTTCCATCATTCATAATATGTAATTGGAAAAAAAAGAGGTTCAGAAATGAAAGAAGACAAAAATGTAATTTTTTTAGCTATGATATGCCAATGATAGTGAAGTTCTAATGAAGACAGTGGTTTAAATAATTTATCTATGAATGCATTTACTTATTTATCTGGCATCAGATTTACAACAGCTGAAAAGTGGCCATTTACGATATAGCAAGCGCATAAAATAGAATACAGATAGTCCTAGACTTACAACAATTTATTTAGTGACCGTTCAAAGTTACAACAACACTGAAATAAGTGACCCATGACCATTTTTCACACTTATGACCGTTGCAGCATCTCCATGGCCACATGATCAAAAGTCAGACGCTTGGCAACTGACTCATATTTATGACGGTTGCAGTGTTCTGGGGGGGTCATGTGATCCCCTTTTTGCAACCTTCCGAATCTGGGGGAAGCCAGATTCACTTAACAACCATGTTACTTAATTTAACAACTGCAGTGATTCACTGAACAACTGTAGGAAGAAAGGTTGTAAAATGGGGCAAAATTCACTTAACAAATGTTTCATTTAGCAGGAAAAATTTTGGGCTCAATTGAGGTCGTAAATGGAGGATTATCTGTACAGCACTTCAAAGCAAGTCAACTTCTTGATGTTTTTCCTGCTTTACTTTTAATACTATGTGAAGACTAATCATATCTTTAATACTGTCTAAGTAATACCTTTTTCATAGTATCTCATGCTTCGTTTATGTTGTAGAGTTTACAAATCAACACATGTTTACGAGCATAAATAAAATGGAAAGGTAGACTGCATTCATGCTGAACTGAATCATCCCATTTTAATTAGTTCAGTTGGCTGAGAATATATGTTTGCCAATTATTTATAATCTTTATTCTCTAAAATTTTGCTAACTTGTGGGATATTAACGAGGATTATAATTTGCCCAGTGAGTCCAAAGCTGTATAGGGAAATAATTCTGTGACCCTGTTCCAAACTCAGTACCTCATTTTTGTTTTATCTCTGTTTGATTAGCTAGGTTGGTCTTGTTAAATGCATAATCGTTATTTCCCTCCTATACTTGAAAGATCATTTAAATTGCTGAGTTAAAAAAAAACTAGGAAATTTAATGAAAATAAAATGCTTTTAGGTCCAGACCAAAGGATTTGGAATGGATTGTTTTTTTAAAAAAATACCATCTTTTCTCCAAAGCAAAACATGAACAATATTCCTTTAAGTGCTTTTAAGCCTAAAGCATTTTCATGCCAATATATCACAGAAATAAAGTGCCCATTTGACTTTTAAAGTTGAAATTACCGTCTAACGTTCACAAAAATTTAGATATAGGTTTATAGGAAAAGTAGTTATTGATCCCTGCCAAAGTTTTATGGCTTCATTCTTTTCTCGGTTAAAATCTATGATGTGTAAAGTCTCTGCCTTTATACAACGAGCATTTAATCAGAATAGAGCTGCAAGGGACCTTGGAGGTCTAGTCCACCCCCCTGCTCAAGCAGGAGACCCTAGGGTCTCCTGCCTGAGCAGAGGGTTGGAGTAGACCTCCAAGGTCCCTTCCAACTCTACTCTACTCTACTCTACTCTACTCTACTCTACTCTACTCTACTCTACTCTACTCTACTCTACTCTACTCTATTCTATTCTATTCTATTCTATTCTATTCTATTCTATTCTATTCTATTCTATAGAACCGACCTAGAACTAACAGAAATTTCCTGTCAGTGAGAACAATTAACCAGTGGAACCACCTGCCTCCAGAAGTTGTGAATGCTCCAACATTGGAAGTTTTTTAGAAGAGACCGGACAACCATTTGTCTGAAATGGTATAGGGTTTCCTGCCTGAGCAGGGGACTGGACTAGAAGACCTCCAAGGTCCCTTCCAACTCGATGATGATGATGATGATGATGATGATGATGATGATGATGATGATGAAGGAAGTTAATACCGTAAGAATCACTCATCGGTTCCTTGACACGTGTTTCTTTTATTTGGATTCTTCCACTTCACGCTCCTTCTTCATACATTGCATGTGTTTTACTATGACAATAAGATAGAGGTTACCAAGGTTTATGTCTAAGTACCTTTGCTGGCATCCTTCTAACGTTCTTGCAACTTTTTTGTTGCTAGGCAGTAGTGTCTAACCATTCCTTACTGCTCTTGTTAATGCTCCCTGCAGCTGCCGCTTTCTGCCTCTGCAATTGCTTTAACAAACTTTCTTATTTCCTGCCTGAGACTTTCACTATTAGTTGAGTGGTAGGGAAGAATGGGTTCATCTCCTTCAACCACGTTTAAAGCATTTTTAACCATTGCTTTTCCTGTTGAATATAAAATACGTGGCTGTTTTTTGAGTCACTTGTAAGCAGCGGCAATGAAATTAACACATAGGAGAAACGCCAGTGATAAACTATGTGGATGGTTCCTTTTGCTATTTGTCTTACACATTAACCTATATACAGTAGTGGCCAAAATTGTGGAAACCTTTTGGGAAAAGTGTACAGTTAGAAATGCCACCTTTGGTTAAGTTTCCACCCATTTTTCTTCTAATTTCTTTATAACTGTAGCCTTGTTCACTTAATAATACTATTTTACATCGCTTTCTGGGCAACCAGTCAACTCTTTGCACCATTACTTTAATTTTATTACATTTTACAAGCTCACTAAATGAAAGGACACAAAAAAACCCAACCAACTTGATAGCGATCACATAACACACTGACAAATGTCCTCCTCTCAGCTTCAATACGTGACATCAATCACTGAATCCTACCGTGATCTGATTGGCTCATGGCCAAAACAAGATGACACCTGATTGGCTGTCTAAGCACTCATGCTCATTGGCTACAATCAGATGAAGGAAAGCTACCTGAAATCAACCTAAGCAAGTTGTGCTTCCTTTTTCTGGTTATCTGGCTATAACTTTTCATAGAATACAGTACAGATAATTGAACAAACTATGTTGCATTACATTCTTGATTAAATTATCATTCCATTGATATATAATTTTACGGTACTACTCCAAAAAAAAAAACTGGTGTTATTAGCCATCAAACCTCAAAAATAGACTTTTCCCAAAAGGTTTCCACAATTTTGGCCACTACTGTATGCTATCTTCCTGACAGCCTATTAATCTCTATGAACAAATTAACTCCACTCAAAGATATATACCATGCCTCTTCTGGATGGGAACAGAGGGACTTTTCCTGTTGCATGAAGTAAAATAAAAATCAGTGATGTTTTTTTGAAGCTAGGCACTGAGGAAGGCTTCATCAAATATGGATTTGACACTCTGTTCCATACGGACCAATCTCCTTTACTTGGCAGATTTATTAAAAAGAAGAAAAAAGATATTCTGAGCAATAATCTCAGTGATCCCATACCAAGAGATTCGCAAAAGAATCTTAATAAGATTTTGCTGGCGCCATCCATTTAGCCAGAAAATTCACTGAGAATAATAGTTGTTGTAGTCCCATATTGAAACCAGGATGAGGATGTTACTTCACTGGTTTTAGCAAAAGGCTTTCCAGCTTTTAGAAATTCAGAATTAAGGGGTTTTTTTTCCCCAGAGATGAGGTACTGCTGATGTTTTAAAAAATCAACCCACTCTGGAGGAAGGACTCCAGAATCAAGCCAGGAAGAAGATATTCAATCAATCAATCAAAAAAAATAGAGCTGGGAGGGACCTTGGAGGTCTTCTAGTCCAACCCCCTGCTCAAGCAGGAGACTCTATAATATCATTCCAGACAAATGAATGTCCAGTCTCTTCTTGAAGACCTCCAGTGATGAAGCAGCCACAACGTCTGAAGGCAAGCTGTCTCATTGGTTAATTGTCCTCACTGTTAGGAAATTCCTCCTTAGTTCTAGGTTGCTTCTCTCCTTGATTAGTTTCCATCCATTGCTTCTTGTCTTGCCCTCTGGTGCTTTGGAAAATAAGTTGACCCCCTTTTCTTTGTGGCAGCCCCTCAAATACTGGAACACTGCCATCCTATCACCCCCAATCCTTCTTTTCTCTAGATTGGCCATACCCAATTCCTGCCCTATCCAGGCCTTTCATCATCTTAGTTGTTCTTCTCTGCGCTTTTTCCAAAGTCTCAAAAATCTTTTTTGTAATGTGGTGACCAAAACTGGATGCAGTATTCCAGGTGTGGACTTACTGCATTGTTATCAAGAAAGCCATGTAGATAAGCTTGATCTGAAGACATTTCTCTAATCATTTATTTCCCTTCTTACTTCGTACCGCCTCATTCTGACTCTAAATAGGCTAACAAGCCTTCCCCCACACAATATTACGATATAGAAAACTACCATAACCGTAAAACAAATGCCAAATTGCATGCTAGTCTAATAATCATAAAACACAGCTATAACATTATCACAGAATAATTCAGCACTAATTGTTTATCATTCTGATTCCTCAATCACTGCCAGTTACAGCCAACTAATGCATGCCTCAGTTTATGACATGGCCGGATTAAAACCTTCAGGACATCTCCTTGTTGATGTTGATATATAAGGGGGGGAAAGAGCCACACAGCATCCAACTGATCAGAGTAGGTCAATCTACATTCCAGTTCCAAAAATATTAAACTTAATGGGAGGTGCAAACTTTTGTACAATATCCTTAATTGCACAAGCTACCAAAATAATGTTTTAAGGTCATCCAGTGCAGATTAGAGCTCTGATTAACATTTATTTTAAAAAAACAAAAAAACTGGAAACCTTAGATGGACTTTTTTGTTGAAAGAAGGCAAAAAATATATATGAATGGATGATTTTGAAGTTTGAGGATTTAAAAGGAGATGAAAATCCTGGGGGGGTGGGGTCAGGCAACATCAACAGACTCTTTGTTTAGACCTCGGTAGCAAAGCCTGAAGGACAAGTGGAATTTGATGGACTTCTCCAGAATTTTATTTTGTCAGTTTTTGTTCGCCTCTGATGTAAAATATGCTGGAGAAACAAAAAGGAATTGATGATGATGATGATGATGATGATGATCATGTTGGAAGGGACCTTGGAGGTCATCTAGTCCAACCCCCTGCTCAGGCAGGAAACCCTATACCAGGGGTAGGCAACCTTGGCTCTTTTATGACTCGTGGACTTCAACTCCCAGAATTCCTGAGCCAGCATGGGGGAACTATGGCCCCCTCATGACTCGTGGACTTCAACTCCCAGAATTCCTGAGCCAGCATGGGGGAACTATGGCCCCCTCATGACTCGTGGACTTCAACTCCCAGAATTCCTGAGCCAGCATGGGGGAACTATGGCCCCCTCATGACTCGTGGACTTCAACTCCCAGAATTCCTGAGCCAGCATGGGGGAACTATGGCCCCCTCATGACTCGTGGACTTCAACTCCCAGAATTCCTGAGCCAGCCACACTGAGGGGAAAGGGAGAGGTTTCCAAGCTGAGCCACGCTGGCTCAGGAATTCTGGGAATTGAAGTCCACGAGTCATAAAAGAGCCAAGGTTGCCCACCCCTGGCCTATACCATTTCAGACAAATGGCTGTCCAGTGTTGGAGCATTCACCGCTTCTGGAGGCAGGTTGTTCCACTGGTTAATTGTTCTCACTGTCAGGAAGTTTCTCCTCAGTTCCAGGTTGCTTCTCTCCTTGATTAGTTTCCATCCGTTGCTTCTTGTCCTGCCTTCAGGCGCTTTGGAGAATAGCTTGACTCCCTCTTCTTTGTGGCAGCCCCTGAGATACTGGAAGACTGCTATCCTGTCCCCCCTCGTCCTTCTCTTCATTAAACTAGACATACCCAATTCCAGCAGCCATTCCTGATATGTTTTAGCCTCCAGTCCCCTAATCATCTTTGTTGCTCTTCTCTGCTCTCTTTCTAGAGTCTCAACATCTTTTTTACATCCTGGTGACCAAAATTTAATCCTAGCATGAAGGCAATAATCAACTTCGATTTCCATGACAACAAAGATCAGAATAGTTAAACCAGTGGATTTCACAGGGCTAATGCAAAAAGCTAGACACTGTGAACAAGTCAGGCAAAGACAGATGCCTGCATAGGAAAAAGATCTGGGGTTTGACATACTGTCTGCATTTCACAAGAACACTGCTAAAGATTATGAGAATCCAAATTTGCTTCGGCATTTCTGCCTCCACCCACACTTTATTTCTGTTTCTAATGAGAAATTTGCAAGTATACATATATATATATATTTATATGGTACTCCAGAATTCTAACTGCAGTGAGTCCTCAACTTACTACCACAGCTGAGCTCAGATTTTCCGTTGCTGAGTGAGACATTTGTTAAGTGAGTTTTGCCCCATTTAACAACCGGGTTTCTAACTTATCGGCTACAGTGATTCACTTAATAACCGTGACAAGAAAGGTCGTAAAATGGAGCAAAATCCACTTGGCAAACGTCTCGCTTAGCAACAGAAATCTTGGGCTCAGTTGTGGTCATACGTCGAGGACCACCTGTACACTCTTTCCAAGAATTAACTGAGAAACTTCATCCTAATGCATCCGGTTTTTTTTTTATATATATATATATTTTTATTTTTTTAAAAAAATCCGTGCTGTGGTTTCTAACTCATCCCGGGTGGAGTAGGTATTTTTTAATAGTGCTTCAGCTTGTTCAATGTGCTGATTCAGCAAAAGCCTCCTTGGAAAAAATGTCATGCTTGTGCTGGAAATGAGGAGGAGGTGTGAACCGTCTGAGGGGAACTGTCTTTCTAGCTACAAGGGGAAGCAATCACAGATGTGATTGGAAACATGTGAATGAGAAAAACCAGACTCTGGGGAAAAGAGGAGGCCTATCGAATGAAATATGGAAGGTTGTCTTAAGATGGCAAGAAAACCACCTGATGCATTTTTAATACAGGGATAGGATATAGAATATAGAATATACAATAGGATAGGATAGGATAGGATAGGATAGGATAGGATAGGATAGGATAGGATAGAATAGAATAGAATAGAATAGAATAGAATAGAATAGAATAGAATAGAATAGAATAATGATAGAATAGAATATAGAATACAATAGAATACAGTAGAATACAGTAGAATACAATAGAAGAATGAAAATAGAATAGAATAGAATAGAATAGAATAGAATAGAATAGAATAGAATAGAATAGAATAAGGATAGGATAGGATAGGATAGGATAGAATAGAATAGAATAGAATAGAATAGAATAGAATAGAATAGAATAGAATAGAATAGAATAGAATAGAATAGAAGAATGATAGGATAGGATAGGATAGGATAGGATAGGATAGGATAGGATAGAATAGAATAGAATAGAATAGAATAGAATAGAATAGAATAGAATAGAATAGAATAGAATAGAATAGAATAGAATAGAATAGAATAAAAGAATGAAAATAGAATAGAATAGAATAGAATAGAATAGAATAGAATAGAATAGAATAGAATAGAATAGAATAATGATAGAATAATGATAGAATAATGATAGGATAGGATAGAATAGAATAGAATAGAATAGAATAGAATAATGATAGGATAGGATAGGATAGGATAGGATAGGATAGGATAGGATAGGATAGAATAGAATAGAATAGAATAGAATAGAATAGAATAGAATAGAATAGAATAGAATAGAATTAGAAGGGACCTTGGAGGTCATCTACTCCAAAGCCCTGCTCAGGCAGGAAACCCTATACCATTTCAGACAAATGGTTGTCCAATCTCTTTTTAAAAACTTCCGGTGTGGGAGCATTCACAACTCCTGGAGGCAGGTTGTTCCACTGATTAATTCTTCTAACTGTCAGGAAATTTCTCCTAGGTTACTTCTCTTTTCGGTTAGTTTCTATCCGTTGCTTCTTGTCCAGCCTTCAGGCGCTTTGGAGAATAGCTTGACTCCCTCTTCTTTGGGGCAGCCCCTCAAATACTGGAACGCTGCTAACATGTAACCCCTGGTCCCTCTCTTCATTAAACTAGACATACCCAATTCCAGCAACCGTTGTTCATATATTTTAGCCTCCAGTCCCCTGATCATCTTTGTTGCTCTTCTCTGCACTCTTTCTAGAGTCTCAACATCTTTTTTACATTGTGGTGACCAAAACTGGATGTAGTATTCCAAGTGTGGCCTTACAGGGGATGTAAGACTATTAAAAGGGCATGTAGGATTACTCTTGGAGGGCAGGCTTCCATCTTCAACCATGCCAGCCCTGCCATCCAATAGCCCTTTTTTGCTTCTGTGTCATAACTCTTAATTAGATTTTAGTTTGGCTGCAACAGCTGTGCCGTTCTGTCTAATCACGTTCAAAAAGCTGCAACTGTTATCCTATTTTATGGCAGCAAAACCACACAGGAATGGATGCGGTTAACCCAACATTAGCTGCACAAAGAAATTATTTCTATTGTCTCTTCTAAATCTAGCCTTATTTAATTATTCTCACTGGAAGGTAGAAAAAAAAAATCCTTGCTTTGTATTTTATCAATCTCTAGTCTATTCTTCCCTCTCCTCATCCTCAAAATAGTATTTTTAAAAGGGAAATAACCCCCAAACATTTTGGGCTTTTTTATTATTTTGTCAATCCTTTTAGTCACCTTTTCCAGGTTTATAATCTTTCTGTTCGGAAAGAAGAACCGGTTTTCAGCAGGTGGCTGCCCCCGTTTTATTTGAAGTAAAATGTAAAATACCAGCTTCTCTGTTTGAACAATTTCTTCTTCCTCCTCCTCCTCCTCCTCCTCTCTTCTTCTTCTTCTTCTTCTTCTTCTTCTTCTTCTTCTTCTTCTTCTTCTTCTTCTTCTTCTTCTTCTTCTTCTTCTTCTTCTCTTTCTTCTTCTTCTTCCCTCCTCCTCCTCCTCCCCTCCTCCTCTCCCTTCCTCCTCCTCCTTCTTCTTCTTCTTCTTCTCTTCTTCTTCTCCTCTCCTTCTCCTC
This sequence comes from Azemiops feae, assembly GCA_023970755.1. Classification (NCBI taxonomy): domain Eukaryota; kingdom Metazoa; phylum Chordata; class Lepidosauria; order Squamata; family Viperidae; genus Azemiops; species Azemiops feae. The sequence goes on from JALGBA010000970.1 coordinate 258,696, forward strand.
CTTCTCCTCTCCTTCTCCTCCTCCTCCTCCTCCTCTTCTTCTTCTTCTTCTTTTCTTCTCCTGCTCCTCCTCCTCTTCTTCTTCTTCTTCTTCTTCTTCTTCTTCTCCTCCTCCTCCTCCTCCTCCTTCTCCTCCTCCTCCTTCTCCTTTTCTTCTTTTCTTCTTTTCTTCTTCACCTCCTCCTCCTTCTCCTCTTACAACTGACATACATAAGTTGATCATTTATTGATCTACTCTTCCATCCTGATGAAGTGCTTTACACCCTGGTCCAAGGTCCATCCAGGAGAAGGCTCTGAGTGGCCATTGCACATGATCCAAAGCCTGCTCCGGTGCTTCCATGCCAAGTGGAAGAATTCCAGGAGACTCTAGGATTGCATCTAGGTCTCTTCTAGCTAACGGAACTTCCAGAAAAATCTTCTTCTCTCCAATTTAGAAGTTCAAAGACCGTGAAAGGGAAGCCCTCTTTGAAGCTTTATATAGCTCTAATCTTCTTTGCGAACTTAAACTTGCTTTTCAGCTAATTCCTTGGTTAATTGGTTTTCTTGCACATTGCAGGAAGCTGAACTGGATGATCCTCGTGATGGTTTCCAATTCCACAGTTCTCTGCTTCTACGATTGTCACTTCAGACGATGGGAATATTAGCTGCCTGGATGGGAACTATAGATCTCTTTTACGTCTAGGTGCTCAAGTCAAATCGCACTCCCCCACACACACACTTCTTGTGTTTTCTCTTTTAACGGCAATACCGTGAAGCACTTTGGCCACAACTTGGTCATTTAGGAAACGATGTGATTGCTAAGTAAATGAGTGGGTGAGGTGACTTTTAATTCCGTGGTGCAACGGCAGGACTTTTCAGATAGTTTCGGTGGAATTTTTTATTATTATTATTATTTCGTTTTGCTCCCTGATGGGTCATGCAAATTGAAAGCAGGCATGTGGTTTCATTGTCCTTGTTCTCACTGGGATTTAAATTCATTTTGCAGGCCAATAATGAGCAAATGTTTGACCATTTTTCCCCCCCCTGAACAAATTATCATCATGAGGTTACTGAGTAAGAACCACAAATGGAGTATAGGAGTTTTAAAATTATAAAAAAACGTTAGCCGTTTTAAATGCGGCGATTGGCTGTTGCTAGCTGATAAAGACACGGGAAGCCCTCGACTTACGACCACAATTGAGCCCACAATTTCCTGTCATTAAGTGAGACATTTGTTAAGTGAGTTTTGCCCCTTTTTACGACCTTTCCTGTCGCGGTTGTTAAGCGAATCACTGAAGGTGTAAAGTTAATAACACAGTTGTTAAGTGAATCTGGCTTCCCCATGTCATAAATCACATTCTCCAATTAGTTTGAAATGCTGGCTTTCCGCCCAGTTTTCCTCCCACCATGCCTTATCAGCTCTTGTTACAATTTTGTATGTCTAACTAACTCCCATCCCATTCCTCCCCCTCCCCCAGTATCATCTAATTCTAAGAGTAAAGTATAAGAAAGAAAAAGGCTGCATCTCCATATGTTGTCAAAGCAAGAACATCCAACGTTAGCAACGTTGACATCGTGCTTGTTGGAAGGTCACAAATGGGGATCGCGTGACCCCTGGTACACGGAGACCGTCATAAGTACGAGTCAGTTGCCAAGCGTCTGAATTTTGATCGCATGACCACGGGGATGCTGCAACGGTCGTAAGTGGGGAAAATAGTCCTAAGCCACTTTTTTCAGTGCCCTAACTTTGAACGGCCACTAAACGAACCGTTGTAAGTTGAGACTACATGTAAAGAACAGAAATCTAGACAAACAAGTTGGCTTGTCTTAACTTCTCTCCAGTTCGCATCGTAACTATTATGAATGTAAACAAAAAATTAACTTTATATAAGATTCACGCAGCTAAACTCGCCGTAGGGATTATTTGGAGCATAACTTTGCAGTAGATGGATCTTGTTCTTGACAGATACATCCAACTGAAATCAAACTTGGGGGGAAAAAAATGTGGGAGTTAATTTGTTCTCCTTCCAGCTTTTTAAATTTAATCTCTCCTATCTGGTAACGGTTACATGCTGTTCTTCTGCCTCTCGTGCTCCTATGTTTGTAGCTATTTTCACACCCTTGTTATTGCTTTCTTCCAGTTTTGTGAAGTTTCTTTCTCTTTGTGAGTTCCTCCTTGTTTTAAACCCACTTTTGTAGCCTAGTCAAATGAAGTATAGGTTGTCCTTGACTCACAACCACAATTGAACCCAACATTTCCATCACTAAGCAAGGCAGTTGTTAAGTCAGTTTGGGCCATTTGAATGATCTTTCTTTCCACGTGAATCACTGCAGATGTTAAGTTAGTAACACGGATGTTAAATGAATCTGAGTTCCCTCCATTGACTTTGCTTGTCAGAAGGTTGCGAAAGGGTATCACGTGACCCCGGGACACTGCAACCGTCATAAGTATGAGTCAGTTGCCAAGCGTCTGAATTTTGATCACATGATCATGGGGATGTGTGAAAAATGGTGAAAAATCACTTTTTCCAGTGCTGTTATGGCCATTAAACAAATGGTTATAAGTTGGTAACTACCTATAGAAGGAATTCAATAACTATATCATTTTTCCTCTATTGCAGGTTTGGATTTTTGCATATATATATATATATATATATATATATATATATATATATATATATACAAATAGAGGTGGATTTGTAATGGATCCAGCAGAAAAATTCTCCCTGTATTTTCACGCTAAAGCAATCAAACGGAAACCATTTTTGGGGTGGGAATTTGATTTGGCAACCTTGCCTTTTTGCCTGTAACGCAAAAAAAGGCAGGGGATGACATCTACCCCACATTTAATAAAAAAAAGCAATGAGCATTTTGCAGCAACTTTCTGTCCCTTAGCACAAGCACCGCCAGCCGGATAAAAAGACCCAGATTCTAAGCAGCAGATGTTTTCGTCAAAAATGAACATGACAGCTGCTCTTGCAGAATTAGATTTCCTTCCTTATGCTCCCGTCACTGTCCAGATTGCAGTTGCAATATTTCCACCCACAGGGGCTCCTTATTACTAGTAGCTGACCAATTCATAATTGCCAGAAGTTCCTCCTAAAAGTCTGCTGTATTCGCAATAATATTAGGATAACTCCAATATCTCAGGGGCTGCCACAAGGAAGAGGGAGTCAAGCTATTCTCCAAAGCGCCTGAAGGCAGGACAAGAAGAAACGGATGGAAACTAATCAAGGAGAGAAGCAACCTAGAACTAAGGAGAAACTTCCTGACAGTTAGAACAATTAAATCAGTGGAACAACCTGCCTCCAGAAGTTGTGAATGCTCCAACACTGGAAGTTTTTAAGAAGAGACTGGACAGCCATTTGTCTGAAATGGTATAGGGTTTCCTGCCTGAGCAGGGGGTTGGACTAGATGACCTCCAAGGTCCCTTCCAACATTATTATTATTATTATTATTATTATTATTATTATTATTATTATTATTATTATTATTATTATTATTATTATTATTATTATTATTATTATTATCATTATTATTATTATTATTATCATTATTATTATTATTATTATTCTAAGTACCACTCAGCTTTTCTTCTTGTTAATCCCAATTATGCATCATGGTAAAAAAACTACCAGAGATTCTGAGGCAGCGATAATGCTGTTGTTTAGTTGTAGTTAGAAGCACTAGAATTTATGTGGAGTGAATCCAGCATTTGTGAGCTCTCTCAGATATGCAGATTCCCTCTTGGTTGTGTGAACAAGCAGAATTTTTTTTTTTCCGCAGGGGTGGGAGTGTTTGTGTAGCATCAGTTCTCCCATCATTTTAAGCTTAGCAACAGTTTGCTTCCCCAGAGCTATTTATTGATCTATAAAATTTATTGGGTAAGACTGGGCAGCTTACAAGGATGCTACCCACATCCGTTCAGTGTCACAACTATCTGTGAACGCGGACACAGGTGTGTTTGTAAGAGTTGCTTCAAAGGTGATTCAGCGAGTGAAAATGGGCTTGTCAAAAGCAGCAATTTCAGATGAGAGCCTTTGCAAATTCACCTCGTGTGAAGCTCTCCACAAATCTGAAGTGACACGGCTTGTATAAAACAAAACAAAAAAAAAAGAATGAAAGAGAGAGAGAGAGAGAGAAAGTAAGCTTTCTTTACAGAACACAATAAAACCACCTGTGATGCTTAAAGCACATAGAAAAACTCTTCCAGCTGAAGGGCCGTTAAGCCTATATTCCTCTGCTAATTATTAACGTTTTGTGAAAGGAAACACAAGTTCCATTCGGTGTCTTCCCTAACATGGAAAAATTACTTCTATACCCACCCACACCCTGGCAAAAAAAAAAAAGAAAGAAAGTTAGGATTTTCCAGCTAGATCTGGACAATTCCCTGGAGATCTTTGGCATTTCAGCATTTCTCCAAAGCGTTCTGATCATACATAAACAATAGACTTGTTCCTTAATAGAATAGCAAGGATTTCTTTCTTAACATTTAATAATATATTTTTTTTTGTTCTAGAAAAACAAATGCTACGTTGGAATGAATCGTTCCTATCGCCAGCTTATTTAAATGTCATATTGGACTAGGCCAGGGGGAGGCAACCTTGGCTCTTTTATGACTCGTGGACTTCAACTCCCAGAATTCCTGAGCCAGCCACGCTGAGGGGAAAGGGAGAGGTTTCCAAGCTGAGCCATGCTGGCTCAGGAATTCTGGGAGTTGAAGTCCACAAGCCTTAAAGTTGCCAAGGTTGAGGACCCCTGATATAGGGCAGGGGTGGGGAACCTTGGTTCTTTTATGACTCGTGGACTTCAACTCCCAGAATTCCTGAGCCAGCCACGCTGAGGGGAAAGGGAGAGGTTTCCAAGCTGAGCCATGCTGGCTCAGGAATTCTGGGAGTTGAAGTCCACAAGCCTTAAAGTTGCCAAGGTTGAGGACCCCTGATATAGGGCAGGGGTGGGGAACCTTGGTTCTTTTATGACTCGTGGACTTCAACTCCCAGAATTCCTGAGCCAGCCACGCTGAGGGGAAAGGGAGAGGTTTCCAAGCTGAGCCATGCTGGCTCAGGAATTCTGGGAGTTGAAGTCCACGAGTCATAAAAAAGCCAAGGTGGCCTAGCCCTGGACTAGGCTATAGATTGGAACAAATGACTACATGCGGTTACCCCTTTTTAGATTATGTAGACTTTGGATGCTTAACAACGGGTTCATATTTACGACGGTTGCCGTGTCCCGGGGGTCACGTGATCCCCTTTTGCGACCTTCTGACAAGCAAAGTCAATGGGGGAAGCCTGATTCACTTAACAACCCTATTGCTAATTTAACAACTGCGGTGACTCACTTAACGGGGGGCAAGAAAAGTCGTAAAACGGGGCCAAACTCACTTAACACATTTCTCATTTAGCAACATAAATTCTGAGCTTAATTGCGGTCGCAAGTCGAGGACTCCCTGTACAGTACACTCACTGAATTGTGTTTAATTTGGAAGAAAAGACATGTAGCATGGATAAGCTATTTGCGAGTGCTTTGACACTATATTTGTTTTGATATCAAACAAAACATGAAAAAGGGGTAGTTTGTCTATTTTGCATTGAAGATTAAGAGTCGTCTTCTGCTCTTGATTTGGTTTTGATGGCAGGTGTGCTTGCTTACAGACTGAATATCAGAAAATATTTATAGTATATTCTTATAAACTAACAGTAACCCCAGGTCTTCATACATTGGATGTTTCTGGAATGTCCTCTTTTTTAAATTATTCCTGGAATCATGGTCTATCCATCTGGGAAGAAATGGAACCCCAGAAATGTCTAGCATTAATGGCGGGGCCAGTGGTGAAAATATTGTGCGATGTGTATCATACGACGTGCTTTGCAATAGAAAAAGGGAAGCGTTTCTTGCTTCTGGTTTCTTCATAGATGGATGATAGGAAAGAGGTTTATTTATTAATTTGCTCAATGTATATGCCCCCCCCCCACTTCACTATCAAGCATCTCTAGTTGACTTTTCGAGAGAGGCACGTATTTATATTTATTCATTCGTATCCCGCCTTTATTATTTTTACAAATAACTTAAGGCAGCAAGCATATCCCACATACCTTCCTCTTGCTCTTTTTCCCCACAACAACAAACTTGTGAGATGGATTGAGCTGAGAGAGAGGGGCTGGCCCAAGGTTACCCAGCTGGCTTTCATGCCTAAAGCAGGACTAGAACTCACAGTCTCCAGGCGATTGGTCCAAAGTCACTCAGTTGGCTTTCATGCCTAAAGCAGGACTAGAACTCACAGTCTCCGGGCGATTGGTCCAAAGTCATTCAGTTGGCTTTCATGCCTAAAGCAGGACTAGAACTCACAGTCTCCGGGCGATTGGCCCAAAGTCACTCAGCTGGCTTTCATGCCTAAAGCAGGACTAGAACTCACAGTCTCCTGGTGATTGGCCTAAAGTTACTCAGCTGGCTTTCATGCCTAAGGAGGGACTAGAACTCACAGTCTCCGGGCGATTGGTCCAAAGTCACTCAGCTGGCTTTCATGCCTAAGGCAGGACTAGAACTCACATTCTTCTGGTGATTGGCCCAAAGTTACCCAGCTGGCTTTCATGCCTAAGGCGGAACTAGAACTCACAGCCTCCTGCTGATTAGCCCCAGATCAGCCAGCTAATCATGACTAAAGTGGGACTTGGATTCATGGTCTCCTGCTTTCTAACCTGGCACCTTAACCATTGGACCAAACTGATGTAGTGTACACAGTGCTTTTTTTGTAAAAAGAAAAGGTGCCGGAACTCACACATGTCATACAACCCGCCTTGCCTACCCTACAAGGTTCCATCCAAAAAAGGTGCCGGAACTCCGTTCTGGGCGTTCTATGACAAAAAAAGCCCTGAGTGTACATACTGCTGTAGGCAGAGTGTTTTTGATTGTGAATACTGTGTTCTCTCCACTTATCTGTTGTTCAGAATTTGAGACTCCCTTGTGGTTTAGGCTGAGCAAAATATGGCCCTATAAATCTGTTTCATCCTGGCTAGCTAGCTATAGCTAGCTAAACCGTGGGCAGCCAAAGGAACCACAATTAATTTAACGAACCATTACCAATTTCAACATTTGTACATCATTGGCGTAACTGGTAGACACAAAGATGTCGTTGTGTATGGTTTTATCCCTTTGTGACCTAAGAGAGTGTGTGCATAGAGAGAGAGAGAAAAAAAATGAAAATATATTTTGCAGAGGAAAGATATTTATTCCAGCGTCCACTTTGGGGGGAAAGCCGAGTGATAATAATGCAAATCAATCTAACTTGAAACATATCAAATATCTGATGAAAAATTAGCAGAAGCTGCTTCATTTTGATCGTCTGTTGCAGTCACAAACTTTTTCAGAGACTGTTACAGCCGCAGAAAGCCGGAAAGCGACAGATTGCTGGCCATCCATCAGGGACACCCAGCACAGGACAATAATTGCAAGAGGAATCTGGACAGCTGAAAATTGTACAAATGGCAGTTTACCAAATGAAAACATATTTCACCTTTATAATTAGGTTGCAGAGGCATTAGCTGCACCTGAAGCTTCTGGACGACTGTCAATGTTGGTGTGTGTTTTGGATTGCAATGATTCTAGGGCGTCATTTTTTAAAAAATAAATTGAAGAGTGTAATTATGGTAGATATTTATTTGCAAGCGTAAAGGAACACAGTGGCTCATGTGATTATGTCATGCCTCCCTCGGAGCCTGAATCTGCGGAGGAAAATGAGCTGGAACGGGACCCTATGGAGGCCGGGGAGAGGGGTCTGTGGCTTCAGAGGAATGTGGGGAAGAGCAGGCCGAGGCAGGCCAGGGCCCTTCAGGAGTGGGACAGGAGGAACAGGAGAGGCAGAGTTCAGGCGATGAGCAAGGGCCACCCCCTCCTGATCCTAGAGCACGGAGAGTAGAGAGAAGGAGGGAACAACGCAGGCAGGCTCAACTACTCGGGAGGAGAGCATCCCGCCCCTCTCCACAAGGCACACCTGGAGGCTGAGATTTAAGAAGACACTGTGGGGAGAGGCATTTGTCGGGAACAAACGCTGATTCCTTGGAGTTTTGTGTGTGTTGTTGCTGATCTCTTGTTCTGTGACTTCTGCTTGGAAACCCGGAAACTCTGACCATTGGACTGGCTGACAACGTTGCTTGGATGTTCAAAGATCTCGGACTGTATTTTGGCTTCCCTTTTGAAACTGCTCAGGCAAGCGTGTATTCACACAGACTCATTAGGTTTATGATGTATGTGTCATTCCTTGTTATCTCCGTGGCCTTGAGTAAATTCCTCTCCTAATCAGACTGCATGTGAAACTACTTGCAGCCAGAGGCGGCTGAAGGTGTGTGTGTGTGTTCCTCTGTTTGGAGGCTTGCCAGAAACGTGGGAGCATTTGGGGAAAATTTGGAGCAATTAAAGGGCGGTTTGAATTGCCAGCTGACTGCATTGCCTCGGTGCCGTGCCCTGGGTCATCACAGATTAGGATGCTGGTTTGAGGTTAGCAAGCCCACGTTTGAGACTGAGGGCTGCCTTGGGATGGGATGAGCTCCCGTCCTTTGCTCCAGCTCCTGCGGGGAACATGATAGGACAGAGGTCCCCAACCTTTTGGGCACCAGGGACCAGTTCCGTGGAGAGAGGTTTTTCCACGGACCGGAAGGGGCGTGGTTTTGTGTGCTGCCTGCATCCCATGGATGGGGCTTTCCTTGTTTGTGCGGACCGGTTTCTGGCATGCTGCGGCCCGGTACTGGTCCACGGACTGGGGGTTGGGGACCCCGGTGATAGGAGCCCCCAACTGGGTGCCCCCCCGGGCAACGGGGATGTCACCAGCTAATCCGTCCAATCCAGAAGGACCTCGGTGCAAGTATTTGAAATACAGATTCGGAATGTCCCATATTACAAATTGGAGGTTAAGGGTTTTAATGGAAGCAAAGCATGTTTCTCACACTCTTAAGATGGGATTCAACAGATTGTTTTTTCATGTTTAAAAAAGAACCGCCTGTCCACATTATTTTTCAGGAAGTGTAGAATGGGAAAATCTTACTCATACAGCTTTGCTGCATTTCCTCAGGATTATCTCATTCTGATTTAACAGTTATAAAGATAAATAGGTTTAAAAATTAAATAGATGAAAAAAAATATATGAACTTGCCAAATTTGGGTTATAGCAACAACAGTAAAACCTTTTATTTTTATTTTATTTTTTTGCAAGAAAAATCATGTGGTGTTTCAGTCTTGGATCAGTAATATGTGCGGATTACTTTCCTTTTATGAATTATTTCTTGACTGACTGAGCAATGCTATTTGTTATAGGCAAATTTTAACCACATGCTGAAAACTGCTTTTTCTTTAATCTTTTTATTTTGTGCTTTCCTTTTTCCTGTTTATTAAAGCATAAAAATAATCAGATTTGCGGTCAATGTTTTGCTTTGTAACCCTAATATTGTATTCATCGTTCCTAATTCTGATCTGTTGCCCGTGACAAGTATACAATATTTTAAAGCACAAGTAGCTCATTTACCCACTCATTCATTTTGAACAGCAGAAAGAGAAAGCGAATTCAGAAATTAATGGTTAAACTTTACGATGTTTTTACCTTATTGAATGAAACCTGACCTAAATATTTGCTTTTATAATTATGCTTTTCTTTTCTACTAATCTGGTTTAACGATCCTATCTTGGTTTTTCTTGAGCCTATATTTTGTTTCCTACCTGTAAGGCTTTATTTATTTCATTGTAATTATTAATAATCTGAAAATTATTATGTTTTATACAATTATGTGGTGTTCTAATTTTAGCATTATTCCATAGCGTATGTCTACTGCTACGTATAAAAATATGCTGCAAAGAAAAGTCTTCTATTTGCACAAAAGTAGAAAAGTCCTTGGCCGATTTTTAGAATTATTTCTGCAATAAATAATAATGGAAAGGACGAGGGGTGACAGGATAGCAGTCTTCCAATATCTCAGGGGCTGCCACAAGGAAGAGGGAGTCAAGCTAGTCTCCAAAGCACCTGAAGGCAGGAGAAGAAGCAACAGATGGAAACTAATCAAGGAGAGAAGCAACCTGGAATTAAGGAGAAATTTCCTAACAGTTAGAACAATTAATCAGTGGAATAACTTGCCTCCAGAACAGGGGTCTTCAAACTTGGCGCTTTTATGACTTGTGGACTTCAACTCTCAGAATTCCTCAGCCAGGCACACTGGCTGAGGAATTCTGGGAGTTGAAGTCCACAAGTCATAAAAGGGCCAGGTTTGAAGACCCCTGCTCCAGAAGTTGTAAATGCTCCAACACTGGAAGTTTTTAAGAAGATATTGGACGACCATTTGTCTGAAATGGTATAGGGTTTCCTGCCTGAGAAGGGGTTTTTGGACTAGATGACCTCCAAGGTCCCTTCCAACTCTGTTATTCTATTCTATTCTATTCTATTCTATTCTATTATTTCAATATCTATTCTATTCTATATTTCAATATCTATTCTATTCTGTTCTATTCTATTCTATATTTCAATATCTATTCTATTCTGTTCTATTATATTCTATTCTATTCTATTCTATATTTCAATATCCTATCCTATTCTATTCTATTCTATTCTATTCTATTCCATTCCATTCCATTCTATTCTATTCTATTCTATTCTATTCTATTCTATTCTATTATTTCAATATCTATTCTATTCTATTCTATTCTATTCTATTCTATTCTATTCTATTCTATTCTATTCTATATTTCAATTTCTATTCTATTCTATATTTCAATATCTATTCTATTCTATATTTCAATATCTATTCTGTTCTATTCTATATTTCAATATCTATTCTATTCTATTCTATTCTATTCTATTCTATTCTATTCTATTCTATTCTATTCTATTCTATTCTAGTCATTTCCTTTGCCAAACAGCCTAATTTCAATAAGAAAGACTTGGAATCCTTATAGGTGTATTGTGTATGTTCTTGCTTGAATAGTTAGTTTAGGGAGACTTGCAGATTGTGTGTTCAGGTCAAAATGCACCATCTGATTCTCATTGGAATCGTGCAAGGAATTCCTGATGGTAAAAAAGGAACTCTGCCTTACTAAAGGATATGGAAGCCAGACACTTTGAGGTGAAATAAATGGAATAACACAGTTGGAAGGGACCCTGGAGGTCTTTTAGTCCAACCCCCCCCCCCCCGCTGAAGCAGGAGATATTATATCATTTCAGAGAAACGGCTGCCAATCTCTTCCTAAACTGATAGCAGTACCAGGTCTAGTTAACCTTTTTTTTTTTCTTCCTAGATGTGATTTTTTTTTAAAAAAAAAAATGTTTTTATTTTTACAACCTGAGTATTGTGTAGACAACGCTGGCCTTTCTTTATCCCCTTGAAAGTTCTGGTTAAGTAACCATCCCTGTGTTGCCGTGAGTTAAGGTGGCATCATGACACTGGTTTGTAATTTATCTATCTATCTATTTATTTATTTATTTTTAAAAAAACCTTTCCCCAAAGATTTAAACCATTTAACTCTCTTTGTAAATCATCAGAACTGTCCTGGAAAACTCTCTGTAAACAAACGTTAGAAGGGCTGTAAACCATCTAAGAAATCAATCCAGAAGGGTCGAAGTGGGATTGCAAGGTCACTCCTGAGGACATTGAAATACAGCTACACCTAAAGAATTGGGCAGTACATAATATTTTCAAGGAAGGAGAATACTTGTAGCTCAGGGTTGAAATGAGGGGTCCGTGGTGCTCTCTGAGATTGCTTGTTTTCTTGCAGACGTTTCATTACCCTAACTAGGTAACATCATCAATGCTAGTAAGGATTGGTTTATGTTCTGGTGTTTTGCCTGTCTGGGTGGGTGGAGGGCTGTCTTAGGGATTCTTTGTCCCAAAGGTAATCATCATCATCATCATCATCAAAGATAGACATGATCGAGTTGCTAAATTAATCCACTGGGCATTGTGTAAAAAATACGACTTGCCTGTGTCCGAAAAGTCGTGGGAACACAGGGTGGAAAAAGTTGTTGAGAATGAGAGGGTGAAGATCTTGTGGGACTTTCGAATACAGACAGATCGCCATTTGGAACACAACACGCCGGATATCGCAGTTGTAGAGAACCGAAGCATACAGCTGATTGATATCACTGTACCAGGAGATGCCAGAGTCGAAGAAAAAGAACTGGGAAAAATTACGAAATATCACGACTTGACCATCGAAATTGCGCGATTATGACTGAAACGTGTAACAGTGATACCCATTGTCATCGGGGCACTGGGAACTATGTCCAAAAACTTTGCAAAATATTTCAAGAAACTGCAGCTTCCTGCAATAACTCCAGCAATGCTACAAAAAAACTGCGCTACTCGGAACATCTTACATTTTAAGGAGGTACCTGGTTGATACCTAGGATGCTGGTAGCAACCCGTGTCAACCACCAGCGCCAGCCAATTTGAATGTTCAGTTGACTGAGGTTCATGTCTAATGAATAACAACAACAACAACAACAACAACAACAACAACAATAATAATAATAATAATAATAATAATAATAAAAGTTGGAAAGGACCTTGGAGGTCATCTAGTCCAACCCCCTGCTCAGGCAGGAAACCCTATACCATTTCAGACAAATGGCTGTCCAGTCTCTTCTTAAAAACTTCCAGGGTTGGAGCATTCACCGCTTCTGGAGGCAGGTTGTTCCACTGGTTAATTGTTCTCCCTGTCAGGAAGTTTCTCCTTAGTTCTAGGTTGCTTCTTAGTTCTAGATTGCTTTTTCCAGGAGGCAACTGGACTTCCTTGTGTTTCTTTGAAGATGTTTCACTTCTCATCCAAGAAGCTTCTTCAGCTCTGACTAGGTGATGGGGAGTGGAAGGATTTATACTGCTTGCGGACAGATGTTCATTTGCCTTCCTTTAGAGCAGGGGTGTCAAACTCACCGCGTCATGTGACGCGTCACGACGTATCATGACTTTTCTCGCCTTGCTGGAGCTGCGGTGGGCATGGCTTCCGCGTGAAGCATCCGGCCCACGGGCCGGCAGTTTGACAGCCCTGCTTTAGAGAGTCGTTGAAACCATTTGGAGGTTACCTGGATGACTGAGAAACCTCCATAGACATTTAGGATTCTTTGGTTGGGCTGTTTACTAACGGCTCTGTGGCAGTTTCTTGATTGGGGTATTGCTTACCTGACTGTTGGTCTGAAGGTGAAGGCTAACTCCAAGGTCACCTTCAGACCAACAGTCAAGTAAGCAACACCCCAATCAAGAAACTGCCACAGAGGCATTAGTAAACAGCCCAACCACAGAATCCCTAAGATTGCCCTCACCCACCCAGGCATGGAAGACACCAGAAAATTGCACTCCTTACTAGCACTGATGATGTTACCTAGTTAGGGCAATGAAACGTCTGCAAGAAAACAAGCAAGCTCAGAGAGCACCAAGGACCCCACGGTCCTTCTCCTCCTCCTCCTCCTCCTCCTCCTCCTCCTCTCCACAAACCCTACTCCCTTCTAGCACTGATGATGTTACCTAGTTAGGGTAATCAAACGTCTGCAGGAAATCAAGCAAGCCCAGAGAGCACCGAGGGCCCCTCACATAATATTTTCTTTTGCATTAGCAAAATGCAGACAGAACAGCCCCAAGTGGCTTTTGCGTGAATTGTTCTTCAAAGCTCTGTTGCCAGAAGGAATATCAAAGCTGCCTGGAGCAATAAAAAATCAGAATTAAGGGCCCTTATGCCTCTCAAGGTCTTCAATATGATGTGCTATGGGGTTGTTTGGAGAGGTGCTTTCAAGTCAACTATGTTGATGTAATGGTATGAGGGAATGGCCTTGGGAGACAGGGAAAAAGCTACTCCCTAGGGCAGGGGTCTCCAATCTTTCTTGGCGGACCGGAGGGAAACGGAGGGGGAATCATCTTACATGCATGTGCATGCACAAACAGGGCTGCGAGCACAGGCGACGCAAACGGGGCACTGCTAGTGCCCACGTGACACTCACTAGCACCACCCCATTTTCACTGCATAGCACCGCCCCGTTTTCACCACGCGGCATCCCGTTTTCACCACACATGCCCTCTTTTTGCCATGCGGCACCCCATTTTTGCTCCGCGGCACCCCGTTTTTGCTCCGCAGGGCCCCATTTGCATAGCGGCAGCGATGGCGCAAGTGGGGGTGAGTGCACTCACACAGGTGTGTGTACTGGCCAGCCTGTTCCATGGCCCAGTGGCCAGTAGGCCGTGGCCCGGTAGTGGGCCGTGGCCCACAGGTTGGGGACTCCAGGCCTAAGGAACAATCAGATAAGAGGCGACAGAGCCTATAGAAATATAACGGGCAGAGAAAGAACCTCAGAAAGAACCCTTCCTAGCTTCTCAGGCTGTAAAAGAGAGAGTGGGAGATTTGTATCTTCAGACCGGCAAGATTCTGTTAATGCAGCCTTACAATAAAGTAGAATTATTTCATCTGGTTGTGTTTCCTTTCTGAAGGAAAGCTGGCAGTTTAATTATCTCTTCGACTCACTTTACTCCAATGAATTTAATTTTGTTGTTTGGTATTATTGGTATGATTATGATGATGATGATTACACTGTTGTTTTGCGTGTACACTGAGAGCTTCTGCACCGGAGGCAAATTCCTTGTGTGTCTAATCACATTTGACCAAATAAAGTATTCTATTCTATTCTATTCTATTCTATTCTATTCTATTCTATTCTATTCTATTCTATTCTATTCCATTCCATTCCATTCCATTCCATTCCTCTCCACTCTGCACATTCTGTTCTGTTCCATTCTGTTCCTCTTCACTCTCCACATTCTATTCTATTCTATTCTATTCTATTCTATTCTATTCTATTCTATTCTATTCTATTCTATTCTATTCCATTCAATTCCTCTCCACTCTCCACTCTCCATTCTCCACATTCTATTCTGTTTTGTTCCGTTCCATTCCTCTCCACTCTCCACATTCTATTCTATTCTATTCTATTCTATTCTATTCTATTCTATTCTATTCTATTCTATTCTATTCTATTCTATTCTATTCTATTCCATTCCATTCCATTCCATTCCATTCCATTCCATTCCATTCTCCCTATTCTATTCTATTCTATTCTATTCTATTCTATTCTATTCTTCCTAGTGCAACTTCCATTACCTCTTTTTCTTTTCATTTTGGGAGTATCTGCTGGAAAAGTTTATTGGTGTGTTTGTGTGTTTTTGTAAGTGAAAGTGGCTGGTGTGACAGAGAAAGTAATTGATATATGCAGATAGAGAAGAGTTAATGTTGCTCCGGATTTCTTATTGTACGGAAAATTATTTTTTATTTTTTTTAAGTCAATAAGAAATCTTGTTCCATCTGGCCTTTGCTGAAAGAGTTTAAACTTCGTTTAGAACTTTGGCTGCTGTGTTTCAATTATTGGCAGTTTTTTAAACAGCCTGTGGAGGGCAGCAAAGAGCTTTGGTTCCAGCCAGAAATTCATAAAATCCAGTTTTAGCTGCATTTTTGTTTTATTGGAAAAGTGATATGTTGTGAATCAAATAAATTTTTTACGGTTAACAGCTGCAGGCTCAAGGAATATTGTCACGGGGTAGGATGGCTGGAATTAAACCTTGATCTGGGCAAAGAAATTTAGCAGATCAATATAGAGATATGACAAACTTTATGTAGGGCACTGACCCCCATGTTTCCAAGCAATTTATTAGAAAGTAGAGATTTAATGGAGTCTTAAGAGACCCACTGATAGGTCACCATGCAGTTCAAAGCCCCAGCAGTAGATATTACATTTGTTTTGTACTGATTTCTTTGGAAAAACACACACAAAGAGAGAGTATATTTTAAGGGTAGATCATTGTGTTAGTCTATAATTTGAATTAAGAACTCATTTTTAGAAAGGATTAAACGTGATAGATTTTTTACAATGATTTCTCAGCACTTCTAACAGTAGAATATGTGACTTTATAAATTGTGCCCAGTGTTTGAGTTAGTTTTTTTTTAAAAAAATTATTGTTATTTGAATTTTGCTTTTCATAAAACACAATGGTTCAGTTAAACAAACCCCAGTGCAGGGACCAGTGAGAATTTGATGGTAATATTTAATAAATCCATTATGTTACAGAATTAATACAAAAAAGGTTCCCTGTTACAACGAGAAGCTTTAGCAATTTTATACGCATGGCTGTTTCGGAAACTCACCTAAAGGTAGATATCAGAACCATCTTCTCTTTAAAAGATAACTGCTGGACTTTAATTTTATTATTGTGTGATAAAACATCTCCCCAAAAGATTCTTACACTGGTACAACGGCATCAGAAATGGAGATAAAAATCCTTTTTCATTGAGTATCTCTACCAACTGCGAAGGTATTATGAAATACAGTACTCCCCAACTAACGGTCACCGCTGCGCCCAAAATTTCTCTTGCTGAGTGAGATATTTGTTACATGAGTTTTGCCCCATTTTATGACTTTCCTTGTCACAGTTGCTAAGTGAATCACTGCAGTGGTTCACTTAGTCACACCATTGTAAAGCGAATCTAGCTTCCCCATTGACTTTGCAAAAGGAGATGCTGGGACAGTGCAACGGTCATAAATATGGGTCAGTTGCCAAGTGTCCGAATTTTGATCACATGACCATCGGACGTTGCATTGGTCGTAAGTGTGAAAAACACTTGTCCCTTTTTTCAGTACCATTGTAACTTAGAACGGTCACTAAATGGATGGTTGTAAGTCAAGGACCACCTGTATTCAGTGAACAAGATTTGAGCCTTAATGTTGCAGTGCTTTGGATGCTTAAGACCTGATTCGTGGTCCATTTCCCGTCGAGACATTTAAAGCATCTTCATAGCATCATTGAGCTTTGTTAGAGACCCCACACACCCACTTTACGGTCTGTCTCTGTTGCTCCCCTCTTGGAGGAGGTTTCGAAGTATTTATAGCAGGACTACCCGATTCTGAAATAGCTTTGTTCCCTACGCCATCCGTCTGGTAAACTCGCAAGACTCGTGTTTCTCGCCACGCACATGTATACATAACCCAAACTATACTGTGTTGCTTCTCTGTGTCATATAACATATGTGGGTATATGCATAATTCTGTATTTATTTATTTATTTTTGTCATATTTATGTAGTGTATATCGGAGGTGGTGACCCTTTGAGAGCTGTATGCAACGAAATTTCATTTTAATGTATGCCGACTAGTGTACATTCAAAGTGACAATAAAGTTATTATTCTATTCTATTCTATTCTATTCTATTCTATTCTATTCTATTCTATTCCATTCCATTCCATTCCATTCCATTCCATTCCAATTAATTCTATTCTATTCTATTCTATTCTATTCTATTCTATTCTATTCTATTCTATTCTATTCTATTCCATTCCATTCCATTCCATTCCATTCCATTCCATTCCAATTAATTCTCTTCTCTTCTTTTCTATTCCTATTCTCTTCTATTCCTATTCTATTCCTGTTCTATTTCTATTCTATTCTATTCTATTCTATTCTATTCTATTCTATTCTATTCTATTCTATTCTATTCTATTCCATTCCATTCCATTCCATTCCATTCCATTCCATTCCATTCCAATTAATTCTATTCTATTCTATTCCATTCCATTCCATTCCATTCCATTCCAATTAATTCTATTCTATTCTATTCTATTCTATTCTATTCTATTCTATTCTATTCTATTCTATTCTATTCTATTCTATTCTATTCTATTCCATTCCATTCCATTCCATTCCAATTAATTCTCTTCTCTTCTATTCCTATTCTATTCTATTCCTATTCTATTCCTATTCTATTCCTATTCTATTCCTATTCTATTCCTATTCTATTCTATTCCATTCCATTCCATTCCATTCCAATTAATTCTATTCTATTCTATTCTATTCTATTCTATTCTATTCTATTCTATTCTATTCTATTCTATTCTATTCTATTCCATTCCATTCCATTCCATTCCATTCCATTCCATTCCATTCCATTCCAATTAATTATCTTCTCTTCTATTCCTATTCTCTTCTATTCCTATTCTATTCTATTCCATTCTATTCCATTCCATTCCATTCCAATTCTTTCTGTTCTATTCTAAAGCTATTAGTCAAGATCCTGCCACAATCAATCACAGTACTTGTGAGTTCCTTTGTTTGTTATTGGGGTTATGGGAATTGATAGCTGGTTAGCCATTTTCAGTATGATAATCCCAACAGATCTTGAAGGAGAATATTTATATATCTACTGATATAAAGAGTTAGCGATATTAAAAAAGAAAAGAGCTTTATTTGTTAAAGGGGAAATGCCTTTATTTAGATTCTGTGCTGTTTCCTGAGGGCATTTAAATAAAGACCTGGGAGTAAGAGGGTTAGGGTTCAATTTTACTGTAGCACATTTTGATAATTCTTTTAGGAGAATCCCAGCGACTGAGTCTAAGTCAGTTAACTCTTCTGAAAGTTTCCGTAATCTTTACAAAAGCATTTTGCATTCCAAGAGGCGTTATTTTATGCTTTTTATCCACTAAATCTGAAAAGCGACTTCCTGAGTGATAAATTGCTTTTGTTAACTTTTTTTTTGGTAACGCAAAGGTGAAAAGAAAAAAAATAGTCACACATGAAAAAGTTATTTATTTCATTGGGAAGTTGTCAACTTTTGCCCCTGTGGGATGATGAAAAAGGATTTGTGATGTATAAGGTCTTTGTTTTATTTATTTTTTCCTTTAATTGAATATCGAACACGTGTGAGCTAAGCAACAGCATCTACAGGTAAAATACAGACCTGGAAGTTAAATAGGTTTTCTCAGAAATGGGAAGAAAAAAATAAACTTTGATTTTTGCTTCTTTATGATGCTTTCTAGGATATATTTTTTTCCAGCCCTGCAAAGATCAGTGGGGGCAGGTCTCTAGTTTCATCTGTTTTGACCCGTTTTGATCATCTTGGTCTCCTTAATAAGGATGCAGGAATTATGGCTTGGAAAATTATTCAGATTTCCAATAGTTTTTTTCCCAGCTTGGCGGTGCTTCTGACAAGCAAAGTCAAGGGGGGGGGGGAAGCCAGATTCACTTAACAACCAGGTTACTAATTTAACAGCTGCGTAACAAATGGGGCGAGAAAAGTCGTAAAATGGGGCAAAACTCCCTTAGCCAATTTCTCACTTAGCAACGTGGGCTGAACTGTGGCCGTAAATTGAGGATGACCTGCACTAAGAAAGGATTCAGAATATACGAAGAATGTTTTAAAACGGCCCATAAGATGAGGACTTAATAAAGGTAGTCCTTGACTTACAACCGTTTTAGTGACCGTTTAGTGACTGAAAAAAGTGACTTATGACCATTTTTCACACTTATAACCGCCGCAGCATCCTCGTGGTCACATGATCAAAATTCAGATGCTTGGCAACTGACTCGTATTTATGACGGTTGCAGCGTCCCGGGGTCATGTGATCCCCTTTTGCGACCTTTTGTTCTGTCCCAGCCTGTGTGAGTCCTTGTTAACTCACAAGGACAAACCCCTCTTTTAACAAGTAGGCTGGAAATGCAGGAAAAACAAACCCCTTTTATGAATTAGGTACAGACCTGCAAAATGTCCCAAAAGCAAAGGCAAACAAAACACGATGCAAACGGAGAATTGTCCAGAGGCAAACAGAACACGATTCAAACGAAGAATTGTCCAAAGGCAAACAGCACGATTCAAACAGAGAATTGTTCACAGGCAAGGCAAACAGAATCTGATTCCATGAAACTTGAGCCCTTCAGCAACCAGCACCACCCACACCTTCCCTTTTTATTATGCAGCCCCAAGGCGTGGCTTCTCAATGCCTTCTCCTCCTCCCTTGGAGTCACCCCATTGCCTCCCTCTGTCCTGCTCTTGTTGCCTGCCTGGGTTTGCGAGCATCTATGATGTCTTCCAGCTGTGAGTCCTCAGAGTCTGACTCAGCTTCCCCGCACAGCTGGGTCTCAGCCCGAGCATGTTTGGAGGGGCCAGGCTCTTCATCAGATTGTAAGTCCTGGAGCTCATCAGAGCCTTCCTCCGACTCTGATGGCTCTCCAGGCCCCTCCTCCTCCTCCTCCTCCTCCAATTCCCCGGTCTCAGCTGCCGGGTCCACTGGCTGGCACGGACTCACAACACCTTCTGACAAGCAAAGTCAATGGGGAAGCCGGATTCACTTAACAACCGGTGAAGTTATCAAGCATCCAAAATTTGACCATATGACCATGGGGATTCTGCAACGGTTGTACGTGTGAAACATGGTTATAGGTCACTTTTGGGTTATAGGTCACTAAACGAATTGTCATGGGTTGAGGATTACCTGCATGAAGCTTTCCCTTTCTTTACTTTCATTTTCATTTTCCAGCTTTCGGTCCTTCATTTGGTAAGTAAAGCAGCATCTTATTTAGTTTGTGAGATACTTGAATTGCTATTCAAAGGGAGGGGGAAAAAAGGAGGTAGTCTCCAGATTTTGCTCAAAACCTCTTTGTTCTTTTTTGGGGGGGGGGGCTCAAAAACTACTACTATAAAAAAATAAGAAGAGGTGATTTTTTAGAGTCAGTTTCATGCATGCGGTCTTGTGCCTGTAATAATGTCAACATCAGGGTTAGGATTTCCCGCTGCGCTCCTTAGAGATAAAAGCAACATTAAGGAAAATGCGAAAGAGACTGAAAGCAAAAAAATTAAAGGCATGAGATCAAAAGAAAAAGGGGTTGTAGCTTAAATTACTACAGACCAACCTCATTCATTTTACACCTCCATAACCTTCTTCCAGAAGACAGCATCTTTTTTTATTATGTTCATACATCACGGCTTACATTATATTTAATGTTTTGTCTATCTTGTCTTTGAAGATCTCATCAGTTCAAGCCCACCGAAAGATTCTCAATCTTCTTTTTTTTCTTCTTCTTTTAATCCATTTATTCTCCTTTAGTATGTTTGATACTTTCTCTTAGACCACATCAACCTATTCCTTTTATAGTAGAATAGAATAGAGCTGGAAGGGACCTTGGAGGTCTTCTAGTCCAGCCCTCCGCTCAAGCAGGAGACCCTATGTACCCTTTCAGACAAGTGATCACTCATATCTGGGTTTTGACTAACATTACTTCAGAATGTGATCATTCTTGAGCCTTCCACTTCTTGTTTTACTACAGATTCATCTCAGGGAACCGTTTCCTGTTGCATTCAACTTTTACACAACTCACTTCCCTAATACAAAACCAGCAGATACAGGCTGTTAAACACAGCCGTTTTGCATGCACGCATGTTTACAAGCATTCCTGCCCTGTCCATTTTCTCATCTTTAGGAAATATCCTACAAAAATTCAGATTTTTTTAAAAAATTGTTGTTGTTGTTGTTAGTTGCGAAGTCGTGTCCGACCCCTCACGACCCCATGGACAACGTTCCTCCAGGCCTTCCTGTCCTCTACCATCTTCTGGAGTCCATTTAAGCTCATGCCTACTGCTTCAGTGACTCCATCCAGCCACCTCCTTGTCTGTCGTCCCCTTCTTCTATTGCCCTCAATCTTTCCCAGCATTAGGCTCTTCTCCAGTGAGTCCGTCCTTCTCATTAGGTGGCCAAAGTACTTGAGTTTCAACTTCAGGATCTGGCCTTCTAAAGAGCAGTCGGGGTTGATCTCCTCTAGGACTGACCGGTTTGATCACCTTGCAGTCCAGGGGACTCGCAGGAGTCTTCTCCAGCACCATAGTTTAAAGGCCTCCATTCTTTGGCGCTCAGCCTTTCTTATGGTCCAACTTTCACAGCCATACATTGCAACTGGGAAAACCATGGCCTTGACTATACGCACTTTTGTTGGCAGGGTGACGTCTCTGCTTTTTAGTATGCTGTCTAGATTTGCCATAGCTTTCCTCCCCAGGAGCAAGCGTCTTCTAATTTCTTGGCTGCAGTCCCCATCTGCGGTGATCTTGGAGCCCAGGAAGATAAAATCTGTCACTGCCTCCATTTCTTCCCCATCTATTTGCCAGGATTTGAGAGGGCCGGATGCCATGATCTTGGTTTTCTTAATGTTAATCCCTTCTTGAACTTTCAATTGAACTGAGTCTCTGGAAAGTGGGGAAATAATCTAGGTCAGAGGTCCCCAACCTTTCTAGGTTGGCGGCCCGGAGGCAAAGGAAGGGGCAGGTATGGGGCTGTGCACACATGATGCTGGGGGTGGGGCTAGTGCCCATGCGATGCTGCTGGGGGTGGGGCTAGCGCCCACGTGACACTCAGGGCGGCATTAGTGCAAGTGGGAGGGTGCGCTCACACACGTGCGTGCACTGGCCAGCCATTCACGCGGCCCAGTGGCCAAGAGGTCACAGCCAGGTAGTGGGCTGTGGCCCATAGGTTGCGGACCCCTGGTCTAGATTTCTCTCAAATGCTTGAATTTTGAAGCTCCCTCACTCCCCCACAGCCACAGTTTATCTGGCATGGAGCATCCTATCGACACAAATGACAGGTTCTCCACGCATGATGGTGCTGTTTAATTACATGTTCCCTGCAACCATCTAGTGACAAAACAAATCAATAAACATACTCTAATAACAGCATCCTCTTATTTTACCCTGAGGGCGCACAGTTTGATGTACTGCCCTGTCTTCTCCCTTTCCTTCTCTCTAGAAAAGAGCATCTATTAAACAGCTAATCAGGTTTCTTTATAGCTGTGAATAACAAGGGGGAAAATGGTATCGGATTTCCCAGGGATTATATTTATTATACTGTAACTTGATTTACGCAGCTGTGTCAGTTTTGCACTTGAAGCAAAATACCGTAAATTTTCAGGTTGGCTGTAATAGAGACCTTGCAACTTCAGCAACATTTTGGTTTTTTTTTTCCCCCACAACTATGCCAACTCTTCCTATATGGCTTTCTTTAAAAAATAATCACACACACAAAACTAGACAACCAAAAAGCATCGGCATCAAATTACTTGCTCCCAATCACAACTCAGAGTTGTAAGTCAGGCAACAACGTGTTATGTTTCCTAACATTCTATTCTATTCTATTCTATTCTATTCTATTCTATTCTATTCTATTCTATTCTATTCTATTCTATTCTATTCTATTCTGTATTTCTATTCTGTTCTGTTCTATTCATTTTATGTTCTATTCTATTCTATTCTATTCTGTATTTCTATTCTGTTCTGTTCTATTCATTTTATGTTCTATTCTATTCTATTCTATTCCATTCCATTGCATTCCACTCCACTCCACTCCATTTCATATTTTCTATTCTATTCTATTCTATTCTATTCTATTCTATTCTATTCTATTCTATTCTATTCTATTCTATTCTATTCTGTTCTGTTCTGTTCTGTTCAATTCTATTCATTTTATGTTCTGTTCTATTCTATTCTATTCTATTCCATTCCACTCCACTCCACTCCACTCCACTCCATTCCATTTCATATTTTCTATTCTATTCTATTCTATTCTATTCTATTCTATTCTATTCTATTCTATTCTATTCTATTCATTTTGTAATTTGGTGAAAAACCTTTGATACAGAGTCTCTGGTTTCCCCTTTGTGCATGCTCTGGTAACCCTGATAAAAATAATAATTCGAACAACTGATCGTTTCCAAACATACATGGTTGATTTACTACTCCTAGGTTGCTAAGAGGCGAACTCTTAAGTGCTTCAGAAAATGCTGGCTTTACATGTTTCCATTTGTTGTTGAGGAAAAGTACCACTTTGTTGTTTTCTGATACAAAACAAGATTGGCAACAAGTGAACTCCTGTGAAAGCTAGATTGCATTAAACTTGTCCGTTTGAAAGTCTGCCTTTTTGTTCATCAGGTATATTAATTTTGGCTGAAGTGGATCATTTATGTTCACCATGAAAAGAGTCTTAATACGTGTCCTTTAGAAATGCTTGACTTGGTTGATGCTCCAACACTGGAAGTTTTTAAGAAGAGACTGGACAGCTATTTGTCTGAAATGGTATAGGGTTTCCTCCTTGAGTAGGGGGTTGGACTAGATGACCTCCAAAGGTCCCTTCCAACATTATTATTATTATTATTATTATTATTATTATTATTATTATTATTATTATTATTATTATTATCATTATCATTATCATTATCATTATCATTATCATTATCATTATCATTATTATTATTATTATTATTATTATTATTATTATTATTATTATTTTGGAATAGCTAAGAATTACATGAATTGATTGTATGCCATCGCTTCTTTCCATAGTTCTTAGACTTATCTGCAATGGCCTAGCCATCTATGTTTATGCAATGCTACTCTATTTTTCAAATTTAAAAAAAAAATGGTTGGAATTTTTTGCAGCTTTTAGGAACAGGAAGAATAACCATTAGTTATAAAAAAAAACATGATTTGCAATACAGTCAGCAATGTGGACATTGGCTACAGGAAATGGTCTACATGTAATTTTCCTAACATACATTATTCATTGTAGATCATTTTCTACTGAAAATAATAATATTAATTTTATTATTATTATTATTATTATGATCATCGCACAATCACCAGATTTTCAGACTGGATTTGGCATTTTTGTCTACCTATCGAGTCCTTACCAAGGACCTGGGATAGGCAGATGTGGATGTTTGATGGTATTACCGATATCGTCGCAGGATGGAAGCAGTTCCTAGTAAGGCCGCCTTTTGCAATTGACTAATGGCGAATTTGTCAATGCCGATGGTGTTCAAGTGGTGCTCCAGTTGTTTTGGGATTGCACCCAAGGCGCCTATTACTATTGGTACTACCCTTGCTTGCCTTTGCCACAGTCGTTCTATTTCTATTTGTAGGTCTGTGTATTTTGTTATCTTCTCCAGTTGTTGTTGTTATTCTTATTATTATTATCAACAACAGCAACAACAGAGTTGGAAGGAACCTTGGAGGTCCTCTAGTCCAACCCCCTGCTCAGGCAGGAAACCCTATACCATTTGAGACAAATGGCTGTCCAACCTCTTGTTAAAAACTTCCAGTGTATTCACAGCTTCTGGAGGCAAATTGTTCCACTGGTTAATGGTTCCAACTGCGAGGAAATTTCTCCTTAGTTCTAGGTTGCTTCTCTCTTTGATTAGTTTCCATCCATTGCTTCTTGAAAAGCTTCCAAAAAGCTTCTTATACTTGACTGACTTCAGCATATATATATTTTTTAATAAATAGAATGCAGCATAATTTTGAGTACGTGTACCGAGTTTTATCTGTGTATACTAGTTAAAAATTGAATATGGCTTGATGGCACCACGAGCGCGTATCAAAACACTACGTATGTTTCCTGGTTGCTGGGCTTGGGTGATAGTTTGTTGACTTGCAAAATAGTCCTAGTTTAGCCTGCATAGTATAGAGTGAAGATACTTGAAGTAAAGGGTCTTGAACGCTCTTGTGGCATCTTAGCCAAAATGTGTCAAAATTGATCAGCGCTGTTGGTAGAGAATATTGCCCCTGGCGCAACAAAGGTCCCATCGACAGCTTCTCTTATCTTACTGAATGATGATGTGTGAGAATCTCGACTGATCACGATGATGGGTGTTACCAGTTTGATATTATGTTTTGTGTGTAAAAACAGGGGATAGGAGAAGTCATGTTTGCATGCTCACCTCTTCGTTTGCTCGCTTTCCTTTCTTTTTCTCTCTCTTCCTTTCTTCTCCTTTTTCCTTTCCTACTTGTTTGTTCATTTTCTTTGTAGCTTTTTTGCCTGCCTTCCTCCCTCCCTCCCTTCCTCCTTCCCCTTGAAAAGTAATGTCCCTCCCTCCCTCCCTCCCTTCCTTCCTTCCGTCCTCCCTCCTTCCCTTCCTTCCTGCCTTCCTTTTCCTTCCTCCCCGTCCCCCCTCCCTCCCTCCAGCCCTTGGAAGTAATATCCCTCCCTCCCTTCGTTCCTTCCTTCTCCCTCCCTCCCCTTGAAAGTAATACCACTCCCTCCTCCCTCCCTTCCTTCCTCTCCTCCCATCCATCCCCTTGGAAAGTAATGTCCCTCCTTCTTCCTTCCTCCTTCCTTCCTTCCTTCCTTCCTTCCTTCCTCCCCTTGTAAGTAATTCTCCCTCCCTTCTTCCTTCCTCCTTCCCTTCCTTCCTTCCTTACCTTCCTTCCTTCCTTCCGTCCTTCTTCCTTCCTTCTTTCCTCCCCTGAAAGTATGTCCCGTCCTTCCTTCCTTCTCCCTCCCTCCTCCCCTTGAAAAGTAATATCCCTCCTCCCTCCCTTCCTTCCTCCCATCCACTCCCTCCCTCCCTCCCTCCCTCCCTCCCCTTGGAAAGTAATGTCCCTCCCTCCCTTCCTTCCTTCCTTCCTTCCTCCCTCCTCTTGAAAAGTAATATCCCTCCCTCCCTCCCTTCTTCCTTCCTTCCTTCCTCCCTCCCTCCCTCCCCTTGGAAAGTAATGTCCCTTCCTTCCTTCCTTCTTTCTTTCTTTCTTTCTTTCTTTCTTTCTTTCTTTCTTTCTTTCTTTCTTTCTTTCTTTCTTTCTTTCTTCCTCTCTTTCTTTCTCTCTCTCTCTCTCTCTTTCTCTCTGTCTCTCTTTCTCATTTTCTCTCTTTTTATCTCTCTCTGTCTCTTTCTCTTTGTCTCTTTCTCTCTGTCTGTCTCTCTTTCTCTCTTTCTCATTCTCTCTCTCTCACACTCACTCACTCTCTCTCTCTTTTTTCTCTTTCTCTCTCTCTGACAAAAACACACACGCAGCTTTCTTATACATCGGTTCCGCTTCTCCAGTAAGACTGCTGGTCTTCAAAGCACGAAGCCCTTCTGACTCTTTGCTTCTCCTGCTTCTGCATCATCATCATCAGAGTAAGCAGCATATCCAGCCTGTCCTTAAAACAGCTCTTCAGCACAGCACAAAGGAGCCCTGGAGCAAAACAAACTCCCTTCTCCATTCTCACCTGGGTGTTTCTGCTTCCAAGGGCCCTTTGGGTTAATGTAGGGCAGAGGCAGTGACAGCATCCATGTTTGGAATACAAGGAGAATATTTCTGTGGATGTCAGTGCATTGCAAAAGATCCTCTTTGGAATACATTTAGGAAGGGAAGGAAGGAAGGAAGGAAGGAAGGAAGGAAGGAAGGGAAGGAAGGAAAGGAAAGGAAGGAAAGAAAGGAAGGAAGGGAAGGAAGGAAGGAAGGAAGGGAAGGAAGGAAGGAAGGAAGGAAGGAAGGGAAGGAAAGAAAGGAGGAAGGGAGGAAGGAAGGGAAGGAAGGAAGGAAGAAGGAAGGAAGGCAGAATGAAGGAAGGAAGGGAAGGAAGGAAGGAAGGGAAGGAAGGAAGGAAGGAAGGGGCCGGAAGGAAGGAAGGAAGGAAGGAAACGTAAGGAAGGAAGGAAGGAGGAGGAAGGAAGGAAGGAAGGAAGGAAGGGAAGGAAGGAAGGAAGGGAAAGAAGGAGGAAGGAAGGGAAGGAAAAACGGAAGGAAGGAAGGAAGGAAGGGAAGTAAGAAAGAAGGAGAAGAGGAAGGAAGGGAAAAAAGGAGAAGGAAGGAAGGAAGGAAGGGAAGGAAGGAAGGAAGGAAGGGAAGGAAGGAAGGAAGGAAGGGAAGGAAGGGGAAGGAAAGAAGGAAGGAAGGAAAAAGAAGGAAGGAAGGAAGGAAGGAAGGAAGGAAGGAAGGGAAGGAAGGGAAGGAAGGAAGGAAAGGAAGGAGGAAGAAAGGAAGGAAGGGAAGGAAGGAAATGAAGGAAGGAAGGAAGGGAAGGAAGGGAAGGAAGGAAGGAGGGAAGGAAGGAAGGAAGAAAGGAAGGAAGGAAGGAAGGAAATGAATGGAAGGGGGACATTGTTAGTTTGTTCCGATCAAGATGTTATGCACAGAACGTTTCTCTAATTCGGGTAAGATTAGGGACAAGCCAATTATAATTTGAGCCAGACTAGAATGGTTATCTAGCATTGAACCCGAGAAATACAATTTGTAGAACAAAACGTAGAGATATATAAAAGAAGGAACTGAATGTCTCCTGGGAGACCATCCTGCTTTATTCCTTCCTCTTGGAGCTAGGTTGAGATAAGTTACTTGCTAACTATTCTGACAGAGAAGAGATTTATGTTAAGCTTTCTCCAATCATCCTTTCTCGGGATAATATTTACAGTCCCCCATTATCTGCAGAGCCGGGTTTTTAAACGAGAGCAGGAGATTGCTGACAACTGATCTTGAAGTTCATATTTAATGCCAGCATTAAGTCTTCCCCTGCATGCACCACGACAAAATAACACCCAAAAACCATTGCGTGTCCTAAGGTTGACCTTTGGTTGATGGTCCTCCGTTTGAAGTTGATTATATATCACTCTCCATGATAAATGGCAGATTATCTGTGCCAAGTTTCTCAGCTGAAAAATAAACAGTAAAAACTGGGGGAAATCTTACTGGCATATCCATCAAGTTCAATTATGGCACTTTAAACCAAAGTGCAAGGCCATAGGAAATTGCCCAGAGCAGTTGGGAGGAAAGAAAAGGAGAAGGAAATTGACAAAAAAAACCAAACCCACTTTGGCTCCAGATGCTGTGTTTCCACCCAAAATGTTTCCTAAGCAGCCCATTTCCACCAACCTCACCCGTAGCTTTTCCATCAACTTTGTTGGCAGTTGACATTCTGGCTTTTGAAAACTTCTGAAACTCGGAAGCTTTGTAATGGTTGCGGTACTAGAGCGCATCAAAACGGACGTAATTCTTTCTTTGCTCAGAGGTGGAATGGATATTCACTCTGTGGGAAGCTTTGGGACTGCACTGTCTTGGTCAAAAGGAGGAGAAAAATATAGTAAATAAATAAATAATGAATAATAAATAATAATAATAAAGTTGGAAGGGACCTTGGAGGTCATCTAGTCCAACCCCCTGCTCAGGCAGGAAACCCTATACCATTTCAGACAAATGGCTGTCCAGTCTCTTCTTAAAAACTTTCAGTGTTGGAGCATTCACCGCTTCTGGAGGCAGGTTGTTCCACTGGTTAATTGTTCTAACTGTCAGGAAATTTCTCCTTAGTTCTAGGTTGCTTCTCTCCTTGATTAGTTTCCATCCGTTGCTTCTTGTCCTGCCTTCAGGTGCTTTGGAGAATAGCTTGACTCCCTCTTCTTTGGGGCAGCCCCTGAGATACTGGAATACTGCTATCATGTCACTCCTCGTCCTTCTCTTCATTAAACTAGACATAGTTTACCTAGTTTGGGAATGAAATTTTTGCAAGAAAACCATCCACCTCAGAGAGCACCATTTCAACCCTGAGCTTCAAATATTCTCCTTTATCGGTACCAAATATGAGTAATTTCTTGTGCTCCATACACATCATTCCAGCCAGTAAGACCAGTGGCAAAACATTTGCAGTTCTAGGTTTCTAAAGGTTGCCAGATCACAAAAGTACTGTAAAGACTTTCTTTCTTTCTTTCTTTCTTTCTTTCTTTCTTTCTTTCTTTCTTTCTTTCTTTCTTTCTTTCTTTCTTTCTTTCTTTCTTTCTTTCTTTCTTTCTTTCTTTCTTTCTTTCTTTCTTTCTTTCTTTCTTTCCTCCCTCCCTCTTTGGCATAAAACATTATTGCTCACTTAACTCTGTTTTGACTATCATCTTTCTTTCTAGTCTAATTGCACTGAATTTAGCAGAGAATGTTTTCAGCAGAATTTGTGCAGTGGTAAACTATAAAAAGCCCCCCCCCCAAAAAAAAGGTACAAAATTGCATCCTAATTTAAGACAGCGATGAAGCTCTTGTTGTTGACTTCAGCCAAGTCAGAACTGGAATTCTGGAATTGCCCTTTTAACAAAGCTGCAGCTAAAACACGTGTTCTAGATCAATACTTGCTTTGTTTAGAAGTCAAATGAAGCTTGAGTTACATACAGTCTCCTCGTGAGAGGCAAGTACAGTTATGATTAGTACTTCATTATACGTTCCCAAATAATTAAAGCAACTTTGAAAATTGGTTGGCTGATTTGTGTTAATGTCACTTTGATAGCCACCAAAATGAGCCTCAAATGTTTTCTGCTGTATTGTTTACAACAAATTTGCAGACACTGTTTACCATCCCTTAAAAAAAAATAGCACATGTGGTGTTTTTCTCCTAGGGGTTGTTACAGCTGAGAGCAGTGATCATGGCATGAATATTGTATGCCTGTAAGCCAGGTTTTCTGTCAGTTGACGCAATAGCTAAAATGTTAGATTAAGACCAGATTCGGCTCAAATGTAAGCCGTGTAAGGTCGCTGGATAACAGAATAACAGAGTTGGAAGGGATCTTGGAGGTCTTCTAGTCCAACCCTCTGCTCATGCAGGAAGCCCTATACCATTTCAGACAAATAGCTGTCCAATCATTTCTTTAAAACTTCCAGTGTTGCAGCATCCACAACTTCTGAAGGCAAGTTATTCCACTGGTTAATTGTTCTCATTGTCAGGAAATTTCTCCTTACTTCTAGGTTGCTTCTCTCCTTGATTAGTTTCCATCCATTGCTTCTTCTCCTGCCTTCAGGTGCTTTGGAGAATAGCTTGACTCCCTCTTCTTTATGGCAGCCCCTCAAATACTGGAAAACCGCTGTCCTGTCACCCCTAGTCCTTCCCTTCATTAAACTAGACATACCCAATTCCAGCAACCGTTCTTCATATGTTTTAGCATCCAGCCCTCTAATCGTCTTTGCTGGTCTTCTCTGTACTCTTTCTAGAGTCTCAACTATAATAATTCTGAGGCCAGTCACTTGTCAGTCAGCCCAAGGGAGGTAGAATGAAGAAGACAGCCTTCAAAGTTGACCAATTTGTCTGAAACAAACCCTACAAACTTAGATGGCTGGAGCATATGTTGGCTTGTTTCAGAACCACCGATTCAGCATCCTGTTTGATGAAAGGTTACCTTCCAAATCAGCTGCCATGTTAATAATACTAACATTGGGTCTAACCGCTTAGTTTCTGAAACGTTTCCACTAAAAACATCTGTATGGAACATGATAGTTCCATACAAATGAAATGCTTGCCAACATCCGCTCTACTATCCCACAACATTCAGTTCCCCTATTAGTGCTGGCAAACCTTCCATTTGGATATATGAGACACCCAGTTTCTTAAGGACAATGTTCATTAC
Organism: Azemiops feae; assembly: GCA_023970755.1. NCBI lineage: Eukaryota > Metazoa > Chordata > Lepidosauria > Squamata > Viperidae > Azemiops > Azemiops feae. The sequence continues at coordinate 289,611 of JALGBA010000970.1, forward strand.
TGTTGTGTCTTAGCAAATTGCCAGATCTATTCAGATCTACTTTGCAAATTGCCAAATCTGCTGTAAATCTATTCACGTTAAAGAGTTTTCAGATTAGTTATTTTAATTTCTGTTCTTGCCACTTTAAATAGCAAGAAATGAACATTCTTTCTCTCCTGCTATCTAGTAATAGTGAAACTTTACACTTAATGTTTATCGATTGTGTATTTAAAACAGTTAATATTCTTTATTGGCCAAGTGTCTTGGGTGCTGACGCTCTCAGTGTGCATACAAGCAACAAGTGATAAATCAATAAGATAAAACTTAACAAATTACACCTCCAGTTAAGTTTATTTTATATTGCTTCTTTTACTTTTACTTCTGTAATCTGAACAATATTGTTTAGTTTTCAAGACCATTTCAGGCAATATGTACTCCTGTGTTAGCTATTGGGACAGACGGTTTGAGATCTCTTTGCCTGGGACAGGGTCCAAAGAGAAAAGTGAGCTTTCATAAACTTCCTATATGTTCAGCAGAAAAATACACAACAAATCCTTTCCCTAAAACATTTTTCAAGGGCACAATTTGGCCAGGATTCCTCTAGGTCAGGGGTCAGCAACCTTGGCTCTTTTATGACTCGTGGACTTCAACTCCCAGAATTCCTGAGACAGCCAGGCTGAGGGGAAAGGGAGAGGTTTCCAAGCTGAGCCATGCTGGCTCAGGAATTCTGGGAGTTAAAGTCCACGAGTCATAAAAGGGCCAAGGTTGACTACCCCTGCTCTCGGTTCCTAACATGAGGTGAGAGTTATTAACGAATCCATGAGAAAAGAAGTAGAGAGTTAGCACAACAGATAAAAATGCATCTTCTCTGTCCATGTTTGAAATATCTGCTCTGTTGACCCATATACTCTAGCGCAGGGGTAGGCAACCTTGGCTCTTTTATGACTCGTGGACTTCAACTCCCAGAATCCCTGAGCCAGCCACGCTGAGGGGAAAGGGAGAGGTTTCCAAGCTGAGCCGTGCTGGCTCAGGAATTCTGGGAGTTGAAGTCCACAAGTCATAAAAGGGCCAAGTTTGAAGACCCCTGCTCTATGCCTTGGTCAGGGGTAGGCAACCTTGGCCCTTTTATGACTCGTGGACTTCAACTCCCAGAATTCCTGAGCCAGCTATGCTGAGGGGAACGGAGAGGTTTCCAAGCTGAGCCATGCTGGCTCAGGAATTCTGGGAGTTGAAGTCCACAAGTCATAAAAGAGCCAAGGTGGCCTACCCCTGCCCTTGATTTTGGTCCCCAGGTCCTATAGTAAAGCTAATGGGCAGGTATTATGGGAGTTATGGTCCAAACGTTCTATAGATACCCCCTTAACTCTTTCCAGGAATGTTTATTTCAGTCCTTCCTACCTTTTTCCTATTCCTCAATAAAACCAGATCTTTTAGAAGTATTCTTCTGCCTACACATTTCTAGGGCTGAAATACAGAAGTGAACTAAATTTTCTGTAGATGTGCCTTCATTTTCAATTTTTATTGGGATTTATACAAATTTTAAAATACAGGTAGGCCCTGACTTACAACAGTTCATTTAGTGAGTGTTCAAAGTTACAACGCCACTGAAAAAAGTGAACATTTTCACACTTAACAACCATTGCAGAATCCTCAGACACTTTGTAACTGGTTCATATTTATGAGGGTTATGGTATCCCGGGGTCACGTGATCCCCTTTTGCAACCTTCTGACAAGCAAAGTCAACGGGGAGGCCAGATTGACTTAACAACCCTGTTACTAACTTAACTTCTACAGCGATTCACTTAACAACTGTGGCAAGGAAGGTTGTAAAATGGGGCAAAATCACTTAACGGATGTCTCACTTAGCAGCAGAAATGCCAGGCTCACTTGTAGTCCTACCCCATATTGAGGACTACCCATATTTATTTTCCTTATTTGTTGTATTTGCATTCTGCCTTTCTTTGAGAAAGCCACATGTTTATGAGTCTGCCTAATTTCTCTCCCCATTTTAAAGATAGAATAATTTTCCGAGATTAGTTGGGGTGATTGGGAATGAGGGGTCCAAAAGCATCCAGTGAGTCAGCTGGGGAATGAACACTGCAAAGTTATACAACTACGCTACATACCCTTTATCGTCCAGACTCTAGAAAGAGTGCAGAGAAGAGCAACAAAGATGATCAGGGGACTGGAGTCATCAGCCACAGCCCCAGGGAAGCAGGATATGACCCTTGGGACATAATAGGATTAACCCACCACTGTCAGAATACTAGAAAGGCACACTCAGACTCAGGTCAAAGTTCATGCCACAGGAACAACTCCAAACAAAAGGCTCCAGAGGGTATAAAAACCCACTCCCTACATGTGCTCACTCTCTCCTCTTTTCTTCCAGAGCCATCTTTCTGTCTGGCTCTCCTCTTCAATAAACTGCAACCTTCTTTCTAAAGCAGTCGCCATGTTGTTTATCCCCGGCTTGGACTGAACCACGATGAAGACTTTTCCTTCAACACAAGGAAGTCAGCTAATGTACAAAAATAGTTTTAAATTATTATGTTTACATCATCAATATCATTGACCCAAATACGACAGTACTGAAGACTTAGAAAGTCCTACTAACTAGAGTTACGAATAGGCCATTTTCACCGATAGCTTTATTTAAGAGGTTTACATTATGAAGGATAACGTACATAGTAGTGTTTAATTTATACGCTTCAAGTTCATTTAGTGCTTGACTGCTGTGAAACCCATCACTGTGAATAAAAGAGAGCTTGAGTCAATGCTTCTATGACTTAAAAAGCCATTAATCCACAAATGCTCAAAAGCATATTGCTAAGCACTTCCTAAGTTGCAAGGCGCATCTTAAATTAGCGGCGATGCCTGTAGCTGTTTTAGAAAATTGCTACTGTATGCTTCCCTTGTAATAATTAGAAGTTTATACAATAGGGGATTGTTGGTAATTGGCTGCTAGCTTAGCTTGGTCATTTTTACAGCACCGTGGGCTGCCATGATGGATGTCTTTATTTAGAGAGTTTTGGGTTTTTCGTTCTTTCAGAATGCAAGATTTACCATCTCTCTGTTTTCACTAGTTGGGAAAATAAATTTTATGCTTGTACGCAAGGATCCCTGTTTAGGAAATCTCTGCTGTTTATCATCTTCTTGTCGCTATTTCCTACGTTTACTGCAAAATTTTGAAACTCCCCCCCCCCATATTTCCGATAATATTTTTTTTTTCAGAGTCTTTGCGATAGACCATGTTTTTCCAAATTTTCTCCAGTTTCTTCTACACACAATGAGTTTCATTGCTTCTCTCCTTTCACTTTTCTCAGACCGCGATGCGGCAAAGGAATGAGATTGCCCAATTAATCATGTAGCCTTTCGACGATTCAGGATTTGTGAACGTGTATATTAGTTTATGATATATAAAATACCAAAACACAAAAGAAAATACTGTGGTAGGAAAATAAGGGAAGGAAGAAAGGAAGGGAAAAGGGGGGGGGGGAGAAAGAAAATAGCATCAAATCTCAACTTTTTACTTCTACATAGTAGTGTAAACTAGCCATTTCTATAATAATAAACCTATCTAATCGGCAAAACCCAAAATCAAAGTTTCATTTTTTTTCCCCACCTCAAGCACAAAATCCAGAAGCGGTTTCCAAGTAGAAACAAAAGCAATTAATTGTGTGGTTTTTTTTCCTTTAATCAAAGCAATCAATTTAGCCATCTCTGCTAACTCCCATCAACTTTTGTCGCCCTTCATCCATGCTGGGAATCAAAGCATCCTTCCATTTTGGTGCATAAAGAAATCTTGCTGCCATCAACATATATAACATCAAAGTTCCAATAGTCTTTTTCCATTAAACCCAAAATGAGAGTTTCTGGTTTCATCTTTATATTCACTTTCAGAATCTTCTCTATTAAGATGTGAATCCTACTCCAATATTTCTTTGCTAGAATTGTGAACATATCTAGAACATGAAGCGAAGCAAGCAGGTTTATTTCAAAAAATAGAAACACACGAACTTAACATGCAGATAGAACTGGCTGGTTTTGAATTAGCAAATGATTTATTTTTTTTTGCTTCAAAAAATAACAAAACACGATCTTAAAATTTCGGGCCAGGACTGCTCATTACACACCTACTACGTATGTTCTTTGCAATAGATGAGTAATTCACATTCTAATGGTTGGTGTTTTTTAGGAACTATTTACATCTCTGACAGATACAATCAAACAATCAGAATAGAGTTGGAAGGGACCTTAGAGGTCTTCTAGTCCAACCCCCTATTCAAGCAGGAGATCCTATATTATTCCGGACAAATAGTTGTTTGATTTCTCCTTGAAAACCTCCAGTGATGGAGCACCCACAACTTCTGAAGGCAAGCCGTTCCACTAATTAATTGTTCTAACTGTCAGAAAATTTATCTATAGTTCCATAGTCACAAATGCCACATCTGAGCAATAAGGCCATTATCGCCTTCTGACTTTCTGTTGTATATTAGTTTCTTTCTTTTTTAAAAAAAAATTCCTGAATGAAAATGCGCAACTTATAACAATTCAGAAACAAACCAACAAAAAACAAGGAAAAGGATCCCGGAGGCTCAAAGCTAGGAAGTGACTAATGCATGCAATTATAAGTGAAGCAAAATCTTTAACTTGAAAGGAAATAGCCTTATTAGTCCCGCTTCCTGTTTTCCTATTAATCTGAGTGCGGTTATTAATTTTTTTTCCCCAGGAGGCGTTGTAGATAAGGATCTCCGTCACTACCTCAACCTGCGGTTCCAGAAGGGATCAGTCGATCACGAGCTTCAGCAGATCATTCGAGACAACCTCTACCTCCGAACGGTTCCTTGTGAGTCAGCCTTCCAAAACATGCATTATATGGTTTTTATAGCGTGTCAAATTTATAGGTTCTTATGCATGCGCTGGTGAACAGGAGGGAGAAGTTGTGCTTTCATTGTGGTAGAATTGTGTGGCCATCTTGATTTCTTCTTGCATTTTGGGCTCAGCTGGTGTTGGAAGTTTTGGGATAAAAAAGAGTCCCGTTTAACCAGTTGCCTAATTCTGCTGAAAACAAAAATGTAGGGTGTTACAAGGGATTCTTAACAGGTGAAATATCCACCTGTGCTGTTCGCAGGTTGTTTTTTTAGTGGTGACTTAGTGGATCTCCAAATTTTTACAAATGTTGGGAAGACGAAAGGATTGAGGGAACTGAGGTCTGTACGTTAAGCGTCTTCTAACAAAAGTATTGTTTAAGATTATTTAATATACTCTTAATACTAAAAACATTAGTGTTGCCTTTGACCTCCATATGTTTGATATATACATTATATTCCAATACCTGGTAAAGAGAGTCACCATCCGTGAGTTCGACGGCCCTATAAATTTATTTAATAAAGAAAGAAATATAAGGGTACATGTGGAGATATAAATCATGTGGAGATATAAATCATAGAGTTAATAATAGTTGGAATGGAGGCATCTTGTGTAGTTACATAAATTGAAAAATTGAAATGAGGATTTATTTTTCTTGCTAAGTGCTTTTAAACCAGCAGTGGAAATTAATTCTTTATTAGGATTGCTAAGTTTACATTACAGGGCGATTAAGGAAAGATTATTGTGGATGTTGTTCGTGTTGTACCGTATAAATATTTGCGAAGCTCAGAAATGAGTTTTTAAAATAACTGTAAAACAGAAATATGTACAAATATTTGTTTAAAGTGGAGAGTTCATCAGTAAACAAATGATCTGAATACACTGCCTGAATGATAAAAAAAACAAACTATTGTTTCAAAGTTAGTGGCTGGCTAAAACTGAACAAAACCATCTTAGTGATTAATATAATTCTATTTCTACATTACCTCAGATGTGAAACTAAACTAAATACAAATAACAAGGGAGGCTTAGTATGTTGGACTCTCTGTTTTATGTGAACGCCTGCTGGAAGACGGGGAAAATGAGATGGTTGCTAATCTCATTCTCAGGAACAAAATTGTGCAATTCCAGGGTTCAAATTTTCCTAGTGGATTTTGGAGAGGCTGGACTGAAAACTGAATTTTCCTGCCTTCTGGTCTGTTGTTGGGATGTATCTGTGGTTTTTGCCTACTCACTAGTTTTTGTGTGTTGCTGACATCCACCCCTCTGCACCTCGGAAGGAATCTTTAGCTGAGTTCTCTGTTTTTTATTATTTTCCTGTGGTGTTTCCATACAAAGTCTTCTGCCTTTGATTTTCCTATATTGATGGATGTCAGAACTGTTATAATAGTCATGGGGGTGAGATCAGGGGCAAGTATTCTAGCTGCCTTCCGGATGCTGTACGAAGTACGTGGCTTCCATATGCTGTTGACAGCTGTTCCAGTCCAAGCATTGTCCCTCTACACATGGACTATAAAATTTGTCAGTGGGAGTTACATATTTTCTTTGTGTCATGACCAGCAGTTTCTAAGCTGCTAACAATAAACTGCACCCTGTTTAATGAAGTGATGTTTTTATTGTCTATGGAACACATTTGCACTACTCAGGTGACCCCGAGGACACAGTTAATCCTCCAAGTGGCCTCGATGACTCTCTTAAAAAAGAATGCAAATGACCAGCTGTCTGCAAGGAGTATAAATCCTTCCGTTCCCCACCATCCAGTCAGAGCTGAAGAAGCTTCTTGGATGAGAAGTGAAACGTCTTCAAAGAAAAACAAGAAAGTCCATTTGCCTCCTGAAAAAAAAGCACTTTTGGGTCATGTTTTTATTCTTGTCTCAGCCACTTTTTTTTTTTTTTTGCATTTCTGTTGGCGTAGGAAACATGCTTTCTCTGTCGTAGCATTTGGAATAGTATCCCCCAAGGGATGTGTAGGGCTTCCACCTTAATAGTCACCTGAAAGTCCTTGAAATCCAGAGTCTGCTTCCAGGTCTTAGAACATGGTGGTTGTTGAGCTCCTGTCAGTTTTAATTGTTGTTGTTGTTGTTATGCATCATGATCCATTTCTCAGTTGTTATTATCTCTTGCTTTTAAAGTAGAAGATGCAGAGTCTTCTGAAGTTGGGCACTCTCTAAATTATACTTAAATATAATGCCACCAAAATGTCAGTGATGCTAGAGATAATTTGCTTTTCAGGATCCAAATCTGAGTCTCTCACTGGGACCAAAGTTTTATTCTTCCAAAAGCATTTGGGTTCATGCTCCTCTCTCTCTCTCCAGAATATGTGCACAGGGCTGTTCTATGCATTGTATTTATATGGTGCCTGGCTATGTGTAGTTATTTAATTGTTAATTAGGGTGTTGATGGCGGGCTATTAAGTCGCTGATTGTTGTTTCCTTGTGTCTCAGGTCCTAAGTACCTGATAAGCTAGTGGTAAATCAGCCTTCCTGTTCACTCCCAGGTTTCAATCACTTTTCTGGCTATTTTTGTCCTTGCTCGGCCAACAATCATAATAGCTGTGAAATTGAATGCATGTTCTTCTTCACTGCAGTGTGAAGCTACGAATGAGTTCGGGTCTCATTGCTTTAGATCAAGAGTTTGCTGTGTAAGACCGTTAAGTCCAAAAATAAAACTTGGTTGACTATATTACTAGTTGACAAAAACCCGAGTTATTGTTGACAGCATAAGAAAGATTTGGAGACATGACTTTCCATATATGCTGGTTGAACAATCTACTCCAGTTGATTTGTTGTATTAACAAACCTGCACCATTTAAACTCTTGTTCCCACTTTTATTGCTTGCAAGATGAAACTTGTAATTATAAGATTCTCTTCCTCAAAGTGAAAGTGGGAAGGGAAAAAGAGAGAGAGATCACTTTCCGAAATATATTTGAACTTAGCGTAACAAAGGGAAATTTAATTAAACAGGTGATCTGACTATGAAATTGGTACTGGGAAACTCAAACAAAAAATTAATAACATTGGAAGTAATTTGATAAAACAGATAAGTCGCTAACCTTGGTAGAAAGCAAATATTAAAAAGGAAACGTGGCAGCATAGTTGTAGTTTATTAATAATATTTGACAAAGTCTACAGATTAAGATAATGTGGGGGTTTTGCCAAGTGTTTTGTGCAATTAACATAAAATAACATGTATTTAGCTCTTTGCTTATGCTACTTGTATGCTGCCAAACCAATGAAGATAGCCATTTGAAACAATCCAAATAAACAATTATACAATTAAAACATCCACGGTAAAATTAAGATCTCAGTAATTATAGAAAACCTAAAAATTGATAACAACAAATTATACAACTGAGATACAGAAAGAGGTATATTAATATGAAAATAGAATAAGATGGCAGCAGTCAATGGGACTCTTATCATTTATGCCAAGCAAGATAAATACAAATAATTGGCACATTGAAGGTCAATGGCATATACCACTGTTCCTGACATTTCCAGTTAAAATTGGAAAAATTCCTTGTGCTGGGAAAAATATCAGCACATATTCACTGGAAAGCAACTGTCAGGAGACAACACTATTATAGACAGAGAAATATTTCTTTTGAACTCATCAACAGCTTTAATAAATATTTTTTTTGTGTTCAATATTTTATTAATTTGTTATAATCACGAATCCTTAATATTTTATCAGCAGCATATTGTCTGGGTTTCAGTATTTAGCTTACTAATACATATTAAACTCCTTTCTCTCTACCTCGTTTTTCTAGCCAATGATAAAATGTATCCCATGTTCTGAAATATTCTGAATCTTCTTTCTCTTTCATTTTCAGTGTCAATCTGTCCATTTCTGCACAATCTAAAATTTACTTGATTATCTCTTCCTCCGCTGGTAATTCTCCGTCTTTCCAATGTTGAAGCAAATACAATTCTCGCTGCAGTTAGTACATGTAACATTAACTATACACATTCCTTCTCATAATTTCCTACAATTACACCTAACAAAAATAATTCTGGCTTAAAATCTATGTGTTTGTTTTTTTTGTCATTTTCTCTAACCATATATGTATTCTTGACCAAAATCTTTTGGCTTTAGGGCAGTGATGGCGAACCTTTTAGAGACTGAGTGCCCAAACTGCAACCCAAAACCCACGTATGCATCGTCGAGTGGCCCATTGGCTGGGTGTGGCCAATTGGGTGGGCGTGGTCCATTGGGTGGGCGTGGCTGAAGTGGTAATGGCAGACTGGGTGGGACTAAAAAGTTCAATCAATCAATTCCAATTTTGCAAGATCTTTTTTTTTTCCCGCGAGAAGTTGAAATTAACTGATTGAACCTTTTTCTTTTTTTGCACACGGCGGCGGAGGCCTAAAGTGAAAAGGTTTTATAAAACCCAGCTGAAGGCCTAGGACTGGGGCGATCGCGCGCGTGCCCACAGAGAGGGCTCTGAGTGCCGCCTCTGGCACCCGTGCCATAGGTTCGCCACCACTGCTTTAGAGCATGTCCACCAAAGATGATAATATGTGCCTGGTTTTTGTCTACATTTCCAACAATTGCTAGACATACAGCTTCAATAAATACTTTTGATGTGTGATCAAATCCATCACTCACGGTAGTCCAATTCCAGGCAGGCCAAAGATGAGACTTGTGGGTTGCGTTCATCTTTGTGATTCACCGTTGCCGAATGCAGTTGCAATCTCAGCATTGTGTGGATTAGTGTGCTTGAACTTGGTGGTGAAACTGTCTCTGGAGATGCTCAGTCTATCCAGGTCCACGGTTGTCCCAAAGGTGCTTTTTCAAGAGGCAACTGGACGTTCTTTGGTTTTCCTTTGAAGATGTTTCGCTTCTCATCCAAAGAGCTTCTGATTTTCGCTTCTCATTCAGAAGCTCCTTTGGATGAGAAGCGAAACCTCTTCAAAGAAAAACTAGAAAGTCCAGTTGCCTCTTGGAAAAAGCACCTTTGGTTATGAATCGTCTTTCTGATGTCTTTTCAGTGTGCAATCTAATCTCTTTTCCATCAGAGCAACAATAGTCTTTTAAGTTTTATCCCGTCTAATTGTCCTCCAAAGTGTAACAGAAGTAGGAATTAATTTGGTGCCTTTTTGCCCCTGCTTTTGCATTTTGTTATAATCGCACAACAACTTTACATTTTCTCCCCTCCACCGGACGCTGCTCTAATGTTTGTAGAAGTCTTAATTTTATTTCGGTATGTAAAATTCTTTCCGGTGTCTTTAAATAGGCACCATCCAGAAACCCGCTGATACTTTAAAGCTGAAATAGCCACAGATCACTTTAGTCAGATCTGTTAAATTAAGAAATGTAAAATATTGCTGGCTGAAAGGATTCATAAGAGCATAAGATTATACGGAGAACTGAATTCTTAGAAAGGACTCGTATGTCTTCTTGATTCCAAAGCTTGTGAGTATCCTAGAGTCCAGGGGTAGGCAACCTTGGCTCTTTTATGACTCGTGGACTTCAACTCCCAGAATTCCTGAGCCAGCATGGCTCAGCTTGGAGACCTCTCCCTTTCCCCTCAGCGTGGCTGGCTGAGGAATTCTGGGAGTTGAAGTCCACAAGTCATAAAAGAGCCGAGGTTGCCTACCTCTGGCCTAGGCCTAGGCCACTTTATGACTCGTGGACTTCAACTCCCAGAATTCCTGAGCCAGCATGGCTCAGCTTGGAAACCTCTCCCTTTCCCCTCAGCATGGCTGACTCAGGAATTCTGGGAGTTGAAGTCCACGAGTCATAAAAGAGCCGAGGTTGCCTACCCCTGTCCTAGACCAAGGCACAAGTCCAAGCTAGGGACTTTCTGGAAGTTTGCAATAATGGCGAATATCTGGGGTGGAGGATGAGGGTGGAAATTCATTCTCCAATTGGTTGGGTTGGTTTCCGAACATTTCATTACCCGGCTAGGTAACATCTTCAGCAGAATGTAGTGTTGGAATGCATAAAATATTATTTGTCTTTGTAACACTGAGCCATTTTGGATAGCTGGGGTGTTTACTGAAATCGCAGTCTGTTAAAATTTTGGAAAGATCATGTTTTCGCCATCTGCCATCTCTTCTATTTTTTCTCTGGGCTGAAATAGGCCAGATGTCAGTGTGTTTTCCATTAACTTGGAAAGCATTTCTTTGTAATCTTATTAATCTAATAATATAACCTATATGAATAAATGGGAATGATTTTTTTTCAAAAGAGGAAATATTAAAGGAAGCATTTAGGGAAATGCTTTATTATTTATATAATCTGTTACAGGAAAAAGGCAGAAAAGCTTTTGAATTTGAAACCTGCACATGGAATAATATCTCATTAACCCATGAATAATAAAACATAGTAATTTTAAAAAATACTGAAAGGAAGATAGTAGAGAAGATCCACAAACCAACTTGGGATTTAATTCAAAGACTTGATCTAAACATTACACTCACTCACTTACAAGATTATTTTTCATGTTCTTCTTCTTATTGAGTTGTGACATGTACTCCATTTTATTAACCTGTGGGACATTCAACTACCTGTCCTTAAACAGTTCTTCTCAAATTGTGAATCACTATAAATTGGTAAAAATGGCAGCTCTGAATGAGCAGTTTTGATCAAGGTTAAAAACAGAAAGCTGTTAACCTATTTCTTGCAAGCTGCTTACTCCGTACAGTACTGATCAATCTTCTATCCAACAGCTGATTATAGCTGTTGGTGGTGAATGTCACACATTTAGACAAGTGAATATTTAGTTGGTGACATATCAGAATCGAATAAATAGATAAATGTAACATCATGTCTACTTTGGCTGTCAATTATGTTTAACTGGAAACTTTTGTACCAAACATTATTTGGTTTATTTATTTATTTCTTCAATTCATGTAGTTTCCCATCTCACATGCATAACAAAGTTGAAAACACACACACACACAAAATATATATGTAAATAAACCCCAAGAAAACATTTGAAATGACTGTTTATTTCTCCTCTGAGCTGAAGTGTAAATTACTATTGATTGAAGGTATCTTATTTAAATGACTGTGGCATTTCAAAACACATACATCTGCCAAGATAAAAACAACAACTCTTCTGAGCTATATTAATGATGCCTTAGAGTTTTTCTTGGCAATGAGTATCTAGCTTTTGGTCCTGAGTTTTCTTGCATGTTTCCCATCCAGGTATCAGACAGGTGTAACCTGCTTAATTTTTCAAGAACAAAGATGGTTAATTCAGTGCCACCAATGAGTGAAGAGAGAGCTGAAAATGCAGCTGTGTTAGACACCTGTCTCTGGAAGTAGATATCCATGCTTTTTTAGCAATTACTTAAGCTTCCATCATATTGAAGCAGTTTCCCTGCTGTAACGATTTGCTTCTTCAAACACGAAGAAATAAAAATTCAGAACGTTAGATTTCCTGGAGATGTCTCCAGATGCTATGACCTCCAAATCTTACTAGGGGTCAGAGGTCACAAGTGTCTCGTGATATTTTTTAGGCTTTTCTTCATTTCTACTGGGTATTTTTCCAGGACCCACGAAAACCACGTCAGACTCTAGAAATCTTCACAGGCCGGAAGAAAAGTTCTCAAGAGTCTTATTCGTTGAAGTTCTCAAACGTGGTGTTTCCTTTTTAACAGCAAGACAATGTCAAACCACGTCGGTGAAAACTGCAGCCAAACTGGAAGTATGGTCAAGAAACAGTTGACCATTAGGTCAACAATCTCTTTCGGCTTCCTTTTTTTTTCTAGGTGATTAGCAGAGTAGAATTGAAGAGCTGGTCAAGCAGCTTTAGCTGACCTTTGCTGTGGGGCAAAACCAGTTCTGACAAGGAATTACCAAGACGCAAACAAATTTAACAATCTCTTTGGGAAACGATTCAGATGTGCAAGTATCTCTGTTCTTATTGAGTTGATATAAGTAGAAATGTACTAACCTGAATATGAGACAGTAAATGTTAAGGGAAAAAGAGAAGAAATGTTTGATGTTGTAGCCTGAGATTTGCAGTAAAGATTTTGTTATTGAACTATTGATTAACCCAGTCACCACGTTGCTTTTTAAATATTCAAATGGAAAATTGGGAAATTAATAAAATATTATATCAAAATAATAATAACAGGAAATACTTCCTTATTTCCTTATTTTTTTCCCACCTTAATAGTTGGCTTCGTAAATCTTACGAGAATAGCCTCAAAACCCAAAACCTGGTGCAATTCAGAAGCAGTTGCAATTTACCAATTTAGGCTGGATTTTTAAAACGGTGACCCCTAACTTAGTAATATATGTTGCGTTGTGAAGGTCAGGGTAATGTTGTCATATACATATAATCCTTGTCTTACAACAGTTCATTTAGTGACTGTTTGAGGTTGCAACGGCGCTGAAAAAAAGCGACTTATGACCGTTTTTCACACTTAAGACCATTGCAGCATCTCCGTAGTCACGTGATCAAAATTCAGACACTTGGCAACTGACTCATATTTATGACGGTTGCAGCGTCCCAGGATCACGTGATCCCCTTTTGCGACCGTCTGACAGGTGGCCTCCCTCTTTGAATTGAATGCCTTGAGTAAATTCATAATTAAAGGATTTGTCAGCTTCTTGGCAAAGGATTTTGACATGTTGGAGAAGTGAAATATTTTTCGCTCCACAGTGCAGTCTTGGATATAATACAAACCTTGGGAGCAAATTTTATGTTGGGCAATATTCGATAATTTGGCTGTGAAAGCAAATTGTGGACAGCAAGTTAGCTTTAATTCATCGGCGTGATGTAACTAGAAGAGAGATTGTAGGAATCCATCGTCCCGTTGACCTATCTTGAACCTCCGAGAAGAATGGAATGAATGAGAATATTTATACACATATAATTTAACATGATTCTCCTGGGAAATATATAGTGTACTAGTCTTCCCTTTGCTTTCTACACTGCTCTGTCCACACGCTGCCAGGCTTGTCAGATGCTGTATTTTTTCTATCCTGCTCTATGGAGTAGAGAGTTGGCCTCTGACAGAAGGCCACCTGAAGAGACCAGAAGCATTTGAAATGTGGATTTACAGGCGGCTGTTACGTAAAAAAAGCTGGGTTGACAAGATCAGAAATGAGGAGGTTTTAAGCCGCCTGGGAAAGCCAAGGGAAATCATCAAAACAATTAAAAAATGAAAGTTAGAATATTTCGGACATGTGATGCGACACCCAGAAAAATACGGCATACTCCATTTAATCCTCCAGGGAAAGATCGAAGGCAAACGAGGTCCAGGCAGAAGAAGAACATCATGGCTTCAAAATCTAAGGGACTGGTTTGGACAAAACTCAGCAGCACTTTTTCGTGCGGCTGCTGATAAAAACAGGATCGCCAACATATTCACCAACGTCCGATAATGGATATGGCACAAGAAGAAGAAGACACATATAATAATAACACAAGAACTTAGCCTCATTTAAAATATATTTTAAATGCTTCTGTTGTAGAGATCGTACAGTTATAGAGTTGGGAGGATCCTTGGAAATCCCAGTGCAGGAAACCTCATACCATCCAGACAAAATGATTAGCCAATCTGTTCTTGAAAATTTCCAGGGAAGGAGCAATCACCCAAGGAGGCAGGCTGTTTCACAGTTCTCTAAATATGAAAATTCCTCCCTTTTTCAAGTTCGGCTCTCACAATATCAAACCTCCTGTTGGGGAAGACTCTTGAGAGTCCCTTGGACTGCAAGGAGATCCTATCGGTCAATCCTAAAGGAAATCAAGCCTGGTTGTCCTTTGGAAGGACATATCCTGAACCTGGAAACTAATCAAGGAGAAAACCAACCTAGAAGTAAGGAGAAATTCCCTGACAGTGAGAATAATTAATTAGTGGAACCACTTGCCTTCAGAAGCTGTGGTTGCTCCAACACTGGAAGTTTTTAAGAAGAGACTGGACATCCATTTGTCTGGAATGGTATAGGGTTTCCTGCCTGAGCAGTGGGTTGGACTAGATGACCTCCAAGGTCCCTTCCAGCTCTATTCTATTCTAAGAAAGCCATGGCCTGGAATGACTGAGAATCTCCATAGACACTTAACACTAAAACTTTTCAAGAGCAACTTCCCTACACTAGCCAATAGAGGGCGCTGTAGCACAATACAAGAAAAGTGTTCCCAGGTTTGAAGCTCCTTATGAGTGTAGCTGGGTAGACAATATGCTAAACCAGCAAATATTTGCATAAATGCATAAATTAATATGCCAGGTGATATTTAACTTAGTAACACGGTTGTTAAGTGGATCTGGCGTCCCCCATTGGCCTGGCTTGGATCCTATGACCCCAGGGACACTGCAGCCGTCATAAAAGCGAGTCAGTTGTCAAGCATCCAATGAAAATCACCTGTGATGGTCGTAAGTGTGAAAAACAGTCGTAAGCCCCTTTTTCCAGTGCTGTTGTAACTTCAAACGGTCACTAAATGAACTGTTGTAAGTCGAGGACTGCCTCTACTCACTCGGTAGCCTTGAAATTTAAAAAGGAAATCATACATTTCAGTGTTGCTTTTTTGGTTTGTTTGTACGTTTTTCATTGGGCAACTTTTTAATAACTTTGGGGCTCTCGAGCATCTGTGTTGTACGCGAAGGTTAGGGATAAGCCATGTTCTCCTGTTGTCTTTTAATGCTGCTGAATCGTGCACCGTCCTCAAATTTAAATTGCCGATGCAATGCAGCATGCTTATGAGAGCATGAATAGGACATAACAAGATATAAGCAGATAAAACATCCAGAACAATCTTGTAAAGGTGCAAGCTTGGTCATTTGTAATCAGTAAAAAATTGCCCCTAGGCAGCTATTCATGAAGCTTTTTTTTTATTATTATTATTATTTAAATCCACTCTAAAATGTTGTTACGAACCTTTTTGTGCTGGCCTAGTTGGTTATAACGCAGCCTATTAGCAATTGATTGGAAAGCCGGTTTTTGCTAGGTGTAAAGAACGAGGCCGTGCGATAATTAACTTTTAGGACAAAGTGAATGACGCAGCAGGCCCTGCAATATTAAAGTAACGCGGCGCTTGCCTTCCCACAAAACATAAAACAGTAATTTGATATCGGTTCAATTATTCACAAGGCCTTTTCTTTTAAACTTGAGTGAGTGATGAGTAGCCAATATTAGAAGAGATCTCTTTGATTAGTGAGTTGTTCACATTGCGGATGCTAGTCATGCTTAAAAAGTCAGGAAAGTTGGATGTGTGTGCGTGGGCGTGAGATTGTGTGTCAGCTCTTCCAAAGTAGCCCGGACAAGAAGCATCGACCTTGAGTATCAATGCTACCATTGTTTGAAAGTCACAATAACAGAATCAAGTCTGAAAGTGTCTCATCCCTCCCTTACTTTTACGTTCCTGGAAACTAGGGGAGGGTCCCTTCTGAAATGATTGCTCCATCCCTACTAAAGCTTGTAAAATATGGTCATAGCACTCTAGGTGCTTTTTCTCTGTTATTAGTGCAACACTCAATCAATCAGAATAGAGCTGGAAGGGACCTTGGAGGTCTTCTAGTCCAACCTCCTGCTGAAGCAGGAGACCCTATACCAGGGGTAGGCAACCTTGGCTCTTTTATGACTCGTGGACTTCAACTCCCAGAATTCCTGAGCCAGCATGGCTGAGCTTGGAAACCTCTCTTTCCCCTCAGCATGGCTGGCTCAGGAATTCTGGGAGTTGAAGTCCATGAGTCATAAATGAGCCAAGGTTGCCTACCCTGCCCTATACCATTTCAGACAAGTAACTGTCCAGTCTCTTCTTGAAAACCTCCAGTGATGGAGCACCCACAACTTCCGAAGGCCAGCTGTTCCACTGGTTAATTGTCCTCACTGTTAGGAAGTTTCTCCTTAATTCCAGGTTGCTTCTCTCCTTGATTAGTTTCCATCCATTGTTTCTTGTCTTGCTTTCTGGTGCTTTGGGAAATAAGTTGACCCCCTCTTCTTTGTGGCAGCCCCTCATAGACTAGAACACTGCTATCGTGTCACCCCTGGAGCTTCTTTTCTCTAGACTGGCCGTACCCAATTCCTGCAACCGTTCTTCATATGTTTTCATCTCCAGGCCTTCAATCGTCTTAGTTTCTCTTCTCTTCCAAACTCCCAACATCCTTTTTGTAATGGGGTGATCAAAACTGGAGGCAGTATTCCAGCTGTGGTCTTACTTTATAAATACGTCACATGATTTTGAATGCTCATCTGCGGCCAGATTGTATCATTGCTGGCCGAGAAGGGAAACCTCCTAATCACCAACAGAGCATGCCCATCTCCGTGGAATGTAAAAGGAGGCAAACACTTTTGAGGGTTCTATAAAGCGCCATTGAGTGTTAGTGAGTGGAGCATCGTTCTATTGATTTTACGTAAATAGACATAGGGGGTGTGATGGCTCAGCGGTTAAACACACTGAACTTCTCAGCTGGAAAGCTGATAGCCCACGTTCGAAACCCAAGCGCCGAACAACGGGGTGAGCTCCCGTTCCTTGCTCCAGCTCCTGCCCAGCTTAGCAGTTTGACAGCCTGCAAATGCAAGTAGATAAATAGGTACCACTTCGGTGGGAAGGTCAAGTGTTCCATGCACCTTGGTGTATAGTTATGCTAACCACATGACCTTGGGAGCATCTTCAGACAATGCTGGCTCCCTCGGCTATGAATCGGAGATGAGCACCACTCCCTAGAGTTGGACATGACTGTACACGGAAACTTTAAATAGGCATGCGCCAATCACCGAGAACTCCAGTGATCTCCTTCCACAACAGCCCCTTCATCCTTGCACACAGTAATTAATACCGCCATCACTAATACCGCCAGCTAGCTCACTGCTCACTCCAGGAGTTCAACCCTGACCAGACTCAAGGTTGACTCAGCCTTCTATCCTTCCGAGATTGGTAAAATGAGGACCCAGATTGTTGGGGGGGGGGGCAACAGGCTGTCTCTGTAAACCACTTAGATTGCTGCAAAGCACCGTGAAGCAGTATATAAGTCTAAGTGCTATTGCTATCTAAGCTGTAGTGCCCCAGTGGTTAGAATGCAGTATTGCAAGCTAACTCACTGCTCACTGCCAGCAGTTTGATCTTGACCGACTAAAGGTTGACTCAGCCTTCCATCCTTCCAAGGTCGGTAAAATGAGGACCATGATTGTTGGGGGCAACATGCTGACTCTGTAAACTGCTTAGAGAGGGCTGTAAAGCACTGTGAAGCGGTATATAAGTCTAAGTGCTATTGCTATTGCTATCACATTGCAGATGGGATCCCAAAAAATGGAAGGGATTTGTCTTCACTAGATCTCCATCACTGATCAGGATGAGGGAGGCACTTGGGATATCTTTAGCTATTCAGTCTCCTTGATGTTGTGGTGCAAGCGAAGATGGTTGTTCCATATCTGGATGTAGCACTGCAGTTGTTCCCTTGTGGTAACAGTGAGCAGGTCATCTTTAGTGTAAAGCAAGGATCACGTGGTAATATCCATGATGAGAACGAACAGCTGTGGCAATAATGCAGATCCTAGGTACACACACACATCCTTCATGGAAAACTGTCAAAAAAAGCTGGTGGCACATAATACTTGTCTCCTGGTATTAGCATCTAGACCTATTTTATGAGTAGCTTGGGCACATCAAGGTCAAGTAGTATATATGGTATCATCCGACGTAGAACATGGTTGTTGCATAATTCTAAAAACTGAGGACCAGTGAAGTGCGACCCAAATAATGAATTTAGCCATATGGATTTTGTACTGCAAACATGCTCTGGATCCAAAGAATAATTTTTCTCCTCTGATGAGTCATTGCTAGAAATCCTACAGTGGACCCACAAGGCAAGTCTTCATTCTGTTTGCCCTGTCAGGCTATCATAATTAGAAAGTGCAGCAAATACCCCGTTGCTATACAAATTGAATAAATGACACTACAAACACCATCCTGTAAGGAGCAAATGAACAGCAAAAAAAACCCACAAACCAACATCAAGCTCAGATAAGCAGAAAATCTTTTCACTAAAAGAGACGGGCTAAATTTGTCCTGCTTAAGTGGATGTGAAAAAGAAAACGTAAAAGTGTACGTTGGAAATACCACGCCAGAAACTCTTTGAGACGCTTCAGCGTTCTGTAGGTCAAACCTGAAATATTTGATCATCGTACAAAATATCATATGAAGAATGTGACTAAATGTGGTTAAAATAACAATCTAACTGCCAATTTGCATTTCCAGCTATGTAAATCTACAGTTGTCATCACCAGCTTGCAGGTGATTTGATTTTAGTTTGAGAGGGGTTTTTTGCCCAGATTTTGTACTTTGATAATATTGCTAATTTGGGGACTGCTTGTTGTTGACCTAGGTCAGGGGTAGGCAACCTTGGCTCTTTTATGACTCATGGACTTCAACTCCCAGAATTCCTGAGCCAGCCTGGCTCAGCTTGGAAACCTCTCCCTTTCCCCTCAGTGTGGCTGGCTCAGGAATTCTGGGAGTTGAAGTCCATGAGTCATAAAAGAGCCAAGGTTGCCTACCCCTGACCTAGATAGAGTGGAGATGAGATGAAGTTATAGGAGGTGATCGTTGCCTGTCTTAATTTCCCAGCTGTCTTCAATGCCATCAGCCATGGTTTATATCTTGACCTGCTTCTTCTGGACCTTCTAGGGCAGAGGTCTCCAACCTTTTTGTTTTGGCGGCCTGGAAAGGGAGGCAGGCACTGCTACGTGCGCGCACTCAAATAGGTCACACGCGTGTGTGCGCAAAAATGACCCCCACGCACATGCACACAAACGGCCACACAGAAATGCATGTGCTAGTGCCGGTGGGATATTTGGGGCAGGGTGGTGCTAGTGCCGGCGGGATGCTTGGAGTGGCGCTAGTGCCGGTGGGACGTTTGGGGGCGGGGTGGCTCTAGCAGTGGCAGGATGCTCGGAGTGGTGGTAGTGCCGGTGGGACGTTTGGGGGCGGGGTGGCACTAGCGGTGGCAGGATGCTCGGGGCGCGCTAGTGCTGGTGGGATGCTCGGGGCGGGGTGGTGCTAGCACCGGCGGGATGCTCAGGGCGGCACTAGCGCAAGTGGGAAGGGTGAGTGCATATGCGTGTACACATGCACTGGCCGTCCCTTCACGTGGCCCGGTGGCCAAGGTTGGGGACCCCTGTTCTATGGAGAAGGCAAGTGGTAGGCATGGTGTTATGATGGTTTTCTTCCTTTCCCTATAGCTAGTTGAAGATGGTGTTGACTTTAGGAGAAGTCAAACCAGAAGCCCCGGGATGCCTCCAGGTTTCATAGTCTGCTGGTGGTTTTAGTGGTCGTTTTAACCATTCGGTCATGTCTGACTCTTGTTGACTTTATAGGCAAGCGCTCTCCATGCTTCCTTGTCAAGCACAGCTTCTGCCAGTTGTGGGACGTTCAACTTTGCATTAGATTTGATGTTATCAAGCCAGCGAGTTCTTTGCTCCCCCCTTCTTCTTGTTCCACTAACCATTCCGAGCATCATGGACTTCTCTAATGAATTCGCACGCACGATATGGCCAAAGTAAATCGGACCTGGTCTTGTGTGTGCTGTGGTTTGACACAGATGGAAACACCAATGGGCGGTTACATTATTATTTTTAATCACATGCAGTCGCATTCTTCAAGCGACATTGTATGCGATGATCAAATATTTCAGGTTTGACCTAAGGGATGTTAAACGTCTGAAAAAAGCTCCTTGTGTCTATTCCTAAGGTATCCTTTTACAGTCTCTTCTTCGTTTTTATTTGAGCAGAAAAATTTAGCCCGGCTCTTAGAGTGAAAAGATTTCCTGCTTATCTAAGCTACATGAAGCCCTTGATTTGTGGGCTGCCTCCAGGCTTACTGTTCTTTTCCTCTTATACATGCTAAACGTGTATAAAAAAAATCCAGTCAGGTATCCTCATCCTATGAGCCGTGTTTGCCTGCAGTTCAGCAGTTCGATCCTGACCAGCTCAAGGATGACTCAGCCTTCCATCCTTCCGAGGTCGGTAAAATGAGGACTCTGATTGTTGGGGGCAACAACAAGCTGTAAGCTGTAAACCGCTTAGAGAGGGCTGTGAAGCAGTGTGAAGCGGCATATAGGTCTAATTGCTGTTGCTGTCGGTAGGCTGTATTCAGTTTTATATCTCAACCCTTGAGTGACCAGAATATGTTCTCAAGACCTTGTCCCAGTGTCTGGAGGCTGATTGGGTCAGGAAGGGGAACCAGAGGCTGAAGCTAAGGCTTAATCTCAGGAAAACCAAAGGGTTTGACCTTCACAATCTGGGGACTCTCCATCCTTAGTCCTGAACAGGAATTTCTGGGACCAATGTGGAATCCGGAGATCTTCTAAACCAGAGGTCCTCAACCTTTTGGGCACCAGAGACCAGTTATGTAGAGAGAGTTTTTTCTGCGGATTGGAGAGTGTGTGGTTTTGTGTGCTGCCTGCATCCTGCAGATGGGACTTTGCTTGTTTGTGCGGACCAGTTGCTGGCATGCCGCGGCCCAGTACCGGTCCACGGACCGGGGGTTGGAGACCCCTGTTCTAAACTATCGCTTCTTGCATAAGGAGCAGGAGCATACCTGTTCTGTCCCAGCCTACGTGAGTCCTTGTTAAGCTCACAAGGAGAAACCCCTCTTCCAACAAGCAGGCTGGAACTGCAGGAAAAAACTAATCCCCTTTTATTATTCACAGACTTGAGTCAATGTCCAAGGCAAACAAACACAGTTC
Organism: Azemiops feae; assembly: GCA_023970755.1. Taxonomy (NCBI): domain Eukaryota; kingdom Metazoa; phylum Chordata; class Lepidosauria; order Squamata; family Viperidae; genus Azemiops; species Azemiops feae. Next base: position 311,100 of record JALGBA010000970.1, read on the forward strand.
ACAGAAACTCAAACGGTTGCCTTCAGCAAGCAGCACCTCCCACACCTTCCCCTCTATTATTCAGCCAAGGCGTGGCTTCCTAATGCCTTCTCCTTTGCCTTTGGAGCCACCCATTGCATTCCTCTGTCCTACTCGCTTCTCTTGCCGGCGTTTTCGTGCATCCTGGATATCTCCCAGCTGTGATTCATCACTGTCCAACTCAGGCTCCCAGCACAGCTGTGTCTCAACGTGAGTGCGAGTAGAGGGGCCAGGCTCCTCGTCCGACCGTAAGTCTTGCAGCTCCTCAGAGCCTTCCTCTGACTCTGATGTCACTCCAGGCCCCTCCTCCTCCTCCGATTCCTCAGACTCAGCTGCCGGGTCCACTGGCTGGTGAGGAATCAGAACAGGTTATTAACAGCTGCGGTGATTCATTTAACAACTGTGGCCGGAAAGGTCGTAAAATGGGGCAAAACCCACTTTACAAATGTCTCACTCAGCAGCAGAAAAGTTGGGCTCAATTGCGGTCGTAATTCGCAGGATTACCTCTATCATGCCTGGGAAGAATTTGCCTGGGAACAAATAAAGAAGAAAGGCTGAAAATTTGGGGGGGAATTGATAAAATATTGGGGTGGGCGTATATACGTAAGCAACATCTCTGATAGGTTACATTTTAGAATTCAGAAATAGGGAATTGTTTGTTGCGGCTGTAGTTTGGCACGGCTTTCCTGAAGCGAGCAACAGCCCAAAAAAAGTGAGGTTAAACTTAATACCTGCAGTGGTGTTTGAAATTCTCACATTAAAGGCATCTTTAATAAATAACCTCCCTGGGCGATGCCTTCTTCCTATATTTTCCAATAATCCCTGAAGCTCTGGCGTTTTTCTTAAGCTCAGCTACGATTTAATGGTTATTTCTTTATTTCTTTATTTTTTCATCTTGCTTGGCTGACTTCTTACGAATTAAATGGAAAGGCTTCATCATCTCGGTCCCAATTTCTGAAAAGGCCCAGTTTTAAGACGTTAGCATTCCCTCCCAATCTGAGGGTTAAAAAAAAGCCTCTTCAATTTCAGCCACCCTCTCTCTCTTGTGACCGGCTGCAGAGGCTCCCTAAGAAATATGGCTGTAGTATTTCTCAAGTAGCTTTCCGAAAAGTAGCCATAAAGCACATGGATGCTATTTGAAAGATAGAGGGGTTTCCATCTGTCTAAAGAAGAAGTCAGGAGAGCCTTTCTTTAAAAAAATAATAATGGAAAATTTATGTTAAATTTACGTTAAACATCGTTAAAGGACTTACTTCCATTCTCCACTCTCCACCCTCACATTCTATTCTATTCTATTCTATTCTATTCTATTCTATTCTATTCTATTCTATTCTATTCTATTCTATTCTATTCTATTCTATTCTATTCTATTCTAATTCCATTCCATTCCATTCCATTCCATTCCATTCCATATTCTATTCTACTCTACTCTACTCTACTCTACTCTACTCTACTCTACTCTACTCCACTCCACTCCACTCCACTCCACTCCACTCCACTCCACACCATTCCATATTCTATTCCATTCCCTATTCTATTCTATTCTATTCTATTCTATTCTATTCTATTCTATTCTATTCTATTCTATTCTATTCTATTCTATTCTATTCTATTCTATTCTATTCTATTCTATTCTATTCTACTCTACTCTACTCTACTCTACTCTACTCTACTCTACTCTACTCTACTCTACTCTACTCTATTCTACTCTATTCTATTCTATTCTATTCTATTCTATTCCATTCCATTCCATTCCATTCCATTCCATTCCATATTCTATTCCATATTCTATTCCATATTCTATTCCATTCCATATTCTATTCTACTCTACTCTACTCTACTCTACTCTACTCTACTCTACTCTACTCTACTCCACTCCACTCCACTCCACTCCACTCCACTCCACTCCACTCCACTCCACTCCACTCCATTTTACTCTACTCTACTCTACTCTACACTCTATACTCTACTGGCTGGCTGAGGAATTCTGGGAGTTGAAGTCCACAAGTCTTAAAATTGCCAAGTTTGAAGACCCCTGGCCTAAAGCAATCATTCTGCATTTCTTCAAAGTCCACATTTATTTCAATGTTGGCATTTCTCAGGAGTTTTTAACTCCGCTTTCAATGTTTACCTTTTTCTGTCAAGTCTCTAGATTTTTCAGTAGCTCCTGGAGGCATTTTCTTTTAAAAAAAAGGATTGATTCTAACATATATATTTTTTTGCCCTGCTTTGACTAATTGTCAAACACTAGGCTATTGTTAACCACAGAATGACTTTTATAATTGAATTTGAAATGAACCAGCTTCCCTGGGCTGTATTTTAGCACTAAAAAGAAAGGGTAAAAAAAGTGGGGAAGTGGGTTGGTTTATTTTGGGCTGATGGGGTTTGGTTTGGTTTGGTTTGGTTTCCTTCTTTCCTTCCTTCCTTCCTTCCTGTCTCCCTTCCTTTCTTCCTGTCTCCCTTCCTATCTCTCCTTCCTTCCTTCCTTCCTTCCTATCTCTCCTTCCTTCCTTCCTTCCTTCCTTACTGTCTCCCTTCCTTCCTATCTCTCCTTCCTCCCTTCCTCCCTTCCTATCTCTCCTTCCTTCCTTCCTTCCTCCCTCCCTTCCTGTCTCCCTTCCTATCTCTCCTTCCTTCCTTCTTTCCTTCCCTCCCTCCCTCCTGCCTTCCTTCCTTCCTTCCTTCCCTCCTTCCCTCCCTCCCTCCCTCCCTCCTTCCTTTCTTCCTTCCTTCCTTCCTGTCTCCCTTCCTTTCTTCCTGTCTCCCTTCCTATCTCTCCTTCCTTCCTTCCTTCCTTCCTTCCTTCCTATCTCTCCTTCCTTCCTTCCTATCTCTCCTTCCTTCCTTCCTTCCTATCTCTCCTTCCTCCCTTCCTATCTCTCCTTCCTTCCTTCCTTCCTCCCTCCCTTCCTGTCTCCCTTCCTATCTCTCCTTCCTTCCTTCCTTCCTTCCTTCTTCCTTCCTTCCTTCCTCCCTCCCTTCCTTCCTTCGTTCCTTCTCTTCCTTCCGTCCTTCCCTTTCCCTCCTTCCCTCCCTCCTCCTCTCCCTCTTCCTTCCTTCCTTCCTTCCTGTCTCCCTTCCTTTCTTCCTGTCTCCCTTCCTATCTCTCCTTCCTTCCTTCCTTCCTTCCTTCCTCCCTCCCTCCCTCCCTCCCTCCTCAGGTGTCATGTACTAGGCAGTCCTCCAGACCGATATTTCCCCAGTAATGTCAGCTGAACAGATTGATTGGGGACAATTAACCTTTAGAAAACCCAAGAGCTCAAGAAAAAACATTTTTATGCAATATTATAGAACACTGAAGACGATGCCTTTCATCCATCTAAATTGCCTACATTTATTTTCAAGATGTCAGTAGGATGATGTGATACAGACCTTGGGTTAATTTAGCCGAAGAATGCATTTCCATGCCTGCAGAATTATCTTCTTTGCTTCTGTTGAAAGACTTCCGCTTTTTCTAAAACTCTCTTACTTCAACCTTGGCTCGTTTAGCTTCAGCACAAGGGAGCTGTTGTCGAAAAAACATTTCTGCAGCGAGGTGGGACAGAGGAAGAGGGGTATTTGCGTGCCTCTTACATTTTGAGCGACACATTCCCTATTTAGGAGCCCTGGCAGTTGTCTATTCACCGAGGAGGCATCTCGATTACGTAAATAGGATGTGTGAGTGTGTGAACAGGGAGTGTGCGAAGGTGCTTATTTATGGCAAGGAATAACTTCTCGCTTTTCTCATCCGAAACCAAAATTGAAAGGAAGTATTGTCCCTCGATCATCTGGTCCCATCGTTCATCTTGATGGACAAAAATTACAGGATTTCGCCAAAACTCATTGCAAACCAATCTGCTTGCAGGATGTCAAGATAACCCAGATGCTCCCTCAAGCACAAAGTCCAGAACTGGTTTCCAAGTAGAAACAAACGAAACTTGTGATTTTGGATTTTGCAGGTTAGATAGGTTTGTCATTACAGAAATGGCTAGTGCAGGGGTAGGCAACCTTGGCTCTTTTATGACTCGTGGACTTCAACTCCCAGAATTCCTGAGCCAGTCATGCTGGCTCAGGAATTCTGGGAGTTGAAGTCCACGAGTCATAAAAGAGCCAAGGTTGCCTACCCCTGGTAGTGTGTATTATTATGCGAAGTAAAAAGTTGAGGTTGTATGTTATTACCTCATTCTACTGCAGGGGTCTTCAAACGTGGCAACTTTAAGACTTGTGGACTTCAACTCCCAGAATTCCTCAACCAGCCCCTCAGGGCTGGCTGAGGAATTCTGGGAGTTGAAGTCCACAAGTCTTAAAGTTGCCACGTTTGAAGACCCCTGTTCTACTGCATCAAAAAAGACTCAGAAGAAAATGCTTTTCTTTTTTTTTTTTTTCCCTTCTGCCCTACCCTTTTTCCTCTTCCCCTTTTTCCTCCCTATTTTCCTATTATTCTCACTTTTCTTTGTATTGTATGTTTTGATCAACTAAATTCATGATGTAAGAATTCAGGATGCCTATAGCCCAGTGATGGCGAACCTTTTAGAGACCGAGTGCCCAAATTGCAACCCAAAACCCACTTATGCATCGTCGAGTGCCGGGTAGGTGTGGCCCATTGGGTGGGTGTGGCCCATTGGGTGGGCGTGGCCCATTGGGTGGGCGTGGCTGCGGTGGTAACGGCAGACTGGGTGGGACTAAAAAGTTCAATCAATCAATTTCAACTTTGCAAGATCTTTTTTTTTCCCCGCGAGACGTTGAAATTGACTGATTGAACTTCTTTTTTTTTTTTTGCACACGGCAGCGGAGGCCTAAAGCGAAAAGGTTTTATAAAACCCAGCTGAAGGCCTAGGACTGGGGCGACGGCGCACGTGCCCACAGAGAGGGCTCTGCGGGCCGCCTCTGGCACCCGTGCCATAGGTTCGCCACCACTGCTATAGCCCACTGATCGGTTTCTCTGTTTGAAGGATTTTTAGCACGTCCAACTTGGAACTCATAATAAGGCGATTGGAAAAGAAACTTTCATTGCGGGGCTGGCGTTTCAGATACTGTATTAGGCTTCTCAGCGCAAAATGCCTGGGATGTAGAAGCGCCTGAAAAATGCAGAAACATTAAGACTTAATTGGCTTCCCAACAGATCATTTATCCACCAACCACTCCCGATTATTCAGATCAAGGAGGAAATAGGAGATTGTGAAGCTGGATTGCCCCAATACGGAATATTTGCCACCTGTTATACGTAATGACCCATTCCCAAGAAGATCTAATGGTGGCTTTTTCATTGCATCCTGCTAATTCTCAGAAGCTCGCTTAGTTAATTTAAGACTCCTCTATTTCCGGTACAAAATGCCTTGCATGTATACACAAAAGCCCTTATTCTGACACAGCCTATAGAGCACAGCTTAATAGATTATGATAACCAATCAGAACGGAGCTGACGCTGACCAGCCATGCGCTAAAGTGTTGTTGTGTATCCTTGTCTTTAGTTACCCAAGGAGAGCATATTCTGAAAAATATTAGAAAGGGAATGAATTAAGCTTCCTAATGGGAAAGAAAATGAGAAAATGAGCTGAGTTATTTACTCCTAAACTGCAGTTTACATTTTTAAGACCAGAGCTTTCCTAATTGCTTAACTCCTGTCACTTTCCATTATGATGCATTGTGCTATTCGTGTGGAAAAGATATATTAAAACCTGTCTTAAAAGGAGCTGGCAGAATAACAGAATAACAGAATTGGAAGGCATTCTCTGGTCCAATCGCCTGCTTGAGTAGAGATATAATAATAATAATAATAATAATAATAATAATAATAATAATAATAATAATAATAATAATAATAATAATAATAATAATAATAATAATAATAATAATAATAATAATAATAATAATAATAATAATAATAATAATAAAATAATAATAGGCACCTTGGGTGCAATCCCAAAACAACTGGAGCACCACTTGAACACCATCATTGGCATTGACAAATTTGCCATTAGTCAATTGCAAAAGGCGGCCTTACTAGGAACTGCTTCCATCCTGCGACGATATCTGTAATACCATCAAACATCCACATCTGCCTATCCCAGGTCCTTGGTAAGGACTCGATAGGTAGACAAAAATGCCAAATCCAGTCTGAATATCTGGCTGACTGTGCAATGATTAATAATAATAATAATAATAATAATAATAATAATAATAATAATAATAATAATAATAATAATAATAATAATAATAATAATAATAATAATAATAATAACAACAACAACAACAACAACAACAACAACAACAACAACAATAATAATAATAATAATAATATCTAACTGTTATATACCCACTCATTGCCAAGCAGTTCAACAATATACTACAAGGAGGAGAAATTGAAAAGTGGCTAACAACTGGGAAAACCTACCTGATAATGAAAAATCCAGCAAAAGGGGCAACACCAGGCAGCTACAGGCCAATTACCTGCTTACCAACAACTTTCAAATTGCTAACTGGTGTGGTAGCTGATGCAGTACAACAGCATCTAGTTGAAAACAATCTCTTCCCACCGGAGCAGAAAGGAAACCGCCCCAATAGCAGAGGAACAAAAGATCAACTCCTAATAGACAAAATGATCTTGGAAAACTGCAAGAAAAGAAAGACCAACCTGAATGTGGCATGGATTGACTACAAAAAGGCATTTGACTCTCTGCCACATGACTGGATAATCAAGTGCCTATAAATAACAGGAGTCAGTAGAAACATCAGAAAATTTGTGCAAAGATCGATGGGCACAATGGAAGACACAGTTGCAGGTCAATGGTGAGAGACTGGGAGAGGCTAATATCAAGAAAGGAATATTTCAAGGAGATTCATTATCACCACTACTATTTGTTATTGCACTGTTTCCTCTGTCAACAATACTGAATAACTCAGGACATAGCTATCAAACATCAAAAACATCTGCCAGACTATCCCACCTCCTTTACATGGATGATCTGAAGCTGTATGGAAAAACATCATCTGAAATAGAATCGCTGCTCAACACTGTCCGTATATATAGCCAAGATATTGCAATGGAGTTTGGCTTGGACAAATGTGCCACACTTACTATCAAACAAGGAAAAATAGTGAAAACTGAAGGAATCAAGATGCCCCACGAAAATAACATTAAGAGTCTGGATGAGGAAGATTACTACAAATACTTGGGTATCCTTCAAGCTGACAACATCAAGCACACTGAAGTCAAGAAAAAGATCAGAGGTGAATACATCAAGAGAGTGAAGAAGATTTTAAAGTCCAAACTCAATGGAGGAAATACCATGAAGGCAATCAACACCTGGCCAATTCCAGTCATTAGATACATAGCTGATCAATAATAATAATAATAATAATAATAATAATAATAATAATAATAATAATAATAATAATAATAATAATAATAATAATAATAATAATAATAATAATAATAATAATAATAATAATAATAATAAAAAGTTGGAAGGGACCTTGGAGGTCATCTAGTCCAGCCCCCTGCTCAGGCAGGAAACCCTATACTATTTCAGACAAATGGCTGTCCAGTCTCTTCTTAAAAACCTCCAGTGTGGGAGCATTCACAGCTTCAGGAGCCAGGGTGTTCCATTGGTTAATTGTTCTCACTGTCAGGAAGTTTCTCCTTAGTTCTAGGTTGCTTCTCTCTTTGGTTAGTTTCTATTTCAGATAAATGGTTGCCCAGTCTCTTCTTGAAAGCCTCCAGTGATGGAGCACCCACAACATATGAAGTCAAGCTGTTCCATTGGTTGATTGCTCTCACCATTAGGAAATGTGTCCTTAGTTCTAGGTTGCTTCTCTCCTTTTTCAGTTTCCATCCATTGCTTCTTGTTCTGCCTTGGGGTGCTTTGGAGAATAGGTTGAACCCCCTCTTCTTTGTGGCAGCCCCTCAGATACTGGAAGATTGCTATCATGTCTCCCCTAGTCCTTTTCATTGAGGCCTAGCTTACTGTCGGGCGCGTGAAAAATCAGGACCACACATTAAGTTCCAGTGAAGCTCATATCTATACACAACAATCCAGTCAATTAACATTTGGCACTAAATTAGTGCTAGATAAGAGTTAATGGAATTCAAGAGAGGTTGAACTCTTGTGGGAATGTAATGAATGCAGGCTGATTATTCTCTTAACTCCACCCTCCCTCTGTCTCTTCTTCCCCTAAAATTATCACGGTGGTGCCAGCTATATCCTATCTGGAGCAAAAGCAATCAGAACTAAGATGGAAGTGATGGCCAACCTATCTTTAGATGTACAAATCCAGCCCATTGACGAAGACCTTCCAAGAGCCGAGGGGGAAATGTATTCCAAACACCTCCCTTCCCAGTTCTCAATGAGTCCTTCTGTCTGTGGGGAGAAACCCACTTTACTAGTTATTTGGCATGATAGCTAATAAGAATAATTAACACTTAAATTAGGGGAACTGCCTGAGAGGAGTTATTATTTGCAACATTGGTGAATATCTGTAGCTCGGGTGTAGGATGAGAGTGAAGGTTCGCTCTCCGAGCTTGTGGGTTGGTTTCCGAATGTTTCGTTACCAGGCTAGGTGACACCTTCAGTGGAGTTTAGGGGAATTGTTATTATTATTATTATTATAAGAGTTATTGCTAATGCCACAGTGGTTACTTTTTCTTCAAGGTGTTATTGAGGAGCCCACTTGAGCAACCTTCCATGTCTTTTCTATGGGTGAAGACATTTGACTGGAATAGGTAGTTGCCTCATAGTGTTTTAACACTTCCTGAATCATATTTCACAGTTTTAATACGTGCAAAGACATTAATGTCATAAGATGCTTGCAAATTAGCAGGTCTGTTTATAGATCACCCTTTTGCTATTTTAGTCTTCCTTAGAACAGAAGAATATTGAGTTTCTTCTGAAAGGCCCATTCCGCTCAAAAAAAAACAAAAAAAAACCCATTATCCATCTCAACTCCATGCGTGTCCTGCGGTCATTAAGGTTCTCCCTCTCTCTCTCTCCATGTTCTTTTGACATCCTGAGGATTATGAAAATCAGTTTTCAGTTCAGCTGCTTGAGAAGAAATTTTGGGGAAGATCATTGTCCAATAATTTGCAGCACAGAGCGGGCAGTTTCCCGTTGAAAGCATCTGTCGTGGAAAAACCCAATGGAAAAGACAAGAGACAGCAACGCAAAGCAATAATTCTTACTTTTAAGATTCAGAGGTTTATTTTGCTAATAACTTGGAACATAGCATAACCTAACATTACTTACATTAACAACCCATTGCAATGAGGACCATGTGGCATAGCAAATTCCAAAGGACAGCTATAGGCCAATGGCCCCGAGCTAGACTTAAACTAACATTTTTATACCTTTCTTCTAACGACCACCCACACATAGTCATTATCTTGCAAAATCAGTTCCTTGTTCTTTCGTGCTGACCAGCAGTTTCCATATACACCCGTGTACATCTGAAACCTCTATCCATCTTATTACTTTCAGTTCCTCTTTTCCCACGGTCACAATACTCATGTTCCAAATATACATAGAACTACGTACTTTGCAATTTCATATTGCACAAAGCTCAGCAGATTACAAATAATACGTCCGTATTGTGAAACAATATAAAGTTCAAGTTAAAGCTTTAAATCGCTACTATGGGGCCTATCTCAGGTTTGCTCCAGCCTCATCTTATTATATGAGGAGGGGGCTATATTTTCGTCTTCCACACATCTCTTGTCAACCTAGAACTTGCCTGAGATGTCATGAAACTGCTGGGAATCTTGCAAAATTTGGTTTCATTTTACCTGGACTGTATCCAGGTTTTTTTCTGCAAGGTTTTTGCCCAGATCTGGAAAGGCTACCAATCAGGGAGAATACCTGTTCAATACCTAACTAAAAATGTTGCTTATCTCCAAAGATCACTTCCAAATCAGCCCGCTCTGCCTTTCTATGTTTCTATGATCTGACCTGGTCTCCTTTTTTCCCTGTAACAAGAAAATGAATTTTAATGTAACTCTGCAGAGATGTGATTAAGTTAAGCAGAAATTCTTCATTCAGAAAAGAATCCTAATTAATGATGTTCCATATTGGTGTGTATTTATAGCAGAACTACTGATTCTGTAACAGCTTCGTTCCTTATGCCAGACGTCTTGTAAATTCCCAGGATTCTTTTTTCCCCCGCCATGTATATGTATACATTCGAACTAGACTGTGACGTTTCTCTGTGTCGTATATGTGTGTGGGTATAGGCACAATGGTATTGTTTTTGAGAGCTAAATGCAATGAAATTTCATTTTTAATGTATGCTGATTAGGGTACATTTAAAGCGACAATAAAGTTTCTATTCTATTCTATTCTATTCTATGCTGATTAGGGTACATTTAAAGTGACAATAAAGTTTCTATTCTATTCTATTCTATTCTATTCTATTCTATTCTATTCTATTCTATTCTATTCTATTCTATTCTATTCTATTCCATTCCATTCCATTCCATTCCATTCCATTCTCCATTCCACTCCACTCCACTCCAGTCCAGTCCAGTCCAGTCCAGTCCAGTCCAGTCCAGTCTAGTCTAGTCTAGACTAGTCTAGTCTAGTCTAGTCTAGTCTATTCCATTCCATTCCATATTCCATTCCATTCCATATTCCATTCCATATTTTCTATTCTATTCTATTCTATTCTATTCTATTCTATTCTATTCTATTCTATTCTATTCTATTCTATTCTATTCCATTCCATTCCATTCCATTCCATTCCATTCCATTCCATTCCATTCTATTCTATTCTATTCTATTCTATTCTACGCCATTCCATTCCATTATTCCATTCCATTCCATTCCATTCTGCATTCTGCATTTCTATTCTGTTCTGTTGACGTTGCGAGTTTGACATGTCTGATATATATATATATAAGACCAGGTCTTATTTTTTGGGGAAACACGATATCTATCTCTCTAATGTCCCATTTTTCTGCTGAAAGAACCAGAATGGGCCTGACACACGAAACCCACTTCAGGATCTCAACAATTCAAAAACACATTTTTTTAAAAATAACAAACACGCACAACCCAAGCTGTTAATTTTGTGTGTGGGGGGAGGGGAATTGGTAGAGTAGAATGTGAAGCTCCCAAGCCAAAGAGAATGTTATGTGCATTTCTAAAAGCACAATGATCCATTTCAGAAATGTCTAATGTTGAATTTAATTGAGGAAAAGTAATTCTTAATGACGTATGAATTTAGACTCCGGACTTAATGATTCTTTCGGTGTGCCTCTTCTTTTTGGAGAGAATGAAGTGTTATTGACTTCAACCGTAGCAAGTCAGACTTTTCAATTCAAACGAAAGGCTCAAATAAAGGTCTGGATTTGATCTGATTTACTTCAAACTGTAGCAAGTCACATCCTTCAGTCTGGTCCTCCAAATCCGGTTCTAAACCTCAGTTTCTTAATCCTGGTTTGAAGTTCCCATTGGTAGTTTCTCATATTTAGAAATACAGGAGTTTGCCTTTCAACATATCAAATTGTCCATTCATTAGTCCAAAGTTCTCCAGGAATAAAAGTTGGGAAATTTCCTGTAATCTGCTATGTAAACTTGGTTATCACCAAAAATTACAGAAGAACATAGTTCGAAGGAACCCTGGAGGTCTTCCAGTCGAGCCTTCTAGTTGTCCAATTCAAGTAGGAGACCCTATATTAGACGAACAGCTGTCCAATCTCTTCTTAAAAACCTCCAGTGATGGAGCGTCCACAACTTCTGGAGTCAAGTCATTCCACTGGTAAATTGTTCTCATTTGTTAGCAAATTTCTCCTTAGTTCTATCCTTGATTAGTTTCCATCTATTGCTTCTTGTCTTGCCTTCTGGTGCTTTGAAAAATAGGTTGACCCCCTCTTCTGTGTGGTATCCCCTTAGATATTGGAAGACTGCTATCATGTCACCCATAGTCCTTCTTTACACTAGACTAGACATACCCAATTCCCACAACCATTCTTCATATGTTTTGGCCTCCAGTCCCCTAATCGTCTTTGTTGCTCTTCTCTTCACTCTTTCTAGAGTAGAATGTGTTCCTACACTAAATTATTATTCAATCCTCATCTGATACTTTCAAAAAAAAATATTTTGTCTCTGTGAACAATGTATTGCCTTCTCTTGTCAATAAAAGAAAATTAAGGCTCTGTTAGTCAAACGTGGAAGTCCTACCTTGGACCAGTCACATCGTCTTTGTCTCCACAAATGTCTCATTTTAACAGTTAAAATAATGGATTTTAATGCTGGTAACAAAAGACGGTGAAAAGAGCCAAATAACACGACGGTTATAAAAATTTGACAATGTCTATTCATTGAAATTGGCAATTGGCAATTTAGATGGGACTGGGGACCGTGGGTATAAGATAGCAAAACGTCTTATTTGAACATTTTAATTTGTTTAAAAATATTCCGAGATGGTCTGAATATTGAATGCAAATGATCTACTGCTATTACTAAAGTCAGTGGCATGTTCTGAGAATGCAGTTCTTTGTATGTTGGATAATTATGATGAGAGGGACAATTTAAGTCATCCTTTAGAGGATACTTCCTCTGGCAAAAGAAGCAGTTCAGATTTAAGGAGGGTGTTCTCTGTTGTTGAAGAGTCTTTAAAAAGGCTCGAAACGAAGAGTGTCAAAAAAAAATTTCCATGTGATAAAAACCCCACCGCTTTTTATGTGGGGCGCAGACATCCCTGTAGTGAAAAAGAAATTGATCTCTACGGCATCGTTTATTTATTAAAATTATAATTGCAAGAAACCCGGTGGCGCATTGGTGAGAATGTAGTAGAATAGAATAGAGATGGAAGGGGCCTTGGAGGTCTTCTAGTCCAGCCCCCTGCTCAAGCAAAAGAACCTATACCATTTCAGATAAGTAACTGTCTAATAGTCTCTTCTTAAAAACCTTGAGTGATGGAGTGCCCACGATTTCTGAAGGCAAGCTGTTCCAGTGATTAATTGTCCTCACTGTTAGGAAGTTTCTCCTTAATTCCAGGTTGCTGCTCTCTTTGATCAGTTTCCAACCATTGTTTCTTGTCTTGATTTCTGGTGCTTTGGAGAATAAGTTGACCCCTTCTTCTTTCTGGCAGTCCCTCAAATACTGGAATACTGCTATCATGTCACCCCTGATGCTTCTTTTTTTTAGACTAGCCAAACCCAACTCCTGCAGCCGTTCTAGTCTCCAGCCTTTGATCATCTTAATTGCTCTTTTCTGAATTTTTTCCCCAAAGTCTCAACATCTTTTTGTGGTGTGGTGACCAAAATTGGCTGCGGTATTCAAGGGGTGGCCTTACTAGGGTTTTATAAAGTGGTACTAATACTTTGCGTGATCTTGATTCTATGCTTCTGTTTATACAACCCAGGATTGTATTAGCTTTTTTTTGTATTGCAGGATAACTCACTACTCACTGCCAGGAGTTCGATCCGAGGCCGCTAAAATGAGGAGCCAGATTGTTGGGGGCGATAGGTTGACTCTATAAACCGCTTATAGACGGGGCTGTAAAGCAGGGCGTTTCAACCTTTTCACCCATTGTACCACTTTTAGGATATGGCAACATCTGAGTACCACCAGTCGCCTAGCAAGGTGTCAAAAACTTGAGGACCCCCCCCAAAAAAGGAAAAAAGTGATAAAGTACAGGTAGCCCTCAACTTACAACAGTTCGCTTAGTGACTGTTCGAAGTTACAATGGCACTGAAAAAAGTGCCCCCCAAGCCACAGCCGAGCAAGACAGCACCCGGCGGTGCTCTTCTTCCAGGCCAAGGTTTTCATTGTTGTGAGCCTTTCTGTTGAGGATTGGCAGCGGGGGTGGGGTGGGGGAGTGTTTGGTTTTTATTCCCCCGTCTACTGGGTGGTTGCAGCAGGTTTTGGTCACTTCACATGACCCTGGGACACTGTGACCGTCATAAATATGAATCAGTTGCCAAGCATCTGAATGTAAATCACAAGACCCTGGAGATGCTGCAACATTCCAGCTGATTGGCGCTTCTTCAGGGCTCAGCAGAAGCGCCAGGATTAGTGCTGCTTTCCAGCTGATTGGCGCTTCTTCAGGGCTCAGCAGAAGCACCAGGATCAGCGCCGAGCTCCAGCTGGAGCCTGGCACTGATCCTGGCGCTTCCACTGAGCCCTGACAGCCACGAAGAAGCGCCGATCAGCTGGAAAATGGCACTGATGCTGGCACTTCCGCTGAGCCCTGACAGCCTTGCAGCTCCAGCCATCTCTCGCTCAGGCTTGTGCGGTACTGCCAACGGTTCAGCTCATTCCCCTCCCCCGCTACCACTTTTCTAGGATGGTCGCGTACCACCTGCCAGGTGCCAATGTACCACAGGTGGTACCCGTACCACTGGTTGAAAAGCCCTGCTGTAAAGCATTGTGAAGCAGTATATAAATCTAAGTGCTAGTGCTGTTGCTATTGCTATAATGTGCCCTTTATATTGATGGATATCAGATATTATTTATTTAACCGAGTCTATCAGCCAACCAATTAGAATAATTCTTTGGGGTATACAAGAAGGTAAAAACATAAAGCAGAAAAATCAATCAAAAGAGAACCCATAAGACCACAGCCTCACATTGAGGAAATAGAAAAGCTACACCTAGAATTAAGACATACAGCTAATCTGGACCCACAAATCAGTCGGGCCGGTGACTTAAATCTCTCCTCAAGTTCTGCTTGATTCCTGATGATTACACACATCTGTGTTGCTTTCTGGACAACAACTGCAGAAGTGATTTATCACGGTCCACTTTCAGTTTCGTTTTTCTTTCCTGTCTAGCCTGTGTGGATAATGTATCTTTAAAGGGAGGTTGAGATGACCTTGGTGAAGAAATTGATGAACCATTAAAGGAGGTGAAATGGTTTGACCCCAGGACAGGGAGAAAATACGAGGAAAAACAAAACAAAAAACCCCAAAGCCTGAGAGTTTCCCTTTTTAAATATTCAGAACCAAGGAGGAGTTATCTGAATTTCTTTCCTCACCTTTTACTCCTAATTTATAATAATAATAATAATAATAATCAAGTTGGAAGGGACCTTGGAGGTCATCGAGTCCAACCCCCTGCTCAGGCAGGAAACCCTACACCATTTCGGACAAATGGCTGTCCAGTCTCTTCTTAAAAACTTCCAGTGTTGGAGCATTCAACAACTTCTGGAGGCAGGTTGTTCCACTGGTTAATTGTTCTCACTGTCAGGAAGTTTTTCCTCAGTTCCAGGTTGCTTCTCTCCTTGACTAGTTTCCATCCGTTACTTCTTCTCCTGCCTTCAGGCGCCTTGGAGAATAGCTTGACTCCCTCTTCTTTGTGGCAGCCCCTGAGATACTGGAATAGTGCTATCATGTCCCCCCTCGTCCTTCTCTTCATTAAACTAGACATACCCAATTCCAGCAACCGTTCCTTATATGTTTTAGCCTCCAGTCCCCTAATCATCTTCTAATCATTTCTTCTTTCTCAGGACTGTGTTGCTGTTTCTCCTACCTTACCGTCCACTTTTTTTGCCCAAGGTCATCTCTACATTGCTTTACAATATCTGGCCTTAACGTAAACAGCTTCTCTCCTCCTTTCTTCCCATCTTCCTCTTATATTTCACCATGGAGTTCATACTCAGCACCGAAGAAAACTTTGGTGAACAAGCATGGTGTGAATTGCATATCCTGGCTACTTTCCTTCGTGACCAGAGGCAAGCTCGCCTGACCAATAACCAGCCAAGACACAGTGAAGGCCTTTTGTTTCGTTTATTGCAATAAGCGGGGAGAGAAGCTATCAAAGTTTGGTTCTCTCCAAAGTTCCAACCCAAAATATTCCCTTCTTTATACAGCCCTGTCCCGGCCGCCACATCGCTCGTCTTTCCCCATTGGCTGAGGTACTATGAGGTTAAACTGTTTCCGACAGCCTCCTACATATTTCCTGCTACATACTAAATCACACATCAAATGTACATTAAAATTAAGAGATAATTTATGCAAGGTGTGTCAGTTAATATTAATCAACTAATTGCACATGCTCAGTTGCCTGAGTTCTGTCCCCCTTTTTTTTTAGAAAAATAGGTTCTTTTCTCTTTTGCTAGTTATCTTACAGCTCCTTTTCCCATTCTGAAGACCCAGATAACAATTTTGCCCACGTGTTTCTCTTACATCCTTCCTTTATGCTATCCTTTCCTGGTTCCCATCTATTATAGTTGCTTCTCCACTCAGTAAATTTCCACTGCAGCAAATTCAATTTTAAATTTCTCTTTCAATATTAAATTTTTGAAGATCTTTCCTTTGCTTCTATCACATATCAAGATGTCCCAAAGCTACTTTAAAAAAAAAAACCACAAGTGGACTTTGTTTTTTCTTAAAGTCATTTTGCTTCTCGTCCAAGAAGCTTCTTCAGTTCTGACTGAACGAAGGAGGATGGAAGGATTTGTATCCCTTGCATTGTCTGGTCGTTAGTACTCTTTCTGAGAGTTGTTGAGGCCACCTGGAGGTTTACCTGTGTCCTCAGATTAATTACAACACAGTCCTTTCAGCAATTCTAAGAAGATTCCACACCTATTTGCACTATTCAGGTGACCCTGAGGACACAGATAAACCTCCAAGTGGCTTCAAACGACTCTCAGAAAGAGTGCTTAAAAACCAGATGACTGCAAGGAATATAAACCCTTCCATCCTCCACCATTCAGTCAGACCTGAAGAATCTTCTTGGATGAGAAGCAAAACATCTTCAAGGAAAAACAAAGTCCAGTCGCCTTTGGAAAAAGCACCTTTGGGACAACCATGACCTGGATGACTGAGAGTCTCCATAAATATTTTGCATATCAAGAATTCCTTTGCAACTGGACATCTCTGTTTGATCATTGTTACTCTCTAATATTCCACGGTTTTCCCAGTTGCAATGTATGGCTGTGAAAGTTGGACCATAAGAAAGGCTGAGCGCCAAAGAATTGAGGCCTTTGAATTATGGTGCTGGAGAAGACTCCTGCGAGTCCCCTGGACTGCAAGGCGATCAAACCGGTCAGTCCTCGAGGAGATCAACCCCGACTGCTCTTTAGAAGGCCAGATCCTGAAGTTGAAACTCAAGTACTTTGGCCACCTAATGAGAAGGAAGGACTCACTGGAGAAGAGCCTGATGCTGGGAAAGATTGAGGGCAATAGAAGAAGGGGACGACAGAGAATGAGGTGGCTGGATGGAGTCACTGAAGCAGTAGGCGTGAGCTTCAATGGACTCCAGAAGATGGTAGAGGACAGGAAGGCCTGGAGGAACGTTGTCCACGGGGTCGCAATGGGTCGGACATGACTTCGCAACTAACAACAATATTCCATATCACCATCAACGAACAAAAGCTTCAGGCAGCATTTGCCAGCCCCAGTATCCTTTGCTTACTTCGTTATAGATTTGTGATTAAAAATACTTTTACAACTTTCTGGAACATTGCCCCGGCTTATACTTAGGCATGAACCTGAACTGTCAAGGCCTTTTGGCAGCTGTCTAAAACTCTTAAGGGATTCTTTTCCAAGCACGATCCTCACAAAGTTTTCATTAGCAAGATTTACTGAGATAAAAGGGTTGGGGTTACAAGGATCGGACTCTTTCCCATTAGAAACAATTTGTGTGTTCTGGTGCTTTCTGATTTTCTAACAGCCTTCCTAGATCCAATGAGGAGGTGGGGTATTCACAGATAATGGGGAAACCTATCAAGTAGTCTTCAATTTATGACCACAATTTCCATTGCGAAGCAAGACAGTTTTTAAGTGAGTTTTACCACATTTTCTTGCCACGGTTGTTAAAATAGTAACACGGTTGTTAAGGGACTCCGACTTCCCCATGGACTTTGCTTGCCAGAAGGTCACAAAAGGGGATCACGTGACCTAGGGGCACTGGAACCATCATAAACAGGAGTCAGTTGATCACATGACCACGGGGATGCTGCAACGGACGTAAGTATGGAAAATGAGCATAAGTCACTTTTTTCAGTGCTGTTGTAACTTCGGATGTTTACTAAAGAATTGGTTGTAAATTAAGGACTACCTCTATTTACGTATCATTCACAAGATGTCCTGAGTCGCTATTATTCTGGAAACTCTTCTACAAAGCTTCTGTGCATTAAAAATCTTATGGATTTTTAAATTACTGTTACTATCATATTTCCCCAAAAATAAGACCGGGTCTTATATTAATTTTTGCTCCAAAAGACGCATTTTCTGGTTAGGGCTTATATTTGGGGAAATACGGTACTAAATGGGTCTGTCTGGCTGATGATATTAACTGGGGCTTATTTTTTGGGGGTGGGGCTTATATTACAAGCATCCTCAAAAATCATGCTAGGGCTTATTTTCCAGTTGGATCTTATTTCCAGGGAAATACGGTAGGGAAAGGAATGTTAGGAAAATCAGATCACACTTTTTCACCTGTCTGGAAAATCTTACTAGGAGGCCTAATTCATCTACCTGGACATCCAAAGATCTCAAGTATTTTTGTTCTATTAATCACTACATTATGGTAATAATCTAGAGCACCATTTGTGAACTTAAAAACACAATCAGGTATGTCTGGTTATGTCTGGATGGTATCAGTTGCAAAGATGAAATATGTTTGACATGATAAAAAATATTGCAATTAATGCAGAAATGCCTTACATTTTACAGGCACTTTGCATATTTTTACAAGTTATTTGAATTTCACGTTATTCAGCATATGCCATGGGAACATAAATGGATTCCTGTCCTCTGGCCAATTATTTTAAATTTTAGATTTTAGATTTGAATTATTTACCCAGGATTTAGTAATTCAGATCTTTCACTGACACTCCTTTGCTGTTTCTTAAAAATAAGTCACCACATGTTCAGATGTTTATATACAGTATTATTTTACTCTGTGTTTCCTTGTATGTTCACATCTTCTCCTTTAAAAAAATATCTGTGCTGAAGATCATGGATTCAAGGACAAGATAGGTGCATATTTATTTCATCGATTAAGAGTGTTATGAGAAAGGTGAAACTTTCAAGCAGTAGCTGGAAAGGAATCAGGGATCTGCTTAGTAAGATTCATGACTTGTTAGCTTGATGGATCAAGCCAGATTCAGTCCTTGGTTGGTGCTGGTGACCTCAATTCCACCCATTTTTGCTGTCTACTTGAATCTGATCTTCAAGCCACCCAGCAGGAGTGAATTTACAACTGTTCATATGAACTTAGGCTATTATTATAGTGTATATTGTAAGAGAAGAAGAGGCAAAACCTAGGGCCAGAGTCAAAAGAGGAATCAACCTAGAGTCTCTACATAGCCACAAAGAACAACTCCTCTTGAATTCCGTTGACCCTTATCTAGCACCAAAATAGTGCGAACCATTAGTCGAATAGATTCAAAAATTTACCATGTTTTATGGTGATATCATGGTACATGTGATATAAATGACTTTTATGGCTAGCCAGTTCCATGGAATTAAATTATATATAATACAGATATTTGATAAAGCTGATAGTCTCTGCTTGTTTGGCAATTTAATGAAGCGGGATACTGCTTACATATTTCATGAAGGCGTAATTTCTTGTGCTACAGATAGACCTTTAGTAAGTTGCATAATCAGGCAGAAGTGTCAAAAACGTGTCAGATATCTAACAGCAAGAGCAAATCTGTCTTGTTTTTATGTTGAAGAGGAATTAAACTGTGTTCTCTAAATTGCAGAGCTCAAGTTGTTTTTAATAATTGGAAAAGAAAGTAATGTGTAAGTTGCAATTATTTTTCTTCCGTTTGAGATTATAAAAAAACTTTTCAGCTAGCAGAGAAATGAGTAGTGGGAAATGAAGAATAAAATTATAAAAATATGACCGAGAAATAAATGCAAATGGTTATCACATAATCCCGGGACATTGCAAGCGTTATAAACACAGAACAATTGACAAATGCCCAAATTTTGCTTTTGTGACCTTGGCGATGTCGTGTCGATCATAAGTACACATTCTGATTTCTAAGCCACTTCTTAAAAATGCCGTGGTAACAGCAAACGGTTACTAAAAGAATAGTTGTATGTTGAGGCGTAATTGATTCAATTCAAGGATCTGAAAAGATTCCTAAACAATCTGGGTAGAGGGTATTATTAAATTGCCCCATCACAACCACCAAGGTCATCTAGACATAACAGAGCAAATGTATGCAAAGGTACAAAAATATGATAAAAAATATTTAGGGAAGGGGATGCTAAAGGGCAAATATATATAGTAAGCTCATTGTAGCACGAGATATCAGCTCTATCCTTTTGCACATCAAGAGCTAAGATTCTCTCCTTGATCAAACTCCAGGGTTTGACTAGGACATGGATATAGATTGAGAAATAAACTCTTGGTGAACTCAGAAACCCAGAAACAAAGGATTATCTCTGTATTTTAACTGAAGGTGTGGTTTTTCTGAATGAAGTTGTTAATAGTTAAAATACTTGATACGTAAACAGAATATATAAGTGTATATCATTATATAGTAGTGAGATTGTGCCCAGTTACAGAAAAACAGTTTTCAGCGTTGGCGTTACATCATTTCTTAGGAAACACATATAATATCAATTTGTTTCGTAATATATTTTCTCCTGGCAGTCTACAATTGTTGGCTGAGCAAGGGAGGTGCCCTTAGGAAACTACCAATATAAAAATGCTATTGAGACTCTGGAAAGAGTGCAGAGAAGAGCAATAAAGATGATTAAGGGGCTGGGGGCTAAAACATATGAACAACGATGGCAGGACTTGGGTATGTCTAGTTTAATGAAAAGAAGGACTTGGGGGTAACAGTGTTCCAATATCTGAGGGGCTGCAACAAACAAGAGAGGGTCAAGCTATTTTTCAAAACACCAGAAGGCCAGACAAGAAGCAATCGATGGAAACTTATCAAAGAGAGATCTAAGCTAGAATTAAGGAGAAATTCCCTGACAGTGAGAACAATTAACCCGTGGAACGGCTTGCTTTCAGAAGTTGTGAGCTCTCCATCACTGGTGTTTTTGAAGAGACTGGACTGCCACTTGTCTGGAATGGTATAGGGCAGGGGTAGGCAACCTTGGCTCTTTTATGATTCGTGGACTTCAACTCCCAGAATTCCTGAGCCAGCATGGCTGGCTCAGGAATTCTGGGAGTTGAAGTCCACGAGTCATAAAAGAGCCAACCAAGGTTGTCTACCCCTGGTATAGGGTCTCCTGTTTCCACAGGAGACCTCCAAGGTCCCTTCCAGTTCTGTTATTCTGTTGTCCTCACTAGAATGCATTATGCTTAATATAGTCCAACTTCCCTCCCTTTGTCTTCCCTTACCTGGTCTCTGTCATATGTATTGGATCATGTTCCCTCATACAGTTCAGGAGGACAGAATCTTGTCTTTTTAAAGTGATACAATCCATCTTATCGCGTTAAGAATTCAGGATCGCAGTATATCCGTATCGGAATGAATTTGCAAGGAAGGGGGTTGATGGTGAAAGAGCAACACGATTCTTTCACGATATTTCACACGCAGTAATATGTGTAGTCGTGCTTTTTATAAACCGAGCAATACCTGTTTTATTACCGCGACTTACAAAATAATCAAATTCTTTGGGGATTGCAAGCTAAGATTTTAGCCGCTCTAAAGTTATAAACTTACACCAAGACCCTAGGCATGTTTATTCAACGGAGGGTTCGCTGACACTTAATAATCCATTCCTAAGTATGTTTACTGAGAAACGAGAGTACAAAATTCATCAGCACTTACTTCCCAATGAATTTTGTATAGCTGTTGAGAATTCATATATGAGATGAAGCTTCAGTCTTATGGGTTAGAGAGCAATCCCACAATACAATTAGGAAGCAGTTTCCATTCTTGGCCAATTAGGTAGCAAACTATCTATCTTGGGGCCTTCACAGTTTTCAACTCTGTCTTTGATTGCAGAGGACATGCATTGGAAAGAGAGACATAACCTTGAATTCTCCCTCTGATGCAGAAAAGCCACAGACTCGGTCTTCCTAACTTGTTCTGTCCCAGCCTACATGAGTCCTTGTTAAGCTCACAAGGAGAAACCCCTCTTCCAACAAGCAGGCTGGAACCGCAGGAAAAAACCAACCCCTTTTATTATTCACAGACCTGAGTCAATGTCCAAGGCAAACAAACACAGTTCACAGAAACTCGATCCTCAACACGAACGGTTTCCTTCAGCAACTAGCACCTCCCACACCTTCCCTTTTATTATTCAGCCAAGGCGTGGCTTCCTAATGCCTTCTCCTTTGCCTTTGGAGCCGCCCCATTGCTTTCCTCTGTCCTACTCGCTTCTCTTGCCTGCGCATTCGTGCATCCGGGATTTGTCCCAACTGTTCTTCATCACTGTCCAACTCAGGCTCCCAGCACAGCTGTGTCTCAACCTGAGCGCAAGTAGAGGGGCCAGGCTCCTCATCCGACTGTAAGTCTTGCAGCTCCTCAGAGCCTTCCTCTGACTCTGATGTCACTCCAGGCCCCTCCTCCTCCTCTGATTCCTCAGACTCAGCTACCGGGTCCACTGGCTGACAAGGAATCACAACGTAACTATGGAAACTGATGTTGGGAGACCAGCGTGACTCAGATGGGTCAAGAAGCACTCCTAGTTTTTAGCTATGGCCCACAATTCACAGGAGAAAATGTTGGAAGCCAATAAATTTTTATCCACGTCCGGGACTTAAACAAAGAGTTGAGTATCAGCTTTCTCTAACTGCGACATTAGTACAACATTGGCCCTGTTCCTTTCTCTCTGTCCTCTTCCGCTTTTTAGAAAATAAATGCTCACAGTTGCCTTGAACTGCGAGAGGGGCAACAAATAAATTTGATAATAATGAGAAGAGAAAGAACTGGAGAAGGTAACAAAACACAAAAGACTTGCAAATAGAAATAGAAGGACAGTGGCGAAAGAATGCAAAGGTAGCATCAATAGTATTAGGCGCCTCGGGGTGCAATCCCAAAACAACTGGAGCACCATTTGAACACCCTCGGAATTGACAAAATCCCCATCGGTCAATTGCAAAAGGCGGCTTTATTCGGAACTGCTTACCTCCTGCAGCAATACAGGTAGCTTTCAACTTACGACAGTTCATTTTGTTGTTGTTGTTAGTTGCGAAGTCGTGTCCGACCCATCGCGACCCCATGGACAACGTTCCTCCAGGCCTTCCTGTCCTCTACCATCTTCTGGAGTTCATTTAGTGACCGTTCAAAGTTACCCCGGCACTGACAAATGAGACTTATGACCGTTTTTCACACTTACGACCGCTGCAGCCTCCCCATGGTCACGTGATCAAAATTCAAACTGACTCATAGTTACGACAATTGCAGTGTCCTAGGGTCACGTGATCCCCTTTTACAACCTCCTGCCAAGCAAAGTCAATGGGGAATCCAGATTCACTTAACAACCGTTGTTATTAACTTAACGAATGCAATCATTCACAACGGCTGTAGCAAGAAAGGTCGTAAGATGGGGCAAAACTCACTTAACAGATGTGTCACTTAGCAACGTAAATTTTGGGCTCAACTGTGGTCGTAACCCGAGGACTACCTGTAACTTCTAACACCATCAAACTTCCAGATCTGCCTATCCCACGTTCTTGGGGAGGACTCAATAGGTGGATAAAAATGCCAAATCCAGTCTCAACATCTTGTTGACTGTGCAATCAACCATATATATATTTTTCCCTTGGGGGAAAAATGTTTAAAAGGGGGGGCATGCACATTGAAGCATGATTAATGGAGATTTCTATGTTGCTTTTGCTCAATGAGATTCACGCTAGTCTCTGAGTTTTCATGCAATGCTTCTTTCAGTCTTTATTCTTCTTAATCAAGAATAATGTTTTTAATGAATTATTCATTTGATCATATTTAAAAGTGGGGGGGTTTTGGAATTAATATATATACCTTGTAGGGTTTTCTCCTTCCTCACCTGTATTGATTTCTCATCCTGTAGTTTACCGGTTGCTATTTGGATATGAGCAAATAAATGGAAAGCTTTTGAATTTCCTGGACACTTTTAAATTGGTTTGTGTTCTGGAGGATTTGTACTGTCGTATGCTTCAGTAGTAACGGCTGGATATTTTTTAATGTGATTTCCATATTTTAACATGTAAGAACGACATAACTCTCATGAGTGACTGAATAAAACTTGCATCAGTGATACTAACCGAAAAGAACTAAATATCGCGGGTTTGATAGAAAGCCGAATGGAATTAAACATAGACAAAAAAATATTGACAATCCTTGTTGCTTAAAATTCATGATCCCTACCTACTTACATTGCATGGTAAGCAGCAAGCTTGCCAAGCAGAAAATTAACATTAGATTAAAACTTACTAACTGAATTGGAAGCGGATGTCAAAATAATGCAATATCTCATTATCATTTAAATTAATTAGTTTGTAGAGATGGCTCCCTGGACCAATGTGAGAATCAATGAGAAAAGCAATACATAAACTTAAGAATTTATAATAATAGATGTTAGCGTATTAAAATAATTTTAATATATTTTCAGAGATGGGTCCATTTTGGAAAAATCTCACCAAGCAAAATGGAGTTTTTTTTAAAAAAGGAGGAATTTTCTTGATATGTCATCTATAATGTTTCCTAACTTCATTTCTAAATAGTCACACATTAGTTTTAGGAAACAAATTTATTTCATTTTCTCAGTTGCAACCACCCCTCTCCTAAAAAATAGAATGAACGAATTGTGGAACTTCTCTGAAGAACTTTATAGAAGCATCCTTACAACTTTGCATAAATAAATAAGTGATATTTGGTAAGTTGATACCAAACGGGACCCAGGATAGATATCATTGATGAAAAAGCATATATGTACAAATGTCGAATTGAGTTAACAGAATAACAGAGTTGGAAGGGACCTTGGAGGTCTTCTAGTCCAGGGCTTTTCAACCTGTGGTACGCGTACCACTTGTGGTACATTAATGAGTGGCAGGGGGTACGCAGCCCTGCCTAGCCAAGTGTAGTGGGGGAGGGAAAGAGCCAGCGCAGGCAAGGACTTACAGTGAGAGAGTCCTCTGGAGCTGCAGAGGCACAGAGGAGAGAAGGAGGGAGGGAGGGAGATGGAGAGTGGAAGGATTCTTATGTGCTTTTGTGACTTTGAAGTTCTGGGATTTGTGCAATGTGGGCTTTGTGTTCTTAAGGAGTGTTTGGCAATTTCTATTTGGCTGATGGCTGATGTCTTGTGTTAGCTTCTATTGCTCTGCTATTGTTAGCTGTAAGTTTTGCTGCAAGGGATTTTGAAGTATTTTTCTCCTGAATGGATTTTGCCTGTAGATTCCTTTACTTATGAATGGAGCCATTTGGGGAGGCTGCCTTAGCCGGCAGCCAATACTTACTACATTTTTTTTCTTCCTTACTTTCCTTTCTAGCCAGTAGCTAATTCTTAAAGGGAAATGTGCCTTTTAAAGCTAGTTCACTCAGCAGTTTGTCTTTTCTGTTTCTGGAGGCTTTTCCTTGTTTGATGAATATATGGAAGAGAAAAAATATGGGGGGTTTTTTTCAAATTCTTCCTTCAGAAGGAGGTGGGCATGAGAAAGAGGGAGGCAGGGAAGGAGGGAGGGAGGGAAGTCCTGCCTTAGCACTTGGCCACCAGCAGCCCTGCCATTGACTTTACTTGTCAAAAGGTTGCAAAAGGGATCACATGACCCTGGGACACTGTGACCATCATAAATATGAATCAGTTGCCAAGCATCCAAATATAAATCACATGACCCTGGGCATGCTGCAATGGTCATAAGTGTGAAAATGGTCATAAGTCATTTCAGTGCAATTGCAACTTTGAACAGGGTTTTTTTTTTTTGGTCATCAAGTTTTTGACACCTTGCTAGGTGGTACTCGAATATTGCCATATCCTAAAAGTGGTACGATCGGTGAAAAGGTTGAAAAGCCCTGTTCTAGTCCAACCCCCTGCTCAGGAAGGAAACCCTACACCATTTCAGACAAATGGTTGTCCAATCTCTTCTTAAAAACTTCCAGTGTTGGAGCATTCACAGCTTCTGGAAGTAAGTTGTTCCACTGATTAATTGTTCTAAAAGTGAGGAAATTTCTCTTTAGTTCTAGGTTGCTTCTCCCCTTAATTAGCTTCCCTCCGTTGCTTCCTGTCCTGCTTTGGGGTGCTTTGGAGAATAGGTTGACCTCCCTCTTCTCTGTGACAGCCCCTCAAATATTGGAACACTGCTATCATGTCCCCCCTAGTCCTTCTTTTCATTAAACTAGACATGCCCAATTCCTGCAACCATTCTTCATATATTTTAGCCTCTAGCCCTCCTAAGTATCTTTGTTTCTCTTCTCTGCACACTTTTCAGAGTCTCAGATTTTATATTGGTAATTTGCAAAGGCACCTCCCTTTTTCAACTG
Organism: Azemiops feae; assembly: GCA_023970755.1. Taxonomy (NCBI): domain Eukaryota; kingdom Metazoa; phylum Chordata; class Lepidosauria; order Squamata; family Viperidae; genus Azemiops; species Azemiops feae. Next base: position 337,416 of record JALGBA010000970.1, read on the forward strand.
ACAATTGTAGACTATTAGGAAAAAAAATACATTACGACACAAATTAATATTATGAATATTTCCCAAGAAATGACGTAACACCAACTCTGAAAGCTGCTTTCCTGTAACTGGGCACAATTTCATTACTGTATAATGATATATGCTTACTGTTTTCAATGCTGTTGAAACTTCAAGTGCTCGTTAAATGAACGCTTGTAAGTTGAGGACTATCTGTACGAGGTTTTTTCCTGTTGAAAAGCTCCATCACGCCTCACTCAAAACCTGAACCCGGGATTAAATTCTGAGCCACTGAGTTATAAACGAGTACAAAACTTTAACTTTTAAAATTCTTTTTGTAAAGAGAAAGGTATGTGTGTGTCTGAGCAATCAACCTAATGAGTCAAGTCTCTATATCCACCCTGAAATTCTGGAAAATACAGCAATTTATTTTGCAGTATGATTCCAGCGCCTGGGCCAATAAATTTACAGCTGTAATAGAAGGAAATTGTTCCTGGGCAGAAAATTAATGGTATTTCCAGTAATTAAGATTCCAACCAATCTGATCTCTGCTGTTTTGTAACATAGAGTAGAAAACAGCTCAATGCTTTCTCTATTCTCTTTCCTTTGTGAGTAAACGGATAATGGGATCACGACTTAGGATGAAACTTAATCTGCATTACCACATTAAGTTCTTAATCATTTAACTATTTGCAGTGGATGTAAATATTGCTTCTAAAAGCGGCTGCGAAGTAGCTAGCATTTCAATCGTTTTTGTTGGAATTTTGTTGGAATGGGACATTCATTGTTGGAATGTGTTTATAATGCAACAACTATAGTAGTATTCAGCCAGTAGATGGCAGTATTTGCAAGTTTGGATCTATGGTATATATACTCTATGCTCTTTTGTTCCAAGTAGTTTCCTATTTCCTGTTACAGTTAAATAGTTGAGCAGTAAAGCACATGGTGACTGTTCTTTGTTTGCTCTGTGTAGTGCTTTATATAAACAGAATTTCTAACAGTTTTATGTCAGAGCATGCACAGTCTTATTGCGCTGAGATAACCCAAGAGTAAACACAGTAAACAGTGGTCTATATTAAATGGTGGTTTATATTACACTATCTACAATATCATACACCATGAACAATATACATACACATGTTAATACAGCATGCTCCAACACACAGCAGTTACAGCAGGAAACAGAAGAGAGAGCACACATCTGAAGAGCCTTCCCTTTTATACAAGGCTCTTAAAGAGACACGGACCCAGCTGGCTCTTAAAGGGACACAGACCCTGCTGAGTCATTTCCATCATTACATCATACATCTTACATCAGTTGGTTAGCTTCTAAATCATTATTATTTATATAAACAGAATTTCTCACAGTTTTACATGAAAATGCACACGATCTTTTAATACTAATTTATTTGTGCACTTCCAGGTGATGTTTTAAAAACCAGCCAAAGGTGTTCAAGAATTTTTGTTGTTGTTCAGTTGCTAAATCTTATCTGACTCTTTGTGACCCCATAGCATGCCAGCCTCCCCTGTCGTTCACTGTCTCCAGAGTTTGTCAAAATTCATGTTCATTGGGTTGATGACACTGTTCAACCTTCTCATCCTCTGCTATCACCTTCTTTTGCCTTCTGTCTTTCCCAACATCAGGGCTCTTTTTCAAGGAGTCCTCTCTTCTCATTTGGTGGCCAAAATATTTGAGCTGTTTAAGAATTTAGTAGTTTCTAAATCTGCTTACCTTTACATTGTATCTGTAGCTGACTAGGATGCTGTTCATTGGGGTATAAGCACCACTTGTAATTTTTGAAGTGTTGAGTTCCCTTCTTCCACCTTGAGATCAGCTTCACCAAATTAAACTTTCTGGAACATGCTTGAGCAGGGAGTTGGATTAGAAGACCCCCAAGGTCCTTCCAACTCTATTCTTGACATCTTGACATCTGGTCTAAACCTGTTTTGTTTTTGTTTTTTTGTAATTTGAACCTTCTGGTTCTGCGCCCATGGAGACTTGATATCTCCTTTCTTTTATGTGATAACCTTTCAGATATTTTTAAAATGATAATAGCTTCTGTCATTCTTCTCCTCTAGAGGTTAAACATAACCAAACCTTTGAGCAGTTCTCCTGAGGCTTGTTTTTAAATCCCTCGTCATCTTGGTAACCCTCCTCTAAATTCACTCCAGCACCTGAAGGCAGGACAAGAAGCCAAAGATGGAAACTAAGAAGAAAACCAATCTAGAATAAGGAGAAATTTCCTGACAGTGAGAACAATTAATCAGTGGAACAGCTTTTGCCTTCAGAAGTTGTGGGTCCTCCATCACTGGAGGTTTTTAAGAAGAGATTGGACAACCAATTGCCTGAAATGGCATATAGGGGTTTCCTGGAGGTTGGACTAGATGACCTCCAAGGTCCCTTCCAACTCTGTCATTCCATTATTCTGTTCATCTTATTCTCCTTTCTGAATTTTGATGCCCAGAACTGAATAGAATATTCCAAGTGGCATCTGACTTAGGCGGAACAGAATCGTTTTGTTTTATGCAAAATTTAAACAATCCTTTTTTCATCTCAATAACATACTAAAGTATAATAAATTGTACATCATCTACTTTGTATTTTGTTACCAAGCAAGCGTGACAGGCTAAGAATCGGTCAATGTTTCATGACTTAACGACATTCACTCCACCGACAAAAACGTAGGAAAATCTTTTTTCTAGAGGAAAAGATAAAAAAAAAAAAAAACCATTAGGAAAATACGTTAGGTTGATCAATCGAAATGATATTGCATGAAAGAAAACAATAACAATGCTGGCTAAGAGTCTTTTTGATTTATAGTTTAAATGTGCTTGGTAAATAAAAGCAGGGGTATATGCATTTCTCTCTCTCTCTCTCTCTCTCTCTCTCTCTCTCTCTCTCTCTCTCTCTCTTTCTCTCTCTCTCTCTGTCTGTGTGTGTGTCTGTGTGTATGTGTGTGTGTTTGTGGTGTTCCAAGGCAAAAGAAGCCCCAGGAATTCTGTTGAGTTACAGTATGTTTGTTTATTGGTTTATAAAATTTATTGGCTGCCCATCTCACCATAGGGTAACTCTGAATGGCTTACAGTTACGTACATCTAAGTTAAAACATAAATAAATTAAAACAAAACATTAAAATCACGTGGAGAGAGCAAGAGGCGGATTGGGATCTGTTATTACTCAATTAACCCTCTCCGTGGCGCTGTTCGTCCATGTGACCCCAAGCTGACTGACAGAGCAACGTCTTTTGGCCCTCACGAGAAGATAGGAGGGTTGGGGCCAACCTCACATTGGTGGGGGGGGCAAGATGTTCCAGAGTGCAGGAGCCACAGCAGAGAAGGTCCTCTTCCTGGACCCTGCCGGCTGGAATAATTGGGTTGATGGGACCCACAGCATGCCTCCTCTGCTGGAATAAGTGGGTTGGGCCAATCCCAACGGAATGAGACGGTCCTTCAAGTAACCTGAACCCATGCCATGAAGGGCTTCAAAGGGGATGACCAACAACTTGAATTGCCCCCAGAAGCAGACCGACAACCAATTCAGCTCGCGAAGCCATGGTGTTACAGGGGCCATTCTTGGGCCCCCCCAAAATTCCCCACGCTGCACCAGCGTGTAGCTTCCGAACGCTCTTCAAGGGTAGCCCCACATAGAGGGCATTACAGTAGCCCAGCCGTGGGAGGACTAAGGACCGAACGACCGCGTGCAGCCTTCTTGAAGTCAAAGGGTACTCGGAGAAAGTTGTGGCTAGTTAACGATTAATTCATCTCATGATAGGATCAATTAAACGTGAGAAATCTAATTTTACATTCGGTGGAAAGAAAGGTTAAATTAATCATTATGAGGGGGGGGGAGAAAAATCATAATTTACCACGCGGAAGGCACATACCGTCAGGGTAAATTTAGTAAGTGACTGCCCCAAAGTGTATTTTTGGAACCATTGAAGGATTTCTGCTCTGTGTCTCAAGGCACATGATGTAACAACGTTAGAGGGGGGGGGAGCAAATTCATAATAGCAGAAATAACCGTGAACCCCCCAAAGGATGAAATCCCCTCAGTCCATCATACAGCATAGATCAGAAAGCGAGAGAGAGAGAGAGAGAGAGAGAGAGAGAGAGAGAGAAGAAAAATCTCTCTCAGCTGAATTCGACAATTAATTAAAAAGATAACTGGTAGTGAATTCTTTCAGAAGCCATGCCTGGCTGACTGTTTCCTAATTTGTTTATGAACATTATGACAAATGCAGAGAGAAATTGCTTTGGGCATAAAGTTACTTATTTGCTGGATTGCAGGCAATTGAATACCTTTCAGGGGAAGCTGTAGATTTTCTCATCTATTTGTCAACAGAGGGATTTAAGTTTGCCGGGAAGGAGATCAAGAGGTCTCTATCAATAGTTCATAAAAGGCTTTTCAGAAAATAAAACAAAAAAATGTTGACAACCGAATAAGAAATAGGATATAGGAACTTCCAACTGATTAAATCTGATGTACGTGCTTCCAGAATGGATCTGGCCTTTAATTACAAGGTAGGCCTGGAGTTACAACTACAATTGAGTCTGAAATTTCTGTTGCTAAGCAAAACATTTGTTAAGTGAGTTTTACCCGATTTTACAATCTTTCTTGCTACGGTTGTTAAGTGAATCACTGCAGTTGTTAACTTAGTAAACACGGTTGTTAATTGAATCTGGCTTCCCCATTGACTTTGCTTGTCAGAAGGTCGCAAAAGGGAATCACGTGACCCAGGGACGCTGCAATTAGGCCATCATAATTATGAGTCCGTTGCCAAGCATCTGAATTTTGATCACGTGACCGTGGGGAGGCTGCAACGGTCGTAAGTGTGAAAAACGGTCCGAAGTCACTTTTTTCCATGCCGTTGTAAGTTTGAACGGTCACCAAATGAACTGTTGTTAAGTCGAGGACTACATATATAGCTTTATCTTTTTCATATTATAAGTCGCCCACAGTTACCCTGTGGTAAGATTGGCGGCAGTGGTGGGATTCAGTCGGTTCGCACCGGTTCAGCAGAACCAGTAGCTAAATTTTGCTGAGTTCGGAGAACCGGCTGAATGCACACTGCTTCCGGACGTCCAGTCTAGGCCTCGGAGGCCTCCCAGGCCTAGAATGGCCCACCGGAAGTGTGTGGATGCCACTTCCAGAAGTCCGTTCTAGGCCTCGGAGGCCTGGAGCAGAACTCCGAGGCCTAGAACAGCCCGCCGGAAGTTCGTGGATGCCACTTACAGAAGTCCGTTCTAGGCCTCGGAGGCCTGGAGCAGAACTCCGAGGCCTAGAACAGCCCGCCGGAAGTTCATGGATGCCACTTACAGAAGTCTGTTCTAGGCCTCGGAGGCCTGCATCCAGTAAGAGAATCCGTTGTTCAGGTATTTCAATCCCACCACTGATTGGCGGCCACTAAATAAATAAAATAAATAAAATAAAAAATGGAATCACACCTTCAACATCTGCAGAGCCATAAATTAAAGTATGTTCATTCCTTGTTCCTTCTAGATTTTGCTCAGTACTCAGCTCCATGTCACCTGTTCCTCAGTCATATTTTGCCAAGAATGGCTCCCCCAATATTGCATTTTCTTGACGTATCCACCTTATTCTCCCCTTATCCTCTCCCATTCAGTCATTAAAACCAGATTTTCAATGAAGTCTCACGCTCTCTTCTATCAGATTTGCATATACTTTGAGTTCTCTTATTTGTATTGTTTATGTTTCCTACATATCAGTGGTGGAATTCAAATACCTGAACAACCAGTTCTCTTATTCGATGCAGGCCTGGGCCTCTGAGGCCTAGAACAGACTTCCGGAAGTGGCATCCACGCACTTCCAGCAGGCCGTTCTAGGCCTGGGAGGCCTCCTCCAGGCCTTGGAGGCCTAGAGCGGACTTCCGTAAGTGGCATCACACACTTCTGGTGGGCCGTTCTAGGCCTGGGAGGCCTCCTCCAGGCCTCCGAGGCCTAGACTGGACTTCTGGAAGCCAGCTGGTTCTCCGAATGCAGCAAAAATTAGCTACCGGTTCTGCTGAACCTGAGCGAACCGACTGAATCCCACTACTGCTACACATTAAGAAGACGGTGGAAAACGTTAATAAATTTTCTGAATTTTTGCTGTGGTAACCAAACTGGCAAGCAGTTTGCCTTAAATACCTACACATTTTCTACCTTTTAAAAAAGTTTAATAAATATTTTAGTTCTGTAGATGGTAGATTTTTGGCCCTTTACCAGATAAGCACTTATGTGGACCCTTAATAACAAAACAGAGTTGTACCACAATTAATCTGTAAATACAAGACTTTTTTTTAAAGAAAACCATTTCTTTGCTATAATTGAGATCAAAATTTTCATATATGGAATTATTTGCAATGCAAACCACCCATTTTAAAGTTGATGGTAAATTCACTTCAGAGGGAAAAAAAGGATGGCTCTCTCATTTATTCCAATTTCTTTTAAAAGCCGTTTTTAAAAATTCATCTATTTTAGATATGAATAGAGCGTTAAATCTTTCATAAGATAAAATAAAGCAGGTTGAAATGCACTAGTGGAATTTGGGGTTGGGGCTGTGTGCTGGACTTTAATATTTTAAATCCATAAATAAATGTAGCCATCGTATTAAAGTAGAAAAGAGAGGAGAAAGTTAAAGAAAAAAATATTTGCATCAACAAGGTCAGTTCAAGTTACTATTTGGAAACTTCAAAGCCTGCTGCATTTATTTCCCCCTTTAGCTCTAAAAATACTCATTTTTTCACACTGGAAAACTCTTGAATTCTTATCGCAGTAACTCTGGAATTCAAGACTAAAGCTCCGTTGGTAAATTTGTTGTAAGCTTAGACAATGTTGAGACATTTAAAAGAGAATGACATGTTTCTAAGTATTTTGTTTTAGTAAATACTTCCAAACTTTGTTTTTTATCTCTTCACCCTTTGATAAGACCACACTTGGAATAGTGCATCCAGTTTTGGTCACCACGATGTAAAAAAGATGTTGAGACTCTAGAAAGAGTGCAGAGAAGAGCAACAAAGATGATTAGGGAGATGGAGGCTAAAACATATAAGGAACGGTTGCTGGAATTGGGTATGTCTAGTTTAATGAAGAGAAGGACGAGGGGTGACATGATAGCAGTATTGCAATATCTCAGGGGTTGCCCCAAAGAAGAGGGAGTCAAGCTATTCTCCAAAGCACCTGAAAGCAAGACAAGAAACAATTGATGGAAACTAATCAAGGAGAGAAGCAACCTAGAACTAAGGAGAAATTTCCTCACAGTTGGAACAATTAATCAGTGGAACGACTTGCCTCCAGAAGTTGTGGGTGCTCCATCACTGGAGGCTTTCAAGAAGAGACTGGACAGCCATTTGTCTGGAATGGTATAGGACAGTGGTGGCGAACCTATGGCACGTGTGCCAGAGGCGGCACTCAGAGCCCTCTTTGTGGGCACGTGTGCCATACCCCGGAGATGGCAACCATCTCTCTTCAACCAGCCGCCTGAGGTCCCACATGGCCGGATGCATCCCGGCACAGCTGGTTTCCCCCCCCCCCCGTCCCGTCCCTCCTGGCCTCGCATGCTCTCCTTTTCCTGGGCACGACCCACTGCCTTGCCTCCTCAGCTGTCCAGCTCAGAGGCGGCTTCTCTGAACTGCTGGCAGTGGGTTGTGGAGCCCCAGAGTGCGCCGGTCAAGGGGCCGGCAGGCTGTGGCTGCTGACGGACACCGTTGCCCCCCATGTGCTCGCTGGCCTCTGTGTGCGGGGGCCGATGGTGTCAGGCAGCAGCTGCCCCGGCCCCTGCCTCACCTTGCCCCGTGGCAATGGTACCCCCGCCCTGCCTTGCCTCGACTCACCCCGCAGGACGAGCCTCCTGCCCACCGCCCCACCTGCCAGAGACCCCCTGGATCTCCCCCAACAATAGGGTTTCTGCCCAGCCCCCACAGGCATCTCTCCTCACGAGCAACATCAAGGTGACCACGCCCACTTTGGCCACACCCACCCAGTTTGCCATGACCACCACAGCCACGCCCACCCAGTGGGCCACGCCCACCTGGCACCCGGCGATAAATAAGTGGGTTTTGGGTTGCAGTTTGGGCACTCGGTCTCTAAAAGGTTCGCCATCACTGGTATAGGATGTCTTCTCTGAGCTGGGGGTTGGACTGGAAGACCTCCAAGGTCCTTTCCAACTCTGTTATTCTGTATTCTATGGCCTTGATATCCTATAACCTTTATATTTCTACTTGGCTAGGTGTAAACACTGAATCTGGAGGAAATATAAAGCGTAATTTTTGCCTTTCTTGTTGTGCTATTTTTGTGCTGATGAAATTGCATGACTCATAAAGAATGTTTAAGTGTAATTAACCCTTTGCCAATAGCACCAACAATTATATAGCTCTGGATGAGCAACCTGTCATCTTAGGAAGACATACAAGTCTCAAGATGCCTTTCTATGGTCCTATGAACTTCCCATCCCAATCATGGTTACTGGAAATTGAGGAACGCAGTTCAGCCATTCCGAGGGCACAAAATTACATGTGAAGGTGATATTGCCGTGGAAAGTCTCAAGGAATCAAGTATGTCACAGACACTGAGTAGGTAGGTTAATGGCAATGTGCAAAGTATTAGATTACAAAATCTTGAAAACAGGTTATTATTGGCCCTCATTTATCAGGAGGTAAATGTATGTAGGGCAAGGTCTTTAATCTTCTTTCTAGCGAAGTCTGATTTAATGGAGAAGATGCTAATAGCTGATCAGATACCACAAAAATGACCATCTGTTCTGCTATATTTTGGGAAGAAGCTCCATTCCATTCCTCAAGCTGGAGAATTTCTCATAAAACACACAAAAGAAACAGCAGGCATAGCACATAGGACAGGGGTCTTCAAACTTGGCCCTTGTATGACTTGTGGACTTCAACTCCCAGAATTCCTCAGCCAGGCATGCTGGCTGAGGAATTCTGGGAGTTGAAGTCCACAAGTCATAAAAGAGCCAAGTTTGAAGACCCCTGACATAGGAGCTCGAGTCTTCATGTTCTTAGGGGACAATACGTTATCCAACTCCCTTCCTGGAAGAGTTGATTTAAAAGGTGATTTAACAGAATGAAGCCCATCATTAATGGACGCAAGATTTAAATATGCCCACTTTGCTCTAAAGGAATATTGACTTCACTGGGAAGCAAAGTTCTAGAGAAGGACAAGAATTCAATGTACTGTATGATTGCATCCAGTTTGGGTTGTCATGATATAACAAAATGTTGAGATTCTAGAAAGAGTGCAGAGAAGAGCAACAAAAATGATTAGGGGACTGGAGGCTCAAACATAGGAAGGTTTCAGGAATTGGGTATGTCTACATTAATGAAAAGAAGGACTAAGGGTGACATGACAGCAGTCTTCCAATATCTAAGGGGCTTCCACAAAGAAGAGGGGCAGTCAACCTATTCTCCAAAGCACAAGAACAAGAAGCAAGGAATTTCTGGACAGTGAGAACAATTAATCAGTGGACCTAACTTGCCTCCAGAAGTTGTAGATGCTCCATCAATGATGGTTTTTGAGAAGAGATTGGACAACCGTGTGTCTGAAATGATATAGGGTTTCTTGCCTGAGCAGGGGGTTGGACTAGAAGACCTTGGAATTGGAAGGCCACACTTGGAATACTGCCTCCAGTTTTGGTCACCACGATGTAAAAAAGACGTTGAGACTCTAGAAAGAGTACAGAGAAGAGCAACAAAGATGATTAGGGGACTGGAGGTTAAAACATATAAGGAAAGGTTGATGGAATTGGGTATGTCTAGTTTAATGAAGAGAAGGACGAGGGGGGGACATGATAGCAGCGTTCCAATATCTCAGGGGCTGCCCCAGAGAAGAGGGAGTCAAGCTATTTTCCAAAGTGCCTGAAGGCAGGACAAGAAGCAACGGATGGAAACTAATCAAGGAGAGAAGCAACCTAGAACTAAGGAGAAACTTCCTGACAGTTAGAACAATTCACCAGTGGAACAACCTGCCTCCAGAAGCGGTGAATGCTCCATCACTGGAAGTTTTTAAGAAGAAACTGGACAGCCATTTGTCCGAAATGGTATAGGGTTACCTGCCTGAGCAGGGGGTTGGACTTGATGACCTCCAAGGTCCCTTCCAACTTTATTATTATTATTATTACCTCCAAGATCCCTTCCAATCCTATCATTCTGTTACTTTTGCTATGGCTTCAGTTCTCTATGGGGTCTAATGTTTCCCACTGCTTATTTAGCATAAAGAAATCATTTCTATTTACAATGGATCGATGGAGTCCATCTTTAGTTGTTTCCTTTCTTGGGATGTGAGAAGCAAAATCTATTTGTGCCCTCCTCTTCTTTTTCCCAGTTGGTGAAAAGGAGCAAAACAACTTTTTCGTTTTTAACAGACTCCGTCTAAAAAGGAAAGAGGCTTATATGTAGCAAAAGAGTATTAATCATAACAAATTGTATTTCAAATTGTATTTTTTATGGGAAACGCTCTGAAAATTACCAGTCATTTTTAACGCCGGATATTTTTAAATCTTTTGCCAACTCCAAAAGCACTCTCTGCTAAAATAAATAGGCCCGTTTCAAACGGGGGAGGGGGAGGGGGGAATGATTGAAGATTATTCTACAGTTATATAATGTATCTTTAGCTTCCGTTCAGATAAATTCGGCAGCTCAGAATATTTTACGGTATCTGTCACTTGCCCCACTATTTTTATTATCTGCAGTACCCCCCCCCGCCTAATCTATAATTAGAAGTAATTGCAAGCACGTACTTGAAATAGATGAAACTCATTATGTATGAATGTTTCTGTCAAGTGTGTTGTGAAACCACTCTCCATTATCTTATTTTTAGTTAATCAAATTACTATTTTTTTAAAAAAAAAAAGTCAAATGCATCCCTTGTTCTCAGAAATAAACCCAGACAGTTTTATTCTCCAATCATCCCGTAGCTGTATCAAGTTTAGAGTTATTTTGGTCCTGCGAAGTTATCTGGTTCTTTAGGCACGTTCGTGACTCCTGTTTAAAGATGGTTCACCTACAACAGGTGGCATCAGCCACGGTGGTGTAAGCTGCTCTCAAGTAGCCAGCAAGGATCAAACCTGGATAATCCTTGAAAACAAAAGGAGCAGGAATCCCAAAGCTGAATATTGAGAAAGAGAAAAACCTGGCAAACGGTTTCTGCATTGCTGGAAAGGAAAGCAAATTGGGTGGCCGTGAAGTCAGCAGGAGTTTAGCTTTTCTTGAAGGAATCTTGAGTTTTCAAGGATGGTTCGGCTATGACTGTAAATCAGCAATGAGTTCCTTTGCATCTCCTGGATCCTGGTGGAGGCTGAGAATATAATAGAATGGAATGGAACAGAACAGAATGCAGAATAGAATGGAGCGGAACAGAACGCAGAATGGAACAGAATGCAGAATGGAACGGAATGGAATAGAGAACAGAGAACAGAGAACAGAGAACAGAGAACAGAGCAGAACAGAACAGAACAGAACAGAACAGAACAGAACAGAACAGAACAGAACAGAACAGAATAGAATAGAATAGAATAGAATAGAATAGAATAGAATAGAATAGAATAGAATTCTTTATTGGCCAAGTGTGATTGGACACACGCATTAAGCTCTCAGTGTACATATGAATAACAAAGTGTTAAGTCACAGATCATAAATCATAAGATACAATCATAAATCATAAGATACAACAACCATTGATAAATCACAATATACCAATAGGAGAAGGTAGTAGGAAAGATGAGAGGTGAGAAAGATGAGAAGGATAACATGATGACAAAGATAATAGCAATACAGCCTACTACCTGAGTAAATCTCTTTGGGCAGAAAACAGTATGGAGAAGTTAGATATTTAGCAGAGTGATGATGGCATGGCTTTCAAGAAATGCTGAGTGTGGGTCCTTTGTGATCTAGGAAAGTGTGTTGTGGACAAGATTACTCAGATCAGTTTTTGTCTTCACTGTTCGACCCCCGTTGGATGTGTGGGATGTAAGCTTTCAAAATAAATGCATAGCTTTTGCCTACTTTTATCAGCTATTCGTGCAGGAATTCTGGTTGAAGTAAGGAAGGAGAAGCCGTATGGGAAGTTAGCCCACGCGAGATATCTACATGCCAAATGAATTTGCCTGATTTGTGTTAATTGTATGATTTATTTATTTTTTACTGCTAAAAACTAAACCATGTTGACGATTGTGCTGATGTCCCCGACATGCTGTTTAAATGGACGATGTGCGGCGTTCCGAAATGCAAGCATTGATCTAGCTTGTTTTGATTAGGAACATATTCTTGACTTTCTTCCAGAGAAACTGTCTAGCCATATCAAATGTCCTTAAGCAAACCACACTTGATTTCCTTGGAGACCAAAGCTTTTAGCTTCACGTGGAGTTTAATATAAGATTGCTCTAGACTTCTATTCTCCAGTGCCCTAATTCAGCTCCGCTCCCTGCTGGCATTTGGTGTATATGTGAGGGGGAGGATATGAATGAATTGGAAATGAATGCAATCTGTAGTAATAAGCAACTATGCTCTATTCAGTGTTTATGCATGAGCCATGGTTATGCACATAAGGAGGCTATGATCCTTGAATTGCTTTCATTATTACACACAGCAACATTTTCCCTTAATAACTTTCTGTATTTTATTTGGGCATGCTAAAAGCTAATGACGTTCTTGACACAATTTCAAATATTAACTGGCTTCCTTGGAATCTGGCAGGTTATCGCACAAGGTTACATTGAGTCCCTATATCCTAAACACGTACAATATTGCAATGTCTCCCTTGAACGATTCCCCAGACACCTCCTCAGATGTCAGCTCAAAGGAGGATGAGCTGAATCCTGGCACTTCAGGAACTGAGTTGATTGATGGCTCTGAATGTCCGTCAGGAAGGGATTTGGGTGAGGTTCCAGCTGGGAAAAGCTTAGAGTGGCCGACGGCCAACAAAGAGAAGGAGGAACTGCCTTCTGCACCTGATCTGAGAGCACATAGGACAGAGAAAAGGCAGGAGCAGAGAAGGTCAGCCAGATTACTCGCAAGGAGGCAGCCTCGCCCTTCTTGATGGGCTGAACCAGAAAGCTGGCTATTTATCACAGCAGACAGATGGAGGCATTGCTGGGAACAACGTGTTTGTTTTCTAGCTGCGTGTTTGATCGTAGTGATTCCTGCTTCACTCTGGATTGACACCAATTGTGCCTTGGAGACTCTGAACTTTTCTTGCCACATGAGCAACATGTGTGTGTGGATTTAAATTTTGCCTGGTGGATTTAATTTTGTCTAGTGGAGTTATTTTGTTTGAGCAATTTTCAAGTGCCTGGTGGACTATTGGGCCATTGCTTTGTGGATGAACCTGGATTTGCTTGTGGCTGGACTCTGAGTTTTTGGTGAAAGGAATTGCTGGGGAATATTAAACCACAGTTACGTGTGTGTGTGTGAGTGAGAGGGGCAGCACAAATATACAGATAGGTGCAGTTTTCATAGCTACAGCCAAATCCTGTTGTATTTCCATCTGTCAAGGATGAGAAGATCTGCTTTCTATGTTTTATAATCCTATTGTTTTATTTTATTTTTTTTAAAAAACCACATAGCTCCTGATTTTGAATGCACAGAAATACAGATGAATGGATTTTTGTGGGTTAATCACATCATTATGTGACACGTTCCACACACTTCCTCTGAAGATGACAGGTTGGATTTAGAAAACATCGCAGCAGGATCCTGATCCATAGGCAGAACTCATGTTTCTTCCCACTTCAGAAGCAGTGGAAATGCATAGCAAGGATACGTTGTTATTATTATTGTCCGGTCATCCAACTAACATCACTAGACGTTCTGATGATTTGTGAAAGGTAAAGGTTTTCCCCTGTCCAGTCATGTCCGCCTCTAGAGGGTGGTTTCCATTTCCTAGCCAAGGGAGCCAGCGTTGTCCGAAGATGCTTCCGCGGTCATGTGGCCAACATGGCTATAAACCAAAGCACATGGAACGATGTTGCTTTCCCACCGAAGTGGTACCTATTAATCTACTCGCATTTGCCTGCTTTCAAACTGCTAGGTGGGCAGGAGCTGGGGCAAGGAATGGGAGCTCACCCCGTCACATGGCGTTTGGGTCTCAAACCCAGGCTTTCCAGCTGACAAGCTCAGTGTCTTAAACCCCTGAGCAATCGTGCCCTCGTTTGATGATTTGTGCAGAGTCTGAACATAATTCAGAAGAAGTTCTTTATTTATTTAAGAAAATTTATATGGTCACCCAACTCATGCTCAGGGATTTCAGGCGGCTTATAAGGATAAAAGCCCAATACAAGAACAATTTAAAAAAGCAATAACCCCCACCACACCACCCCTGGTGACAACAATCAATAGCAATAGCACTTCGACTTGTATACCGCTTCATAGTTCTTTACAGCCCTCTCTAGGTGGTTTACAAAGACAGCACATTGCCCCCAACAATCTGGGTCCTCATTTTACCAACCTCGGAAGGATGGAAGGCTGAGTTAATCTTGAGCCAGTGAGAATCGAACTGCTGGCAGTGGGCAGAATTAGCCTGCAATACTGCATTCTAACCACTGCGCCACCACGGCTCTTATAACTGTGATATATAGATCAGAGTTGCTACCTCTGAGCTTCCATCTGCCTGCCCATAGTATAAAATATCTCACTAATATTGTTTTAACATTAACGTGAAATCATTAATTTACGGTCAGCATAGCGTATAGGGCGAGTTATGGCTTGGGTGCTCCAAATTCTGTTTCGGTAGCTTTCCTAAACCGTCATTCAAAATGCTGCTGAAAGGTTTGCAAAATCAGATTCCGTTGCAACTGCACTTTCACATGTGCTAGCTAACATCCCGGCTTCGCAGCTCTTTCACGTCGAATTTGCCTAATGCATAGTTGAATCTACAAGCAGGAAATCAGCTCAGTGAACTTGAGTTAATATAACAAAAGAAAATACTCGCTTGCTCATTGGAAAAAAAAAATGCTAACATCCATAGTTTCTTTCTTTCTTTCTCCCCCCCCCCCCCTCACTTTAGTCCCCTGGTGTTTCCACTCAGGATTTATCTGTAAAAGAAAGACTCCAAAAATCCTTTTAATCCCAAATCTCCTGTTTGCTGAAGCACAGGTTTCATGGTGCCTTGAAGTTTATTTCTTTGAATGCTTATTGCATCAGTATATCAAAATAAGTTCTCCGCAGCCGTTTAATCTGACGGTCTTTTTTTGTCACTGTCTTAGAGAACTAGGCAGAAAGCAGAACTGTGCAGATTTGTATGCTTAGTTTAAGGGCGATAGAGGACGGTGGCCTTACTTAATTAAATCAAGTTATTTATAAAGCTCACGCCTGTTTTAAAAATGGCGTGCAGGGTCCTGCTGCAGAGCAACAACACGACGTTGACATGGTTAAACATTTGATTTTTTTTTTTCAGAAATGTGACTGTTCAGCTAAATTCTTCCTTGTGTGACTGTCAAATAGCATTAACGGTTTTTCTTTCCTCAAATGCTGATTTGACTGTATTTTTACTCCAGCTTTTCAACTCGTCCACTTCAGCCAAAACTATTAAAACAGCAAAGCTCATGGTCAGCAGAGTAGGGAGGGTCCAATCTCTTCTTAAAAACTTCCAGTGTTGGAGCATTCACCGCTTCTGGAGGCAGGTTGTTCCACTGGTGAATTGTTCTAACTGTCAGGAAGTTTCTCCTTAGTTCTAGGTTGCTTCTCTCCTTGATGAGTTTCCATCCATTGCTTCTTGTCCTGCCTTCAGGCGCTTTGGAGAATAGCTTGACTCCCTCTTCTTTGGGGCAGCCCCTGAGATATTGGAAGACTGCTATCCTGTCCCCCCTCATCGTTCTCTTCATTAAACTAGACACAACCAATCCCAGGAACCGTTCCTTATATGTTTTAGCCTCCAGTCCCCTAATCATCTTTGTTGCTCTTCTCTGTACTCTTTCTAGAGTCTCAACATCTTTTTTACATCGTGGTGACCAAAACTGGATGCAGTGTTCCAAGTGTGGCCTTACCAAGGTATTATAAAGTGGTATTAACACTTCATATAATCTTGATTCTATCTGTTAATGCAGCCTAGGACTGTGTTGGCTTTTTTGGCAGCTGCAGCACACGGCTGGCTCATATTTAAGGGATTGTCCACTAGGACTCTGAGATCCCTCTCACAGTTGCTATTTTGAGTGAGGTACCACCTATACTATACCTGTACATTTGGTTTTTCTTGCCTAAATGTAGAACCTTACTTTTTTCACCACTGAATTTCATTTTGTGAGATAGCGCCCAGTGTTCAAGTCTGTCCAGATCCTCCTGTATCTTAAGCCTGTCTTCTGGAGTGTTGGCTATTCCTGCCAGCTTGGTGTCATCTGCAAATTTGATGAGTTCCCCATCTATCACCTCTTCCAAATCATTGATGATATGATGTAGCACAGTGGTTCTCAATCTTTTCTTCACCACGGACAGCCTTTAAATACCTTTTGTTGCCACGGACCATGGACCACCAAGATTTAACTCGAGATTTAAATCATAAGATTTCTTCAAGCCTTCGGGGGACTCCTTTTGATGACATTGTGGCCCCCAGGGGGTCCATGGATCACAGGTTGAGAACCACTGATGTAACACATTGTCAACGTACAAAATTAATTTTTATACTTTTAATTTAGCAATTAAAAAGATGGTGCCAGGGCACCTGCCATTTAACATATTCATGCAGAGTGCTCTATAAAACACAGGACCTGTTGCAAGGGAACTATATTCAAGTCCTTGCTTCAGCTAGTCAGATGTTCTAAAGTGAAATATTCTGCCTTTAGAAAAGGAGTGGAACGCTATTGTAACTCTAATAAATAATTTCTAAATGACACAGGAGAGGGTGGGCAGGATTCTATGCATTTTCCCAAGGAATAAGCACGTTTTAGATTGTTCCTAGTGCCCATGAAAAAAAAAATAAAGATTTTTTGAGTCCAGAAAATGTCATTTTCGGGAATGAATAATTTATGATTTATTTATGCCTGCGCTTTCTCTTTGCAATGACAGCTTTCAAAACTTCTGTGGCAGTTCAGCGATGGGGTGACTGCTTTGGCTTAACGGATGCACCCTTCCCTGCAAAAATTAACCAATAATGGATAATTAATGATCTGCTGTGTTTCTGGAGCACAATTAACTCTTTATAGCGCAGTTTGAGCCAAAACTTTCCCCACCCCCAAGAGTGGAATGACGTCACCCTTGATAAATGCAAAGTTGCTTTTCATCAGCACAATGGATAATGTTGTGTAAGTAATTTTTCGCAGCAGTTGGAGGAAATAACAAGGCCGGAGTAGAGTGAACTGCCAATTTCCTTGTTTAAGGGCACATAGCTTTATGCAGCTAAATAATCATAATCACATCCATTCATAAGTCAATTTGTTCATGTATGAATGGAGGAGAACGGGGGGGGGGGGAAGGATCTCATAGGGAGAGTCATTCATCTGAGCCCCGTTTTCATTGCCGATTTCTTTCTAGCGACTTCATATCAAAGAATAGAGGCACTAAATTTTTACAAGAGGTCAAGATTTTTTGTGTGTGTGACATGGCCTTCTGTTCTAAAAATAAAAAAAAGTAGCCTTCAAACTCCCAGAGACTTACAGTAAATGTGACCCAGTTTCAAAGAAATGAAAGCATTTGGGGAACACGTGTGCCATAGTGTTGCCTGGTCATTCAAATGGCAGATACTTGATTTCTCAACAATTTTCCACAGATTATTAATATAAACACTTTTTGATACTTTAAAGCAGGGGTCCCCAACCTCTGGTCCATGGACCAGTACCGTGCCGTGGCATGCTAGCAACCGGTCCACACAAACAAGCAATGCCCCATCTGCGAGGTGCAGGCAGCACACAAAACCACATACCCTCCGGTCCGTGGAAAATCCTCTCTCCACGTAACTGGTCCCTGGTGCCCAAAAGGTTGGGAACCTCTGCTTTAAAGTCAAGGGCAACTCTTCCCCATTTGTTAGCCTGGCGATTGCTTCGGCCTTTTGTTCAACGGCAGGTTCGAATTCACAATGCAAAGTGGCTGCTTATTTGTTGAGTTGCGTTGCTAATACACCCAGGGTTGGAATTACAGGAGTACAGGCGGTCCACAACTTACAACAGTTCATTTAGTGACCGTTCACAGTTACAACATCCCTGAAAAAAGGGACTTATGAGCATTTTTCACACGGCCGCCGCAGCGTCCCCCGTGGTCACGTGAACCAAAATTCAGACTGTTGGCAACTGTCTCGCATTTATGACGGTCGCAGTGGTCCCGGCGTCGTGTGATCCCCCTTTTGCGACCTCCTGCCGAGCAAAGTCAATGGATAAACCAGGTTCACTTCACAACCGTGTTATTAACTTAACAACTGCGGAGACTCCCTTAACAACGGTGGGAAGAAAAGTTGTAAAATGGGGTACAACTCGCTTTACAAAGGTCTCGCTTAGCAATAGAAATTTTAGGGCTCAGTTGTGGTCAGTTGCATTCTTGTAGACAGTCCTTGAGGCCACCTGGAAGGTTTGTCTGTGACCTCAGGGTCACCTGAGGGGCACAATTCGATTCACAGTCTGGGACTGGTAAAAACTTAACAGTTCAATAATAATTATTATTTAAGATTTAATCTTCAATTCGATTCACAGTCTGGGACTGGTAAAAATTTAACAGTTCAATAATAATTATTATTATTTAAGATTTAATCTTTAATTTGATTCACAGTCTGGGACTGGTAAAAACTTAACAGTTCAATAATAATAATAATAATAATAATAATAATAATAATAATAATAATAATAATAATAATAATAATAATAATATTATAATAATAATAATAATAATAATAATAATAATAATAATAATAATAATAATAATAATAATAATATAATAATAATATAATAATAATAATAATAATAATAATAATAATAATAATAATAATAATAATAATAATTTAAGATTTAATCTTCAATTTGATTCACAGTCTGGGACTGGTAAAAACTTAGTTCAATAATAATTATTATTATTTAAGATTTAATCTTTAATTTGATTCACAGTCTGGGACTGTTAAAAACTTAACAGTTCATTAATAATAATAATAATAATAATAATAATAATTTAAGATTTAATCTTCAATTCGATTCACAGTCTGGGACAAGTAAAAACTTAACAGTTCATTAATAATAATAATAATAATAATAATTTAAGATTTAATCTTCAATTCGATTCACAGTCTGGGACTGGTAAAAACTTAACAGTTCATTAATAATAATAATAATAATAATAATAATAATAATAATTTAAGATTTAATCTTCAATTCGATTCACAGTCTGGGACAAGTAAAAACTTAACAGTTCATTAATAATAATAATAATAATAATAATTTAAGATTTAATCTTCAATTCGATTCACAGTCTGGGACTGGTAAAAACTTAACAGTTCAATAATAATAATAATAATAATAATAATAATAATAATAATAATAATAATAATAATAATAATAATAATAATAATAATAATAATAATAATAATAACAATAATAACAATAATAATTATTATTATTTAAGATTTAATCTTTAATTTGATTCACAGTCTGGAACTGGTAAAAACTTAACAGTTCAATAATAATAATAATAATAATAATAATAATAATAATAATAATAATAATAATAATAATAATAATAATAATAATAATAATAATAATAATTTAAGATTTAATCTTTAATTTGATTCACAGTCTGGGACTGGTAAAAACTTAACAGTTCAATAATAATAATAATAATAATAATAATAATAATAATAATAATTTAAGATTTAATCTTCAATTCGATTCACAGTCTGGGACTGGTAAAAACTGAACAGTTCAATAATAATAATAATAATTTAAGATTTAATCTTCAATTTGATTCATAGTCTGGAACTGGTAAAAACTGAACAGTTCAATAATAATAATAATAATTTAAGATTTAATCTTTAATTTGATTCACAGTCTGGGACTGGTAAAAACTTAACATTGATTTCTTCATAGTCACTCAACTTCAATTTGAAAATCACAATATTTTTTTTCCCTAGCTATATTATTGTTGTTGTTGTTGATGCCTTCTTGTACATGTTTCTCGAAATCAATTGTGTTACCTAGGGATTTCCTTACAATATTGAAACTTTGTACCCATCAAGAGTACAAATGATAACATTTGTCAAAACTCAAGAATACAATGTGAATATATTATAGCTCCACTCGATTGTGGGATTTTTTAAAAAATAATTTACTAAACACTGAATATCTGAACGTTTAACAGAATGCTGAAGACCCCAGCTTTATCATTCCGTTCAGGAGAGGTTGACCTGTTTGTCTCTTTGAATTCTGGTGAAGTTAAGTGTGATTTTAGAAATCTTGACATACATTTCAACAACACGGTTCTGTTGCAGAGAGATAGTGTCCTTAGAGTAAAGAAAATTGTAAGGGAAACTTTACGCTTTTAGTGTGACGGCTGACAACCAGACAAAGCCCATTCTGTAGGAAAACAAGAATTGCTTATTTTTCTCCTCCTATGGAAAAAAAACAGACTTCAGGCTTTATGTATTCTGGTGTTTATTCCCAAAGTCATTCTATGTTATGACTATTTTCAGAAGAGTTTGTAAACCTAGAAGGCGGCCTAAAGTATTTTGTAAATACATAAAATTGCCCCTAATGTTAAAATCTTAGTTTAGATAAAATACACATTAGATACAAAAAATCCAGTAATATTTACATAGTTTTCCATTTTTGTCACTGTTTTTTCTTGTCAATTCTCTTAGTCTGAGTTTCAGCACCCAGCGAAACTATTTTGGACTTTTTTTTATATATAAAGGATATATTTTTTTACAATTTGGTCTCATGGGCAGCTCAACTTGTGGAGCAGACCATGAGCCAAGAGCTCATTTAGCTATTAGTAGAAAATTAAGATTTTTCAAGACTGGGCTATTATTATTTATTCATATACATTTCTATATGAGAGGAAGCGATTGCATATATCACAATTGTAACGTGAAATTTGTTTATCAATTGGCCAGATTGTTAAGATTTGAAAAACGGATCCTGAAGTATAAAAATTAAACGTGATTTGCAATATTAAATTAAATTAAATATAATAAAATTTTAATTCGTTAAAACCATTGATTATGCGTGTATGTATATGTATAATACAATTTTATTTCTAAAAAGCCAGAATGATTCAACTTCATGGCATTCGGCTCTCCTATTCAAGATAGGGTTTTGTTTTGTTTTTAAAATTGATAGTAAAATATCCTGATTCAAAAATAGATGCTGTATTTGCCAGCTGGTTTTGCTCCAAAATCTTGCTATGTTTCTCGCAGATATATGAAATTAAATAACAGTATATTTGCACTGTACCCATCAGTAACTAGTACTTCGTGATAGAAATATAGCACAATTAATATTTTTTCATGAATTTTAGTCTTTATTTAGAGATACTTATAGACTACCAAGATCCTGAGACTTCTCTACAGATTTTTTAAAAAAATAAAAATAAAAAGGCAAATCAATACAGATAGCCCTCGACTTACAACGGTTCGTTTAGTGACCGTTCAAAGTTACAAGGGCACTGGAAAAAGTGACTTATGACCGTTTTTCGCACCTACGACCGTTGCAACAACCCCATGATCACGTGACTGGAATTCTGAAACTTGGTAACTAGTTCATTTTCATGACGGTTGCAGCGTCCCGGAGTCACGTGATCCCTTTTTGCGACCTTCTGATGAGAAAGTCAAGGGGGAAGCCAGATTCACTTAACAACCGTGTTACTAATTTAACAACTGCAGTGATTCACTGAACAACTAGGGCAAGAAAGGTTTGAAAATAGGGCAAAACTCACTTAACAATTGTCTCGCTTAGCAACAGAAATTTTGGCACAATGATAATTGTAAGTTGAGGACTACCTCTAGATTCTTTCTATCTATCTATCTATCTATCTATCTATCTATCTATCTATCTATCTATCTATCTATCTATCTATCTATCTATCTATCTATCTATCTATCTATCTATCTATCTATCTATCTATCTTCTTGAAGTGTTCTTTGAGAATCTTTGCTTCAAACCCTTTTGCACCTTCATGGGTAATCCAAGGGGAATTCACTCATCCCAAAATCAATCTATCTATCTATCTATCTATCTATCTATCTATCTATCTATCTATCTATCTATCTATCTATCTATCTATCTATCTATCTATCTATCTATCTATCTATCTATCTATCTATCTATCTATCTATCTATCTATCTATCTATCTATCTATCTCTATCCAAAAAAAATCCCATAAACCATATAAAAATGCTACTAATGGTCATCCAACTCTAGGTAGGCCTTCAAAGTTACTCCATCCTTATATATAATCTATCTATATCTATCTATTATCTATCATCTATCATCATCTGCATCTATCTATCATCTATCTATCTATCTATCTATCTACCTACCTATCTATTATCTATCAACTATCATCTCTATCTATCTATCTATCTATCTATCTATCTATCTATCTATCTATCTATCTATCTATCTATCTATCTCTATCCAAAAAAAATCCCATAAACCATATAAAAAATGCTACTAATGGTCATCCAACTCTAGGTAGGCCTTCAAAGTGACTCCATCCTTACCTCTGGGGCTCTGATTGCCACAAAGGGAAAATGGATGGGCCAAGTGCTTGTATTCTGCACAATGTAAGTCAGTTCGAATCAATGACAGGGATGCGGTCAGCACATTCTCTGGACAATGGCGGATTTGGGTCTTAATATTAAGCTTGCTGAGGCTGCACTCATTCCTGTCCTGTGAGAGGACAGGCTGTTGTTGTTTTTTCTGTTAGCCTCCTGCACATTCCTAAACCAGTGCTTTTATTCATTTCCAAAGATAACTTTGCTAAGTCCAGCAGTTTTGTGCTTCTAGGATTGTCCAGTGAGGCCCAAATGGAGGTTACAATTGCATTTTAAAAAGGCTATGGCTTTGCTTTCAGGCAAGCACCAGAAGGCAAGTCAAGAAGCAATGGATGGAAACTAATCAAGGAGAGAAGCAACCTGGAATTAAGGAGAAACTTCCTAACAGTGAGGACAATTAACCAGTGGAACAGCTTGCCACCAGAAGTTGTGAGTGCTCCATCACTGGAGGTTTTCAAGAAGAGATTGGACAGTCACTTGGTCTGAAATGGTATAGGGTCTCCTGCTTGAACAGGGGATTGGACCGGAAAACCTCCAAGGTCCCTTCCAACTCTATTATTCTATTATTAATTTAGAAACAAATTTTTCCCCATATATACTTTTCCAAGAAGATTAGGAAAGAAGATTATGGCACAAGAAAGAGGGGATTTGGAATACAAATCAATCCTATGGTTAATTTGCTATCCCCCTTTTATTTGTAAAAAAAAGCAATCTTGGTTTTTTTTTTTTAGGAAATAGAAAGAAAAAGAAACAAGGTGTAGTCAACCTTCCAATAATCACAGAGTCAGGAAATAAGCTCCACTGAACTCACTTTCTGAATCGCCCATATAAAATTGCAGTGTAAATCAAGGCTTGTTTATATCTTGCATTTGAGGTTTTCTGCTAGAACATAAAAACAAAACACCATAAAAGTAATCTCCAAAAGAATAAAAATGTTTATAATATTTCTATGAACTGTGAAGTCAGAGATAAGGAATACATGAGGACAAAACAAATCAAACATGTATATTAAATCTTAGATTATTATTTTTTTAAGAAAAGAATTGCATATTTAAAAAAAAATCCTAATTCCTATTTTGTTTTACTCCCAAATCCTGATACATTTGTCACAGATGCATGTAGTTAAATTAGAGTGTGTTGACACTTTAATCTTCACTAACCAGCACTTCATGATAGAAATATAGCACAATATAGCACAAATATTTTTCATGGATTGTAGTCTTTATTGAGAAATGTTTATATACTAGCAAGCTCCTGAGACCTTTCTACAGATTACAGTAATATTTTTTTAAAGTCAATAAAATCCTTATACTAATATCCAAAAACCAAACAATGTTAAAATTGCTGTTAATGATCAATCATCCTGTAAGATGCATTGGTTAAAATAAATTACTTCCGATGCAAATTTATTTTAGTTCTACTATTATTCCACTATTAACCAAAGTAAAATTTAATCCCACAGTAGGAAAATGATCCTACAGAACGAATGTGAATTCTTACCTATTTAAAGAAATTAATCTGATGAAGACATTCAAGTAAGTCTGTCTCAAGTAATTTTTTTAGTTTATCTTTAAATCATATATATATATATATATATATATATATATATATATATATATATATATATATATATATATATATCAATATAAAAAATTAATATTTTATTATAGTGAAGAATTTAAACTCAGATTTGAAATATTCTCTATTTAATGTATTTGTTGAATTGATACTTGGCTTTTCTATCAAAGAATGGTAATCACAGCAGCTAACTATGATACGGAAATAAAATGCAAACATTAAATAAATGATAAATGACATGAAATAAAAGCAAACAATTTAAAAAATACAAGTAACATATAATTTCATCCTCCCAGCTCAGCTGCTGAACCCACTTTTTTTTTTTTAACCAAAACTTTGGCTGAATTATGTTTCATTTGCCAGTAAATGGGGAACAAATAAGAAGGAAATCTTAACCCCAAGAGAATTTTAATACTTTGTAACAGTTAATTTGTTCATAAAATTACGGTATTGGGAAGAATTTATGTTGTTAACCCTTATATAGAGCAGATTGTATAGTAAAATAGCTTCCTGCAAAATAACCACTAAGTTTTAAGTTCTGAGCAATACAAGGAAACAATTATATGTTGTATAAGAGAGGAAAAATTAATCATATTGAAAATTGGTTGTGTAGCTGTCCAAGGTTCTGAACTGGAAACAAAGCACAGTCATTTGCAGACATCTCTAATAGGGTTTTATCTGTATAAGCTTAAACATGATAGCTTATAAGCTTATACAAAGATAACAATAGCACTTAGACTTATATAGCAATAGCACTTAGACTTATATACCGCTTCACAGTGCTTTACAGCTGTCTCTAAGCAGTTTACAGAGTTAGCATCTTGCTCCCAGCAATCTGGCTCCTCATTTTACCAACCTCGGAAGATGGAAGGATGAGTCAACCTTGAGCCGGTGAGACTTGAACTGCTGGCAGTCAGCAGAGTTAGCCTGCAGTACTGCATTCTAACCACTGCACCATCATGTCAACCTTGAGACAGTCAGGATCGAACTCCTGGCTGTGGGCAGAGTTAGTCTGCAATACTACATTCTAACCACTGCGCCATCGTGTCAACCTTGAGCCAGTCAGGATCAAACTTCTGGCTGTGGGCAGGGGTTAGCCTGCAATACTACATTCTAACCACTGTGCCACCATGTCAACCTTGAGCCAGTCAGGATGAAACTTCTGGCTGTGGGCAGGAGTTAGCCTGCAATACTACATTCTAACCACTGATCTCAACTGAACTATTACAGCATCTATGGCTTTTTTTACAGGCACATAGATGCTTTAAAACCTTCTTCCAGCTGTTTCAGTGTGTTATTTCATGAACACAACCTCACATTTTTCCCAGGAAAGCAAAGTTGCTGGACTCACCTTGATTTTGAAAAATCCCATGGGATGTGGCCACATGAGATTGGAAAAGAAATGTTTGCATTAATTATTCTTTTTTTAAAAAAAGCGGTTTGTCCATGTTCCTAGAGATTCCGAGCATCCCTTTTGAAGGATTTTCCTAGCCCTAATATCTGGAGAAATATGTAAATGGGTTATCAAAATTCCTCATCCTATTTCTAAGTGGACATAGGGAGGGAATGATTTTCCCCCTTCTCAGGGCTGCAGAAATTCTTCGCCTATTATCAGTATTAGCCTTTCACACAGAAAAAGAAGGGCTGAGATATTTTAGTTCTGCATCCCTTACAATCGCTCTCCACAGATTTTAGGTTAGCTTTTCTGAACATTACATAAATCACTCAGACACTACTCACATTTCTGTTGTCCTGGGGAATTAAATGGCAAGTAGCAAATCAGATCTATTGTGCATATATGTGATATTTCAGCACTGTGCATCTGGAATTCATATTGCTGGAGATGAGTGCACCTGTGTTCTTTTGGAAGTAGAATACCTGTAGCTTTTATAAGAAGCTGTAATAATTTAAATTACCTCTTCTGTGCAGCTGTGAAAGGAATAGCAATCCTGTCTTGGACATCTGTGTGAGTTTTAACTAACAGCAAATAAAGGCTTGTTTCTTTAGCTCAAGTATTCTAATATGTCCTCCTTGCTTTAAACTGGAATATTTTATATCATTGTGTAGGGGAGGAAATGGCAGAACCTAGGGGCGGAGTTAGAAGAGGGATTAGCCTAGAACAGTGATGGCGAACCTTTTAGAGACCGAGTGCCCAAACTGCAACCCAAAACCCACGTATTTATCACAAAGTGCCAGGGCCGCATCAGCATTGTGGTGCCCTCGGGGGGGGGCAGGGAGGCGCCTCTGAGTGCCGCCTCTGGCACGCAAAAACCGGGGGCGCAAAAATGGGCCACCGTGCTGCAAGGCGCAAAAATGGCTGCCGCCGCGCCGCAGGGTGCAGATACAAGGCGCTGCACCACGCAAGAACGGGGCAGGGCTAGTGAGTATCATGCAGGCACTAGCCCCGCCCCATTTGCAGCACGTGCGTGCTTGCGGCCCTGTGTGCGCATGCACGCATGTAAAATGCTTTTCCCTTCCTTTTCTTCCAGTCCACCAATCGACAATGGTTGGTGACCTCTGCTCTACCACCTCTACTCGATCTTGCTAGTCGGCCGCTTCGCCTTTGTGCTGGGCGGGGCTCCTGCTCCGGGTGGCGGTGGTGGCCTGATGGACCTGCTGCTGGTAGAGGTGGCGCGCGTGCCAACAGAGAGGGCTCTGAGTGCCGCCTCTGGCACCCGTGCCATAGGTTCGCCACCACTGGCCTAGAATCTCTACGTGGTCACAAGTGAATTAAATCCAACCTCACTTGAATTCTGTTGTCCCTTATCTAACTCCAAACAGGTGCTAACCATTAGTTGAGAAGATTTCTGTGCATAGATTGTTTAATAATAAATCAGTTTAACTGGACCTTCACATATGTACCTGGTCTTTCATGCCTGACCCATTGTTGGCTTTTATTGGTCTGTCTTTTATTATTCTGCTGAACATCTATATATTATAACATCGCACTGAGATTTGTCAGTTAGGAAAAAAAAACAATCTTCATAAAAATTAAAATAAATATCATGGATTATTACAATCTAGCCAATATATAACATATTCCATGCGTCCTCTTAACACAGTTGAGCAGCACCTAGTACTGTACTCAAGATCCTAAAAATCCTGTTCGTTGATGCTTAATGCAAGTTTGGGGAATTTGGGGAAATCGATTAATAAAAATTTAAAGAATAAAAAAAAATGAGTTATTGCTGATTGGTTTAAAAAATAATAATTTAAAGCCCATTTTATATATTAAAAAATCAGAAAGAACCCACGTTATGAGTAGAATAGTGTGAACTCTGGTATTTGTGTATGCACACATATGTTTGTTGAGACTTAATTCAATCAGAATAGAGCTGGAAGGGACCTTGGAGGTCTTCTAGTCCAACCCCCTGCTCAAGCAGGAGACCCTATACCATTTCAGGCAGGTGGCTGTCCAGTCTCTTCTTGAAAATCTCCAGTGATGGAGCGCCCACGATTTATGGAGGCAAAGCTGTTCCACTGGTTGATTGTCCTCACTGTCAGGAAGTTTCTCCTTAATTCCAGGTTGCTTCTCTCTTTCATCAGTTTCCAACCATTGTTTCTCGTCCTGCCTTCTGGTGCTTTGGAGAATAATTTGACCCCCTCTTCTTTGTGACAAATACTGGAATCCTGTTATCATGTCACTAGACATACACAATTCCAGCCACCGTTCTGCATCCTTCCCCAACGGAGAAAAACTGCCCCTCTGCACACCCAGCTCTGTACGTACTTAAATTAGTTTATATGATAAAATGTCAGTAGTATTTCTGCATTGTTCAGCTGTTAGAGTATTTGTTGCTGCTATTCTGATACCAATGTTAGGCTGATCAATGCCCTTTTTAGACAGTTGCACAGGAAGGGGTTTAGTTTGTCAGAGGGGGAGACAAATCTATGTGTTAATTATTATAATTGGGATTCTACCTGTCTGCATATGCAAAAGGATTCTTGCATTCTATTTTTAATGACTTGGTGTATGTTTGTTTCTGGAGAGATGCTAAACATGTAAAGTTAAAATCTTGAGCAGTTTTCACAGGGTGATGATCTCCAAATGTCTTGGAGCACCTTGTAAAAGATATCACCTTGGAGAAATCTGTGTTACAAAATAAGGCACTTCTGGAATTAGTCATATAATTTAGTAGAAGAGCCATCCAGAGGAAGGAGTCTGCATACAGCCATTAAGGCTAATAATTCACTGAGAATTCTGCCCTAAACATGGACTTAATTCCATTTGAAAACTATGGAAGCCCTGGCCAGTGTCACGTGATCAAGAATGAATTATGCATCGCCATGGTGGCACAGTGGTTAGAATGCAGTACTGCAGGCTCACTGCTCACTGCCAGGAGTTTGATCCTCACCGGCTCAAGGTTGACTCCATCCTCCCGAGGTCGGTAAAATGAGGACCCAGATTGTTGGGGGCAACATGCTGACTCTGTAAACTGCTTAGAGAGGGGCTGTGAAGCACTGTGAAGTTTTATAGAAGTCTAAGGGCTATTGCTATTGCTTATTTTTGATTTAATTCATATTTTTTTCTGCAAGATATTTACAGGCTATTTGGTATCCCTTCTAGCAAAATATTAGCTCAATAACCTAGTGAAGCATAGTAGGCTGAAAGTTAATGAGTGGTTGAGATCACATCCTGAGCTTTATGCTGTCTTCTAGTCCAACTCCCTACTCAAGGCCTTACACCATCCCAGTCAAATGGTTGTCCTATCTATTTTTGAAAACCTCCAGTGATGGAGCATCCACAACTCCAGGAGACAAAGTATTCCACTGATTAATAGTTCTCACTGTCAGGGAAAATTTTCCCATTTCCCATGTTATGTTTCAAAGTTAATTCCCTTGCGTGATTTTTCTGATATCCTAAAACTTTTGTCCTGCAAGATATTGCTGTTCGTTCATTTTATTATTGCAGGTTAAAATGATTTGGCGTTTGGAGTCTATGCAAGTGTGTCCTACCGTTCCCATTCCTTTGGGTATATCGCAAGGGTGACCAATTTGTTTTCTGGTGCACCTATGAAAAATTAGTTTTTAACTCTCCAGAACATGACTGGCTGTACTTAAAAGCGTAGCTTCCCCCAATACCGAACATATTGTTCAGTGTCTGGTTTTTCCCTACCCAGTCACAGATGGAGAACGATATTCTCACAAGTAGCTTTGAATAAATATCTCAGTTACCCACTGAAAATATTTCTAAAATCTAGGTCGCCTACTGTTAGGATCTGCAAGTTTATATTTTAATTTTGTTTGCCTGCACAGCATCAACTGTGCAGCTTTAAAAAAAAAAAAGTAATTAGGTTGGATGCATAATGAAGCAGTTGTCACCCTTTCTGCTTTGTTTTCTGCTTTGGAAGGAGAAAAGCTAATAAGAAGGTGGGAAACGCTTCTGACTTGTGCAACGGAGCAGAAATTGGTCTGTGTGATTGTTAGTCAACCATTAAGAAGGTGGAGCTTCCATTCACTTCCTGTATAGGTGATCTACTGATGTTTCCACATCTGTGATTTATTGTTACAAAAGTCTGCTCCAGCTCTGTAACTTTGTTTGAAATTTAAACAAAACTTTGCCATCAGGTAAAGATGCATTTCTTCTTGTTGTTGTTGTGCCATATCCGTTATCGGACGTTGGCGGTCATGTTGGCGATCCTGTTTTTATCAGCAGCCGCACGAAAAAGTGCTGCTGAGTTTTGTCCAAACCAGTCCCTTAGATTTTGAAGCCACGATGTTCTTCTTCTGCCTGGACCTCGTTTGCCTTCAATCTTTCCCTGGAGGATTAAATGGAGTATGCCGTATTTTTCTGGGTGTCGCATCACATGTCCGAAATATTCTAACTTTCGTTTTTTAATTGTTTTGATGATTTCCCTTGGCTTTCCCAGGCAGCTGATCACCTCCTCATTTCTGATTTTGTCAACCCAGCTTATACGTAACAGCCGCCTGTAAATCCACATTTCAAATGCTTCTAGTCTCTTCAGGTGGCCTTCTGTCAGAGACCAACTCTCTATCTACTCCACAGAGCAGGATAAAAAAAATATAGCATCTGACAAGCCTGATTTTCAGTCTTAGGCTTATGTCGTGACTGCAGAAGATGCATTTGGGGAATTAAAATAAGGAATTTTTTTTGTTTGCTTGGTTTTGGTTGGTTGGTTGCCACATAGAGAGCCCAGTTGACTATGATTTAATCACTTTTAGATCTGTAATTTAACAAGTTGCCTTCTTATTAATGATGTTTCTGTTATTATATTTTATGGGGAAGCCAGTTTGGTCTCCTGGTTAAAGCACCAGGCTAAAAACCAGGAGATGGTGTTCAAATCTTGCCTTCAGCGTGGACTCTAACCGAATGACTTTGAGCCAGTCACTCTGTCTCGTCTCCAAGAAGGAGACAAGTCCACATCTGAAAAATGTTACCAAGGAAACTGCATGAACTTGTCCATGTAATCACCAGGAGTCAAGACTGACTCAAAGAAGAGAGAAAGGGGGTAGGGAGAGAGAAAAAGAAAGAGAGAGGGAGGGAGGGAGGGAGGAAGAGAAAGGGAGGGAGGAAGAGAAAGAAGGAAAAAGGGAGGAGGAAGAGAAAGAGGGAAGGAAGAAGAGAGAGAAAGAGAAAGGGAGGGAGGAAGAGAGAGAAACAGAGAGAAACAGAAGGTGGAAGAGAAAGAGAAAGGGAGGGAGGAAGAGAGAGAAAGAAAGAGAAACAGAGGGAGGAAGAGAAAGAAAGGGATGGAGGAAGAGAGAGAGAGAGAGAGAGTGGGATAGAGGAAGAGAGAGAAAGAAAAAGGGAGGGAGGAAGAGAGAAAGAGGGAGAAAGAAAAAGAAAGAATGGGGAGGAAGAGAGAGAGGAAGAGAAAGAGAGGGAGGGAGAAAGAGAGAGAAAGAAAATGGGAGGGAGAAAGAGAGAGAAAGAGAGAAAGGGAGGGAGGAAGAGAAAGAAGGAAAAATGGAAGAGGAAAAGAAAGAGGGAGGGAAGAAGAGAGAGAAAGAGAAAGGGAGGGAGGAAGAGAGAGAAAGAAAGAGAAACAGAGGGAGGAAGAGAGAGAGAAAGGGAGGGAGGAAGAGAGAGAAAGAGAAAGGGTAGGTGGAAGAGAGAGAGAAAGAGAAAGAATGGGATAGAGGAAGAGAGAAAGAAAAAGGGAGGGAGGAAGAGAGAAAGAAAGCGAGAAAGAAAAAGAAAAAGAAAAAGAATGGGGAGGAAGAGAGAGAGAGAGGAAGAGAGAGAGGAAGGGAGGGAGGAAGAGAGAGAAAGAAAATGGGAGGGAGAAAGAGAGAGAGAAAGGGTGGGTGGAAGAGAGAGAGAGAAAGAAAGGGAGGGAGAAAGAAAAAGAAAGAATGGGGAGGAAGAGAGAGGGAGGAAGAGAAAGAGAAAGAGGGAGGGAAGAAGCGAGAGAGAGAGAAAGAGAGTTGACTCATTCATGGCTTAAAGGAAGCGCTACCATCTTATTTTCATACCTTCTGGGGTTTTCTGTTCCTCGCTGATTGACAGAAAAGATTTGTTTGTAAATACTCCGTATCACTGCTATCACACAGCTTTGAAAGGCAGGAAGTTAGAATTGTTTCCCATAAAGAAGGTCTTAAGAACTACACTTAAACCTATCGGCCCACTTAATAAAGTCTCTAAGGATCCAGCTCCCTATAAAAGTATAGATAAATCCTTTCCCTGCTAAATGCCAGGGTTTTTGAACGGCTGGCCTTAGAAATAAAGCTATATTTCCCATCTGTTTCTTCGGTTACCCTGAGCGGTAGACTTCCTTCGTTATCGGAGGTCCTCGGTTTACAACCGTTCATTTAATGACCGTCCAAAGTGACAACGGTGTTGGGGGGGGAAAGGGACTTAGGGCGACTTTTGCAGCATCCCCAGAATTTTGTGATCAAAATTGATGTGCTTGGGAACTGACTCGTATTCAGTGCCCTGGGGTCACGTGATCCTCCTTTTGCGACCTTCTGACAAGCAAAGCCAATAGGGGAAGCCAGATTCACTTAACAACCGTGTCGCTAACTTAACAGGTGCAGCGATTCGCCTAACTCAGGGGTAGGCCACCTTGGCTCTTTTATGACTCGTGGACTTCAACTCCCAGAATTCCTGAGCCAGCATGGCTCAGCTTGGAAACCTCTCCCTTTCCCCTCAGCATGGCTGCCTCAGGAATTCTGGGAGTTGAAGTCCACGAGTCATAAAAGAGCCAAGGTTGCCTACCTCTGGCCTAGGCCTAGGCCGCTTTATGACTCATGGACTTCAACTCCCAGAATTCCTGAGCCAGCATGGCTCAGCTTGGAAACCTCTCCCTTTCCCCTCAGCACGGCTGCCTCAGGAATTCTGGGAGTTGAAGTTCACAAGTCATTAAAAGAGCCAAGGTTGTCTATCCCTGGCTTAACTTACTGAAATCTCTTTAGTTCTGGCTTCCTTCATCTTGCCCAGCCAGGGTGAAGCTTGACACTTTGAGAACAGAACAGAATAACAGAGTTGGGTGGGACCTCAGTGGTCTTCTAGTCCAACCCCCTGCTCCATCAGGACACCTTATGCCCTTTCAGATTAGTAATTTGGCTCTTACAAACACATACGTTTGTCTTTGTTGACTTTAGGGAGCCCACGTGTTTTGCTTTATAGAAGATTTAAACGCAACAGGGACTGTAACTTCTTGAATTTTCAGTATTGTGCTGGGAACTCAGAATTCAAATCCAACATATACTGGATTGAATAAACTGGCTCTATCCAAAATTGGGCTTTTGAACTATGTTTATCAATGAATGAACGCTAACAAGTTGTTATCGGGTTGCTATCAAGTTAGCCCTGGATGCTAAGACCAGCTCAAATGGAAGGTCCATAGAGATCCTTCCATTTTTATTCAGGTTTCTGATTTCTACATTAACATTTTTCCATTTCATGCAAATGTGAATTTCCCCCCCCCCCCAGGAATTAATTAATAATTAAGTAAGTGGAGGGCTACCTGTAATTAGGGAGGATCCTGAGAAAAAATGTAAAGGGAAGGGAACTGGAGTAGAAATAAGAGCTGGCCACTTAAAGGATTAGACAACTGGCTATTGTTGATCTGTGGGTTAGGAGGTCATCTAGTCCAACCCACTGCTCAGGCAGGAAACTAGTCTACACCATTTCAGACAAATGGTTGTCCAGTCTCTTCTTAAAAACCTTCAGTGATGGAGCACCCACAACTTCTGGAGGCAGGTTGTTCCACTGGTTAATTGTTCTAACTGTCAGGAAATTTCTCCTTAGTTCCAGGTTGCTTCTCTCCTTGATGAGTTTCCATCCGCTGCTTCTTGTCCTGCCTTCAGGCGCTTTGGAGAATTGCTTGACCCCCTTCTTCTTTGGGGCAGCCCCTGAGATATTGGGTCACTTTCTTAACTTGGTTATTGAATTAATTCATCTCCACAACAGATTGAATTCTAAATTAACCAGGTAGAATTAGTCCATGGCTGGCCCTAAACCACTAACGTCAACCATGTTGGTGGGCACATTGTTAGAAATGCTAAATTACAGGAAATGACTATAATCTGTTAACTCAGGCTATAGATCTGAGCTATAAGTTTTCAACAGGGCAAAATGAAAAGTAAAGAAATTGGGATACTTAATAATTAACTGCCTGCTTTAGCTCATTGTGAGCAAAAAAAGAAAAAAAGAAAAGCTAACACAAAAGTGGTTGTTGCAGACCATGCAATTAATATAAGATATAATTTAGAGCTCTTAGTGCAGTAAATGATATAGAACGCTATCCGTTTAACCAGCATTTCACTGCTATTTGTGTCCGGAGACAATAAAGCAAACCAATCCATACAATGCAAAAAAAAAAAAAAAGTCTTACATTTGGTGTTGCGTTGCTTTGTGACAATTTTTAGTAATGTATTCGCAGTAACAATCCATTTTTCCCCTCTTATTTATAATGCTGGAAAAGTGGAATTTCATTTCATTTCTATATCTCCTTCCACTCTCGGTAGCATAAAATGTTGATAAAACATCTGGATTTTTAAAGTCAAACTTTGCTTGAAGCCTATTCTCCGTAGCTAAATATAAAATATGTAACTCGACTATATTACTGCAATGATAAAACATCCTTGCCAGTCTGCAGGCTTTTAAATGTCTACAAATAGAATATTTTATATGCACCTTATGAGTAGTATATGCTCATAAAAGAGTAGGGGTGCTTTGTTTCATGATACTGCAAAGCTTGAGAATAATAATACAAGAAAAATACACGATAGATGTAAAGATTTTTTTACATTTATCTGTTATACTTAAATCAGTCTTTTTTTTGGGGGGGGGGGAACACATGTATTAAAACAGTGCCTTTATAGAATATATGTTTTTATCCTATGGAACTATGGAAGTGCTCTTGTGATAATCGGAATTTTTATAAGATTTAGGTGGCTAAGATTTTAATCACTATGTGGAATTCCTAATTCAAACTTAAATTGGCCTGTGTTTTAGCTTGCATTTGAAATGCTAATCAATTTTCTTCATAATGATATACAGGTAGTCCTCAGTTTACAACCGTTCATTTAGAGACCATTCAGAGTTACAATTCTGAAAAAAAGGGGGGCTTTTGAATATTTTTCACACTTACAACCATTGCAGCATCCCCATGGTCACATGATCAAAATTCAGATGCTGGGCAACTGGCATGTACTTATGTCGGTTGCAGTGTCCCAGGGTCACGTGATCACCATTTCTAACCAGCCGGCTTCCGACAAGCAAAATCAACGGGGGAAGCCCAATTTGCTGAACGACCGCATGTGTCAGGGTCCCGACTGATGAACCCAACCAAGCAAACGTCTTCAAGACGTTCCAATCTCTTAATGTAAAACTTTATTGAGTACATTATTTCGGCAGATATGAAAGGAAAACCAGCTCTGGCAAACCCCAAGCCAAACCCCTATAGTAAAAGTATAGAATTCCCCCTCCCATCCCTGAACAGGTCACATTGCCCAATTAGGAGAAAATATATTGTTATGAGAAAATGTCTCTGCATCGGCCAGACAACTAGTGAATCGTCCTTGAATCTCATGGTCCGCCTTCTTTATCTCTGTAGCCTGCATTCCATTTCCCCCATCCTCCCCCCAAGTTCGTTGGCAAGCTAAGAAGCAATTGTTGTTGCACCAGCAAAGCGAACTTCAAGCTTGACAGCATGGTTCACTTAACAACTGCAGTGATTTGGTTAGCAACTAGTGGGGGGGGGAAATCATAAAGTGAGGCAAAAATTCACTTAACCACTGACTTGTTTAACAGTGGAAATTTTGGGCTCACTTGTGGACGTACGTCAAGGATTACCTGTAACGTCTTCAAACTCTTAAGCTATTCTTATTAGGAATGCCAGAATAACTCACACCTTTATTTCTCTTTGTTTGGCATCTTAGAATTTATTTATCTATTTATTTTTATTTTGTAGCTAAATGCAAAAAGAAAGAAAACTACACTGAAAACAATAATACAGTGGAAAAATACTTTACGTTTACTCTTGTTGAACTAAATTTAATGATGAAAATTAAAATTGTATGTGTGTGTGTATATATATGTTTGTGTGTCTGCACATATATATATGTGTGTGTGTACGTATTTGTATATATGTATATCTATAGCATGTATATACGTGTGCATGTATGCGTATGGTTATGTTTTCTTTTGAGAGCGGGCATCAGAATTTCATTCTTTTTAACGTGTGCCAGTGTGTTCACAGAAACAGTGACAATAAAGCTTATCTTACCTTAAGAAAATTAACAAAAGTTACATATGATAAATATTAACACCTATGTAGAATTGTATTGTTCATGGAGCTTATCGTTAAATCTCGGCCCTATAGCAACATTTTATGCCATTTGCTCATTTGGGGGCAACAAAACTTTCAAAACCTGAAGAAGCAATGCGTCTCATAAATGCATTCCTTAAAAATCAGGGGGGTGAATCCCGTGATATAGGACGGTCTTCCTTGCTATATTTCAACTGGATAAAACCAAAAATTCTTCTCCCAATAACAAATCCCACATTTTAGCAATATAATTCACCATTGAGATCCTCAATGTATATTTCTTCCTAAAATTTTACTTAACACGCATATCCATTTGAAACCGAAACAAAGCTAATAACAGAATGAGACAAATCACATGAGTTTTTTGTTTTTTCAAATTTCTTACAGAGCCAGCATAAAACTGTATTGTACATCCCACTTTAAACATTCTTTGAAGGGTCCAATAGACTTGAAATAATATGTCCCAATGAACGGCTTCATTGTTTACATCCTACAAATGCGTGCTTCACATTTTTTTTTTTTTAGTTTGATTTTCCAAAATCAGATATTCCAATTCTTCCTTCCACAGACCAAATGTGTAACTCATGCTACCTTCGTTTACACTTGTTAGAACACTACAGTTTAAAATTAAATTTTTAGTTTCTGTCTCAGCATAAAATCTCTTAAAGCAGCTAAAACTGCCAGTGCTCGGGTGCCTTCAGGCCCTCCTGTTTAATTAGCACACATTTCAGTTGTACGATTGTGATAGGCGTCTTATTGAAGGCAAGTCCAATTATGTGAATCCTGGAATGTTAAAAGAACTCAGGTGCTTTTCCAAAAAAAAAGGCAACTGGACTTTCTTTGTTTTTCCTTGAAGATGTTTCGCTTCTCATCCAAGAAGCTTCTTCAGTTCTGACTGAACTGGTCCAGATGCTTTTGAACAATCATGACCTGGATGACTGAGAAGCATAGACAAAAGAGGTCATGCAATCTGACCTAGGGTCCCCTACTGCATCATCATCACCAACAGATGTTCATCCAGCCTGAGCTTAAAAATCTTCAGCAAGGCATGTTGATCACTTCCGAAAGCCATAGTAAAGTCATAGTAAACAAGGTGATCTGTGGGTTGCTTGTGACCTCCAACCCTGTTCTGGCTTTTAGCACATAGCTTTGGACCAAATCATAGTTTGGCATGAAGTATGGACCAAGCTAGAGAGATAGAAAGAAAAAGATAAATGAGAGATAGAGATGGCTTAGCTTTTTCAAGGTCAAAGAAAGCTGGCTACTGACTGTGACATGAGAAATAAAGCATGTAAGCAACTTGTACTATATTGTTTTCCTCTGCAGCAATTTCCAGAACCTCTGTCATATATCCAAAGCATTTTTGGGGGGTTTTTTTGGAAATAAGTTGAAAAGTTTGGTGCAAAGGAAATCAAAAATGCATTTACAGTATTCTCTTTCTTTCTTTCTTTCTCTTTCTTTCTTTCTTTCTTTCTTTCTTTCTTTCTCTTTCTTTCCTTCCTTTCTTCCTTCCTTCCTTCTCTCTTTCTCTTCCTTTCTCTTTCCTTTCTTTCTTTCTTTCTTTTCTTTCTTTCTTTCTTTCTTTTTCTTTCTTTCTCTCTCTCTCTCTCTTCTTTCTTTCTTTCTTTCTTTCTTTCCTGTCCACCCCCTCTAAGACACATAAAAAAATAAAAGGAAGATTGACAACTTTTACTGCTCATTTTTGAAACCCAAAGCATGGTTGTGTTCTGTTTGTTATTCACACATTGTGAGGCCTATGAGGCTGATCTCATCGGGGAAACTAATTCTACCAGGAAATCAGAACTATACTTTATTGAGATAGAGCATAATAAGCGAACCTGCCTGTATTTTATTCCTGTCTCTTCCTTTCATATCCCATGGAGTCAGGAGGCAGCCAGTCTTGTCAAAGTACTTTCACACCTGCCAAGGCTTAACTCATGCTTCTGCACCTGCTGTTGTCCTAATGGCTTCTGGTTGGCTTCTCCAAGGTCATCTCCATGGCTCCCAGCACTCATAACCACCCATGCACGGCTACCTGAAATCTTGCTAGTTTTGGCTGCACAAGAATTGGGGTGAACCTCAAAGGAGACTCGGCCTCTCCCATTTTTGAGTTGATCAGTCTTCATTTTGTATTTCTCTTATGCCTTCTGGTACTTTTGTGGTCCTTGAGTTCCAGATGGGAGCCATCTTTTGTTTTCAGAACTGTCTCTTGTGTCTTCTTACAAATCATTTTTTTCTGGTAGCTTTCCTCCTGCTCCATAAGCTGAAATCTCTCCAAACAATGGAAAATTAAAGAGCAGGTTTTATGATTTCTCTTTGGAACTATCTACTTCTCCTTGGGTTTTTGCACCAACTTGGGTATATGCTGGGTTGGAAAGAAATAGGCCAAACCGGGGGAGGGGGGGGACCTGATACAAAAACCAAGAAAGGATTTAGCTCTTCTTGGAAAAATTGTTCTGTGTTGGAAGACACTGAAGAAGAATCACAGATTGCCCAAAAGGAAGATCAAATGGGAACTGTGGAGGTACAGCTGGCCATCATCATAATCCAAATTCCTGATGACCACTAGGCATGTCTTTAGGTATTGAAGACCCAAGATGAACAGGCCTTTGTATTGACAACACAAGAACCATTAGGACCGACGGATACCTGTGCTTGGTCCTCAAGGTGGGAATGGAAATCATTAAACGTAATTTCTGAACCTACTAAATGGTTCATGAGCATCAGAATAGTAGCATTCAGAAGTCCCTCAGAGTCCATGAGTCTCCAGTTACAAACCATTTTAAATGTAGGGAAAGTCAGTCACAAGCAGCTCAAATCACCCCTAAGAGATGTAACTCTACATCAGGGGTCTTCAAACTT
Source organism: Azemiops feae (assembly GCA_023970755.1). Taxonomy (NCBI): domain Eukaryota; kingdom Metazoa; phylum Chordata; class Lepidosauria; order Squamata; family Viperidae; genus Azemiops; species Azemiops feae. Next base: position 376,278 of record JALGBA010000970.1, read on the forward strand.
GGCCCTTTTATGACTTGTGGACTTCAACTCCCAGAATTCCTCAGCCAGCGTGCCTGGTTGAGGAATTTTGGGAGTTGAAGTCCACAAGTCATCAAAGGGCCAAGTGTGAAGACCCCTGCTCTACATGAGATAGCATTGAATTAGAATTCTTGTCATTCATTGGTTTGTTTCTAATTCCTTCTAATCCAGATAAAAGTTAAGTTCTATTTGCTTTAGTTGAGTTCAGTTCTTTGTCCAGATGTCTCTTGTTTGCTTTTTTTTTTTTGAAAGCAGTAGAGAAATGGTTCACCATTGCCGTCTTTTGGCAGCAGCCAAAAAAAAAGCTAATACAATTCTTAGTTGCGTAAACACAGGCACAGAATCCAAATCACGTGACGTATGAGTACCGCTTTATAAAACCTTAATAAGACCACACCTGGAATACTGCATCCGGTTTTGGTCACCACATTACAAGAAAGTGGAAAAGTGCAGAAAAGAGCAACAAAGATGATTAGGGGGCTGGAGGCTAAAACCTACGAAGGAACGGTTGCAAGAATTGGGTATGACCAGTCGAGAGAAAAGAAGGACTAGGGGTGACATGATAGCAGTCTTCTAGTACTTGAAAGGCTGCCACAAAGAAGAGGGGGCCAACTTATTTTTCAAAGCACCAGAAGACAAAAGAAGCAGCTGTGGATGGAAACTAATCAAGGAGAGAAGCAACCTAGAACTAAGGAGAAATTTCCTAAAAGTTAGAATAAGCCAGCGGAACAACCTGCCTCCAGAAGTTGTGAATGCTCCAACACTGGAGGTTTTTAAGAGATTGGACAGCCATTTATCAGAAATGGTATAAGGTCTCCTGCTTGAGCAGGGGGCTGGACTAGAAGACTTCCACGGTCCCTTCCAGCTCTATTCTGAATGATTAATTAATTTTTCTCCCAATTTCTCAGTCTAGACCAGGGATAGGCAACCTTGGCTCTTTTATGACTCGTGGACTTCAACTCCCAGAATTCCTGAGCCAGCCACGCTGAGGGGAAAGGGAGAGGTTTCCATGCTGAGCCATGCTGGCTCAGGAATTCTGGGAGTTGAAGTCCACCAGTCATAAAAGAGCCAAGGTTGCCTACCCCTGGTCTAGACCATAGTCATGAAATTCCCTCCTGGTCTCCCACCCAAATACGATGGTTGAACCCTGCTTAGCTCTTTCAAGATGAACCAAAGTTGACTGTATTCTCCCACCAGCTATTCTCCATAGCACTTGAAGGCAGGACAAGAAGCAATGGGTGGAAACTAATCAAGGAGAGAAGCAACCTGGAACTAAGGAGAAATTTCCTAACAGTGAGAGTGGAGTGGAGCAAATTGCCTCCAGAAGTTGTGGGTGCTCCAACACTGGAAGTCTTTAAGAAGAGATTGGACAGCCAGTTATCAGAAATGGTATGAGGCCTCCTGCCTGAGCAGGGGGTTGGACTAGAAGACCTCCAAGGTCCCTTCCAACTCTGTTATTCCGCTCTGAGCCTGCATCCAATACGTGATATTACTCTTCGTAAGTGCCAGATGACATCTGAGTTGTTGACAAGGATACAGATCTTACCTAAGCATGATTGACACCCTACCAAAGTGTTTCCTAACTCATCTGAATAGATGCCACGGCTTGAGCAGGTCAAAGCAGCGGTAGCATCAGCCAAAGACTACGGAACGCTCTGATTTAACGTGGCACGTTTCCCCCCTAAACTTGAAAAATGCACGGAGGCTTACGTTCCTGAACAATTTGACAGCTGTCAATCATTCCTGCCCCCAGGAAATTTAATTAAACATCTTCCCCCCCCCCCCCGTCATCACCACCACCACCACCACAGGAGCCCCTCCTTGATCATCAGCTTGGCGATAAAAAGGGAAGCGTGTAAGAAAATATTTCATTCCCTCTTGCACGGGGTGAGATTTTTTATATATATATTTTTTAATATTTTTGTTTTGCCCCCCCCCCCTCCGCCGCCCCCCTTGGCTCTTTTGTGTTGCAAATAAACCTTTCGGAAAACTCCCGGAGGAAATCTCATCCTTGCCTCTTCTTGCTTTTTAAGAGCGGCAAGGTCAGCTGACTGCCAGCCAGATATGTTCTTTTATCTCTGGGAAAACTGAAAACGAGAGCAATAGGTAGAGAGATGGGCAAGGAGAGGTCATTGGGGGGCTGCTCGGAAGCGTCAAGGACCTGAATGAAGGAAGAGAGAGCTCGGGGCTGGGAGAGAGACAGAGAGAGAAAGAGAGAGAGAAAGAAAGAGAGAGAGAAGGAGGGAGGGAGGGAGGGAGAGAGAGATGAGGAGGGCTCTAGCTTGCCGCTGCTGTGCTGTGTTCTTGCTGGCTTTGCCCTGCTTTGGAGAGGACTGACAACAAAAGCGCTCAGCTGCAATTCGGTGCTGCTGTCTCTGGCTTCGAGCAGACAATTCCAGACAGCCTTGGCTTGGGAGAAAATAATAATCATAATAACAATAATAATAATAATAATAATAAAAAAAGAGCCTGGAGCCCAGCTGAGGCTGCTTTTCCTCGTGAGAATATTCTTTTCTTTTTTTTTCTCCTCCTCCTCCTCCTTCTCCTCCTCCTCCTCCTCCTCCTCCTTCTTCCCTTCCAAAATGGGCTGGATCAGTACAGGTGGTGGCTTCAAGATCAGGAGGAGGAGGCGGCAGACTGGCTGAAGAGGGCCACGGCAAGGTGAGTAGGGAGAAGGGGCAGTGGGGAGGGGAGGGGGTTGCAGAGGGGGAGGGCGCCTGGGGTTGTGGGGCTCTCTCTCTCTCTCTCTCTCTCTCTCTCTCCCTTCTGGACCGCTTTTGCGCTCTGGTGTCCCTTGAAGGAGGATGGCGGAGGCGGTGGCCAGGCGGGAGGCATTTCGGATTTGGAATTTGCTGCTTGGATTTGGGAGCAGAACGGGGGAGAGCCAGGCTTGATCCCCCGGCGTCTTGCAGAGGCGTAGTTGAGGATGCTGTCAAAAAAGGGCTGTGTTGCTATCCCTTTTTTTTTTTTTTTTTCCCCTCCCTTCGCTACCCTTCTCTTTCATTCACAAAGTAGCAGGTAGCTGTGGTCGAGATAAAGCCCAAGCAAACAGACCAAACAGTCTGTGCCATTCGGAAGGCAGAGCAAAGTGGAATGACCACATTTCCTAGCCCCCCCAAAAAATAAATAAATAAATTTGACTTTGCCTGGCTGAGGTTAGGATCTTTATTGGGATGCTCGGCTCATTGTTTGCCAGTCAAGTAACTTTTGAGGACTTCCTCGCTCGGCAAACACCCCAAAATCAGCCTGTCTTTTTCAAAGCCACTTTCCGGCTTTGGTGTAAAAAGCAAGAGGAACAGTTGAAAAGCTTTGCTTGCCTGGGGACCCAAGGAGAGCATAAAAGCTAACCAACAGGGGGGGGGGAGGCAGAATTTTAGCTTACAAATTCTTCTGTCTCCTCGATCTTTTTATTTATTATTTATGCTCGTCTTAAGGAGCGCGTGTGTGTTGCATTCAGCAAGCCAAAATGCTTTTTTGGGGGGGGGTTTGGTATTTTGTTTTGTTTTTCTTCTGGGTGCATAAAGGCTTCCCTTTTGTTCTTGAACATGCTTGCTTTTTTGGGGGGGGGTGTCTGTGCTTTTCGGGAGCAGGGACCACAACAAAAAGACGTTTGCATCTGAATACATAGGGGGCTTTGTGTGTATATAATGCTAGCTGGTCTACAAATTGCCTATTGTGCGTGAGGTTATGCTCTGCTTGTTTCTGAAGCAAACTGCCCGGGGGGGAGGGATATTGGGAAAAAAAATCAAGGAAAAGAAGACAGAGAGAGTGGTGTGTTTGATGTTTCGGGTCTCTGAAATACAGTCAGAAGCGCCGATTCCTGCCAGCTTCTCCCCTCCAGATCTGCAGCACGCAGCAGAGAGAGAGGGGGGGGGCTTGGAAGCTGTCCGATAAATCAGATTTTTAATGGGCCTTTTACATTTTTCCTGGTAAGGGGTGGCTGACTGGGTGCCCCCTTTGGCCCGAGCGAGGTGGCCGTTTGACATTGCACGGAGCATCCGCACTGCTGACATTTTCCCGATGAGCCTCATAAAAAATGGCTCCACGTTTACTTCTTGGGTACCAAGAAGATGGTCTCGCAGCCGTGCAATTTCTCTGAATTGCTGGTCGGAAGAAAACCAGGATGCTTTGCCCAGGGTTTCTGCCGGGCGAATTCCAGCTCACATGATGGAAAACCAGAGTGTCTATCTGCCCAGGATACCTGAACCTGGGTTCAGGATGAGGTTAGGGGTATTTTCCTGGGCGAGACGATCAAAAGGCAGGAGATGTGGGTCACAGAGGGATGTCTAGGTGGTGTTAATTGGGGAAGGATGTGTGTACCCACAGGTATGGTTTAAGGCGATGCACCACGCTTTGAAAGGTGGGAATCGGGGGTGCAAAACAGCATTTACTCAAAGGTGTAATCCCCAGGGCCATCCACAGAAGGTGGTCTGCTTCTGAATAAATAAACCTGCTTTAATGGGAAGATCTTTGCTATGAGATGGAAAGGACAACAACACTCGTGATTATATCCTGTTAAGCTGTTGAGTAGGGTTTTGTTTTTTGCTTTCTGTTTTTGTTGTTTTGTTCTTGTTTTACTTCTAGGTTTCTCTGGGAGTTCTGGACTACTGAGGCAGGGGAGCTTTTTAGGAAGAGAAAGCCACTAATGGAGCGTTTTCCTGATTTTCCATAAGCGCTGGGATTTTCAGACCTCTCCTAGAGTTGGCTTAAAATGGAACAGAATTTCTCCCTTCCCTTCCCCATCCGTGCTCAGCAGGAATCAGTGTCGTAATATTACTTTCCCCAACCGACTGTGGGCTAGAGGAAGGAATAGTTAAGGATAACAATCTCCAAAAGTAGTGTCTGGATTGATTTTGGTGTGTGTCTGTGTGTGTGTGAGAGAGAGAGAGAGACAGAGAGAGAATGTAGCATTTTAAAAGGCTTTCAAAGGTTCATCGCTCAGCTCTTCACATCCGCAGATTGCAAATAGTTTCTGCTGGTTTTCAGATAGCCCTAGCACAAGACAAGGAGCATTATTTCAGGAAAAAAAAAAAAAGATTCTCTGATAATAATGGAAAAGTGAGGCTAATCGTTCGGACTAAAAGACGCAGCTTTTTAGATGGTTCTTAGCAATGGTGAAACGTATCAAAAACACGCTTTCCTCTCCTTTGGTGCTTCAATTTGTTTCCCCCCCCCCAAAAAAAAGGAAGAAGAAGAAAAAAAAACTAGAGATATGGCATCTTTCTGCTTTATCGGAGAAAATGGTGGTGATGGATCGGGATGGTGCATTAATGGGAGATGCGATTAAAGTTTTCAAAATGCAGAGAGTTTTGCATTCGTATGGGGGAGCGTGCTTCGATTGACGCAGAGTGGGGAAGTCTAAAAATAATAATAATAATAAAACCACGAGGTTAATGAAGATTCTTCTGTGATGTCACTGAAGAAACGGTGTCGTAGTAGCCACATCACGGGGTCTTCGTAGGCAGGATGGAAAGGAAAAATAAATACCAGGAGCCATGGGTCGATGTGGCCAAAGGTTTAGATAACAGCCAATCCAGTTGACTTCCAGTTCATAGTTGAAAAACAATAGATAAAGAGGAAATTCTTAAAATTTCAGAGCTGAAGAAGCTTCTTGGATGAGAAGCGACACATCTTCAAAGAGAAACAAAAAAGTCCAGTTGCCTCCTGAAAAAGCCCCTTTGGGATAAACTTCAGATATAAGCTCTGCCATCTCTCTCTCTCGCTCTCGCTCTTGCTCTTGCTCTCTCTCTCTCTCTCTCTCTCTCGCTCTCGCTCTCGCTCTCGCGCTCTCTCTCTCTCTCTCTCTCGCTCTCTCTCTCTCTCTCTCTCTCTCTCTCTCTCTCTCTCTCTCTCTCTCTCTCTCTCTCTCTCTCTCTCTCTCTCTCTCTCTCTCTCTCTCTCTCTCTCTCTCTCTCTCTCTCTCTCTCTCTCTCTCTCTCTCTCTCAAAAAAGGAAGAATAGACAGAATGCTAAGTAACAACAAGCCAGTGGGAATAAAACAAACACAGGTAAAATGTTAATGACTCAGATCACGCTCTTCATTATGGATGTGATTGTAATAAGGAACTGTTGGGGACCACAACTGTAATAATCTGGATCCGTTTCCTTTTTGCTTTCCCACAAGTGGAAAGAGGGAATTGAGCATGCTCAATAAATAAAAGAATAAAGGAATAAACCTGCAAATGAGCTGAGCATATTAATATATTGAAAAAAAAATCAAATCAGAAGTCACAGAATCCCAAATGTTCATGCTGAAAAGTATATCTTTCTGAGGAATTTAATTAGTTTAACATGCTCCATAGATTTCAGTTTGGATATCTATCTATCTATCTATCTATCTATCTATCTATCTATCTATCTATCTATCTATCTATCTATCTATCTATCTATCTATCTATCTATCTATCTATCTATCTATCTATCTATCTATAAATCCATGTATCCATCCATATCTATCTATCCATCTCCATCTATCCATCCATATTTATCTATGCATTTATCTATCCATCCATATCTATCAATCTATCCATCTATCTATCCATATCCATCCATATCTATCCATCTATCATCTATCTATCCATATCTATCCATCTATCCATCCATATCTATCTATCCATATCCATCTATCATCTATCAGTATCTATCCATATCCTTCTATCTTTCTATCCATCCATATCTATCTATCTATCTATCTATCTATCTATCTATCTATCTATCTATCTATCTATCTATCTATCTATCTATCTATCTATCTATCTATCTATCTATCTATCTATCTATCTAATCTATCTATCTATTCTATACAAGCTGTGAAGCTGAAGTTTGCATCCCAGTCCAGAGGTCCTGACAAAAAATTGCAACATATTCTCTATCACTCTGATCAATCTTTTATTTAAATGCATAAATGATGACACCCACAGATCTATAGCAAACATAAGAAGGGCTCATTTTGAAAAAGAATCTAGAAAACTCTTTTCTGTTACAGATTCAACAATATCTGGCAGGTGGGGAAATAGTGGACAAAACTTTTCATTTCAGCATTGATCATGCCATCAATTAGCAATTGGATCATTAAAACGAAACCTGATGGATAGATATTGCTAATAGCATTCAATATTCATTTAGAATAGGGTGGAAGCATTTTTCAAACCAAAAATAAGACTTTGAACAGTATGTCAAGGGCCATACACTAAAAAGCAAAAACACTTTGCTTGGATATATTTTTATTTAATATAAATTTAATTACCCTTCATAGGACTTACTATCTAATCATCTATTTAGTCTCTATTGTCCTTTCTGTAATAGCATTACTATTAGTAGTAATCTGTAGGCATGCCTCTGGATTTCAGATACCAGATTTGGCCCTAAAACTGGGAAAGTTATAGGTCAGTTTGTTACATCTCTACACAGAAATCATGTGAATTGAGGGATACTTTCTCACCTGTCACGCATAGAGGACTGAAATTCTTATTTCTCAAAATTCTCAAGCGGGACGGTGCTGCAAAAAAAAGAATCTCATCTTGGGAGTCCCAAGATGGGGGTCCAAAAAGTCAAAATGGCAGAACACAGTGCAGATAACAAAGAGCTGGTGCTTTGATCCCACCAGTGTTGGGTGTCACCCCGAGTTCTTTGACCGTGCCCCGTGCGCCCCTTACCAAAGTGTTGACAATGATACTCAACTAAGAGTTAAGCTCTAATCATCGCTTACTTTTGGTAACCAGAGACAGATTCTTAACTTTCCAGATTGAACTTGCATCCTCCAGGAGACATTCGAGTTAGAGCTTCACAATTACCTCTGATTTTTCATCTCTCTGTTTTTGTTATTGAAAAGCCCTTTTGGTGTAGTGGTTAAAGCATTAAGCTAAAAACCGGGAGACTCTGAGTTCTAGTCCCATCTGGGTGACTCTGGGCCCATCCCTTTCTCTTAGCCCTAGGAAGGAGGAAATGGAAAACCACTTCTGAAATCTTGCCAAGGAAACTGCAGAGACTTATCAAGGCTCTCTCTTTCCTTCTCTGCTCTCGCTCGCTCTCTCGCTCTCTCGCTCTCTCTCTCTCTCTCTCTCTCTCTCCCTCCCTCCCTCCTTCCCTCCCTCTCTCTCTCTCTCTCACACACACATACCTTCTCTCTCTCCCTCCCTCCATCTCTCCATCTATATCTATATATATTACAAGCAAACTAACCCAGTTTGGTTTGCCATCCTGCACATACCCTTACGAAGTTTTACTCTTTAGTTCTGCAGCTTCAGCCCTCCGAGAGATTAATCCTAGCTATCACCTTGAGTGAGAAGGAATGTGGCCATTTGGTAATTATCCGCTCCTCAAGTGAGGAAATTAGTACCTATTAGATTTAACATTGCCCAATTTTCTTTTAAAACCAAGGTAAGGAAATAGATATGTCATTCCCCCCCCCCCCCAAGGTATCCTTGACAAGATCACCGGAGACAAAACTATTGACAATTTTAATTGACTAGATAAAAATGAAACCTGTTTGTATTTGTATTAGGGGAAAAAAAATATCATTTGTTCCTGAATCGCGGTGAAAATATCAACTCTGAGAGTGGTGAGACCACCTAGCAAGTGTTTTAATGGATTGAGAGATCACCAAGAGCAGAAAATACGTGGAGTTTAGTTGAACTCACCTGTTAGTTGCTATAGCCACTGTCAGAAAAATAATTTGGGGTTCCAACTTGAGGGCGGGGGCACGCGAATAAATAAAAATGAGATCCAGACAGCTGTGAGGAAAGAAGAAATATTTATTCCTAAAAAGCAAAACAGTTTGCATTTAGGAGCAGCTGCAAAGAAATGGGGGACAGCATCTCCAGTTAAATAGGGAGTTTATTCTGGGTGTGGAAGGATCTATATGCTGATTCTAGGGTGATACTTGAGGGGCATGTGTGTGTGTGTAGGTGTGTAGATATGTCACCTATACTGTTTGTTCTTGTGAACATGCAGTTCACCTGGGAGGCCTAATTTAATTAACTTTATTTGTGTTTGCAGACCTTATCCTTCGATATGTGGATTAGGTCTGAGTAACTTGTTTGGGGGTTGTTTGGGGAAGTAAAAGATTTTCTCCCCTTTGCTATTTCAGCTCGACTGTCAATTATCTAGTGGAGACGCTGATTCTCAGGCCATTGTGGATTCTGTTAATATTTTAAGGGAAGACGGAAACAGCCTAAAGCAGGGGTCTTCAAACTTGGCCCTTTTATGACTTGTGGACTTCAACTCCCAGAATTCCTCAGCCAGCATGGGGAAACTATGGCCCCTTCATGACTTGTGGACTTCAACTCCCAGAATTCCTCAGCCAGCGTGCCTGGCTGAGGAATTCTGGGAGTTGAAGTCCACAAGTCATCAAAGGGCCAAGTTTGAAGACCCCTGGCCTAAAGAATCAAATACATTTGGATATAAAATTTCTCACACCGTGCATTACTCTAAAGTTACTGTTTAATTTTAACTGAGCTCTCCCTGATAGCTGATTTGTACCTATCAGCATGGATACAAGCTATAATAACAGGACATTTGAGAAATGTTTATTTCAGTGTAATAACACAGATCTTGGACTTTTGCGACTACTCTGCAATGGCACATGGAAATATATATGTAGGTGGTTTGCATCATGACAAGACAAAGCACTTTTTATCATTTGCCTCTTGCCCTCATGAAGCATATGCTTATATCCCAAGTTGTGGCAGGGCGGGTTTGGTTTTGGCTTAATAAAAACATGTAAATTCAGCTCGTAGGTTCATTGCGGTATACTACACTGAGAATCCACTGTTCAGTGACCAATCTGCAGGAGTTAGATTTGTGTTTTTTTCCCCTTTGATAACTCACAAATGCATTACATACATGCATGTATCCCCATCATATCCTTCCCTTTCAATATACAAGGAAATACGGCTTGTATATGATACCTATGCTGGGGCGCATAATCTTAAATTAACTCTGGTATTCTGAACATAATTCTGACATATCGATTCAGCATCTAGTGCAGGGGTAGGCAACCTTGGCTCTTTTATGACTCGTGGACTTCAACTCCCAGAATTCCTGAGCCAGCCACGCTGAGGGAAAAGGGAGAGGTTTCCAAGCTGAGCCCGACTGGCTCAGGAATTCTGGGAGTTGAAGTCCACGAGTCATAAAGCGGCCTAGGCCTAGGCCAGAGGTAGGCAACCTTGGCCCTTTTATGACTCGTGGACTTCAACTCCCAGAATTCCTGAGCCAGCCACGCTGAGGGAAAAGGGAGAGGTTTCCAAGCTGAGCCATGCTGGCTGAGGAATTCTGGGAGTTGAAGTCCATAAGTCATAAAAGAGCCAAGGTTGCCTACCCCTGATCTAGTGGGTGGCTCCATTCATTGCATTTCTCAACTTTAAGACAGAGGGACTTCAACTCCCAGAATTCCCCAGCAGCACAGCTATTCTGGGAATTGAAGTCCCCAAGTCTTTTTTTATATATATAATATTTTATTGAGTTTTTATAGTTACAAGTCTTTCGTGCTTAATAAACAACATGTTGTCTGGGTTCCCCTATTTAATATTGATAGTAATACAACTTCCATTTCTACTCTCTGTTCCACTTTTCTAGTCATTTGTAAGAATTATCCCATGTTTGAAAATATTCTGTATCTTCCTTCCCTTTCATTTTCAGTGTAAGCCTATCCATTTCCGAACCATCCAAAATTTTCCTATATCTTCTTCCGATGGTGTTTCTTTGTTTTTCCAATATTGTGCAAATGTAATTCTCACTGCTGTTAATACACGTAATATTAAATATATACATTTTTGTCATCATTCTCTGTAATTATACCTAGAAGAAATAGTTCTGGCTTAAAATCTACATGTTTTCTTAACATTTTCTGTAACCACATGTGTATTTTGGACCAAATTTTTTTTGCTTTAGGGCATGTCCACCAAAGGTGATAATACGTGCCTGGCTTTTTGCCTACATTTCCAACAATTACTAGACATGTTTTTAAACATTTTTGCTAATCTTGCAGGTGGTAAGTGCCCTCTATAAAACATTTTATATAGATTTTCTTTATAAGTAGCTGCCCTTGTTATTTTATAGTTTCTTTCCCAGAAGCTTCGCCATTTTTCTAATTCTACATTGTGTCCAAAAGTTTTTGCCACAAGTCCACAACAGATAACAGAATAACAGAGTTGGAAGGGACCTTGGAGGTCTTCTAGTCCAACCCCCTGCTCAGGCAGGAAACCCTCTACCACTCTAAACAAATGATTAAACATCTTACAATCTGAAAGTTGCCAAGATTGAAAAATGCTGCAAAAGCCGTAATAAAGAGAAATGTTGCTGGATTATGGAGCCTCTCCGATCAAACTCCCTCCTTTTAAATTCTGCCTGACTTTCACACAATTCATTCTCCAGGTAGAGAAGATCAAGGAAAGGAAGAAGCCAGCTACTACATGGGCTGTTAAAAGTTGCTTATATGCTCAAAGGCTGCAAGGGTTATCTCTGTGGCTACAAGAGAAGGAGAACAAGCCTCAAACTGGTGCCACTGGATCTATTTACATCCTTGATTGAACATTTTATTCTGAACATCACTTTGAGTTCTTGGAGTGTTGAGGCTACAAAGAGTCTACTCAAGAGATGGGAGAATAACCTTGAACAGGTTCTCTATGCCTTGGGAGAGTCAAGTGTTTGCCTTTTGTTGCTTGCTAGTTAGCTCCTTATCTGTCTACAAGAATTTCCACGCAGCCACCTTCAGGTTTTTATAAGACCTGGCTTATTGCTAAGCAAAGAAGCAATCAGACTGCAGTAGCTTCCACACAAAACTGAAATATAGTTTCAAGTAATGTGTGAACATGTTGTTTAGGTTGATGAGACAGGGCTCCATTGCAGAACTAAAGATGCTTATTGAGCATATATTTTCCCCCCATCAATGAACATGCTGCGATGTTTACAGTTGTGCTTCCAAAATGATTTGGAAGATGGCCCTCTGGACCATTAAATTGGCCCAGCCTAGTTCCAGTTGCAAACTCAGAAGTAAATTGTAGCTTCGTGAAGAGTCATACTGACTTTAAGGAATCCCTCCTTAAAGCAGCCACATCTTTTTTTCAGTCTCATTCAAAAGCTTGAACACAGGTGGGTTACTTTAATGAGCATCAGACTGTGGCTGTGTTCACATGGGGTCCAGAATTATTTGAAGGGCCATCTTTTCCCAGTTACATCTATCCCACCCACAAGAGTGGGGAGGTGGGGAATGTTATGGGTCCCTTCTCCTAAGGAAGTCCATCTAGTGCAGGGGTGTCAAACTGGTGGCCTGCGGGCCGGATGCGTCATGCGCAGGCCACACCCACCCCACTTCTGAAAAGGCAAAAAACGCGATACATCACGATACGTCACGTGACGCGATCGAGTTTGACACCAGTGATCTAGTGGGATCAAGAAGAAGGGTCTTCTCCGTGGTGGCTCTCTCCCTTTGAAACATCATCCCCACGGAGATTAGACTGGCTCCCACTGTGACACTCCGTCACAAAGCCCTGGAAGACCTGGTTTTGCCAACAGGCCTGGGGACCCGGAGTGGGATGGAGCCCATCAAGTAGCTCATTTGATTCTAACCACTGAGCCGTGGTGGCCCAGTGGTTAGAATGCAGTATTGCAGGCTAATTCTGCCCACTGCCAGGAGTTTGATCCTGACCAGCTCAAGGTTGACTCATCCTTTCGTCCTTCCGAGATTGGTAAAATGAGGACCCAGATTGTTTGGGGCAAGGTGCTTTTCTTTGTAAACCACTTAGAGAGGGCTGTAAAGAACTATGAAGCGGTATATAAGTCGAAGTGCTATTGCTATTGCTATTGCTATTGATAGTTGTCACTAAGGGTGTGTAGTGGGAGTTATTGCTTTTTTTAATTGTTCTTGTATTGGGCTTTTATCCTTGTAAACCGCCAGAAATCCCTGAGAGTGAGTTGGGTGACCGTATACATTGTCTTAAATAAGTAAATAATTTCTTCTGAATTAGGTTCACACTCTGCGCAGTCCTAGTCTCGCAAGGATGAGGAGAATCTTTGAAGGACTGTTACTTCCAAAGTTGTATTTCTGTAATGGCCTAAAAACACGCATCTGAAATACATAACTAAAGCATGCTAGCTTTCCTTTGGCTGGATGGTAAAATAGAGGAAGTGGCGTTGGCGTTAGCATGAACGAGAGGTGTTGGACCCGTGATTTGAACCCTAAGAATGTGACTCACATTTTTGCCCTAAAAACCATATGCTTCAACTTCCTTTCCCACTTCGGTTGCAAAGGCTTTGTATTAAACGAGAGTGATCAGATGCTGATCCTATAAAAAGCAAAATCGTTGTTCCATGAACATAGTTGCAGATTGACCTGGACTTCTTAACTTTAGCAAGTACGGTTTCCGTTGCTCCGAAGGATCACGCTAGCCTTTTCGAGGGCAGAAATCCCGTTTAGCGTGCCTAAAGCAAAGTCTGTATTTTTAAACAACCAATCCATTCCATTGTTCAGCTCATTCGTACTGTGAATTTCTGGAGGGAATTCCACATAATAACAGGATGTGGATTTCTGTTTTACGACAATGCCTCTGTTTTTTTTGTGTGTGGTTTTTTTTTTTTGCTATTCCTTAAAAATACGCACCTTCGCTCTCTTTCACGCCAAGGCACATCTTCATATGCAACTCATAGATAACAACCACTTTTTCATTCCTAAGTTTAGGTACAAACACGCTCATAAACACACACATACACGAATCTGGGATAACACAGCATTCTGTATCCCCCCCAAAGAGGTTAACATCGCAATACTTTACACAATACAATTATACTTGACACAATAGAATAATACAGTTGCAGGAATTGGAGTACATCTGTAGTTTAGCGAGAAGAAGGACTAGGGGTGACACGATAGCACTCTTTTAATATCTTAAGGGTATTTGATAAAAATCAGGCAGACTGAGCTGTTTCTGAGTAATTTTTGAAAGGGATTGTCACAAATCAACAGCTTCTCCCAAACAAGTAAATTCAGGTGTCAGTTAATAAGAAGAAAATTTGAAAACAAGGGAGTGGCTGTGGAATAGAACCCAATGGAATTCTACTTCTCTTCTTTATGTTTTCGTCTTCTCTTTCTTCATTGTTTCCCTCTTCCTCTTTTTTTTGTGATATAGCTATCTTTACCCTACTCCTAACTCCTATCCTAGCTCCTAGTTTTCTTTGGTGAGAGGGGGGGTTTGAGTGTAAGAAGGAGTGGTTGATAGTTCAGATGCTTTGTTTTATAGGCTGTTTATGTCCATTCATTCATTCATTCATTCATTAATTCGTTCATTTAATGTAATTGCATTTATTTTTCATGGGTCTTATTTTACTTGGAATTTGGATTCTGGATGCCATGTATTTCCTCTTATGTACAGTAGATGCATATATACATACAAGTGGATGCTGTGGTCTAGCGCAGGGGTAGGCCACCTTGGCTCTTTTATGACTCGTGGACTTCAACTCCCAGAATTCCTGAGGTTTCCAAGCTGAGCTATGCTGGCTCAGGAATTCTGGGAGTTGAAGTCCACGAGTCATAAAAGAGCCAAGGTTGCCTACCCCGGGTCTAGATTAACAGGGGTAGGCTACCTTGGCTCTTTTATGACTCGTGGACTTCAACTCCCAGAATTCCTGAGCCAGCCATGCTGAGGGGAAAGGGAGAGGTTTCCAAGCTGAGCCATGCTGGCTCAGGAATTCTGGGAGTTGAAGTCCACGAGTCATAAAGCAGCCTAGGCCTAGGCTAGAGGTAGGCAACCTTGGCTCTTTTATGACTCGTGGACTTCAACTCCCAGAATTCCTGAGCCAGCCATGCTGAGGGGAAAGGGAGAGGTTTCCAAGCTGAGCTATGCTGGCTCAGGAATTCTGGGAGTTGAAGTCCACGAGTCATAAAAGAGCCAAGGTTGCCTACCCCTGGACTCTAGGGGATAGACATTTGCAAATAAAACTTGTTTAAAATAAAACCAGTTTTATTTGAAATTTGAAAGCCGAGATTAATAAAATGTGGAAGCTAAATGTTTCAAACTCTCCCTCCCCCCTCTCTCTCATAATTTTAGTTTTGTTTGCTCTTCCTCGGTTGGGGACGTGGGTCATCTGAAATCCAGTCTCTTTTTTCCTTTTGATTAATGCTGCAATTCTGACCACCTTCTGCACAAGTTTAAAACGCTGAATTTAAGTCATGACAATCATTTTCCAATATAATTGTTTGGCTGAGTAGCTGTGTTCATAATGACTTTTCCCCAAAAAAAACATGTTTCTGTTTTGATTGCTTGCTATTGGATTTATGTATGCGAGTGTGTGTCTTTTAATGTTTTTGTGTATCGGTGTGTTTCTGTGTGGATGGATGGATGGATGGATGGATGGATGGATGGATGGATGGATGGATGGATGGATGGATGGATGGATGGATGGATGGATGGATGGATGGATGGATGGATGGATGGATAAATAGGCAGGCAGATAGACAGATGGATGGACGAATGGACGGATAGACAGACAGACAGACAGACAGATAGATAAAGACTAGGATTAAGCAAACTGTACAACATAAAGGAAAACATTTAGACATACTAAATTTGAAATGCTAATTTAATGATATTCAGTTAAGACAATCCATATTTTTAGAATTCAAATAATGTTCAATTAATTTAGCACTGGTGTTGCTATGTTAGCATGTTACCATTCCTCCATGACCTATTCATGAAACATAAGAATTTGATTCAGTTTTGTTGCGCTAGGTTGTTTTTTTAAATTATAAAACAATAGACAAAACAGGTCTTTTTATGGAATACTATTTAAAATTGTGGACAATGGTTTTAGTTGCAACCCAGATTTCTGAAGAGCCTGACAAAGAAATCTGATTAGAGTTTCTTAGCTATATTAGCTAAATATTTTATTAACGATATTGCCTTTGTCAGTTCAGGTGTAATTCTGGATAGAAATATTGAACATGGAGACTTAAAACGCCTATATTATTCCTTGAAATTGCCCAAATACATACTACATGGATGCATAGGAATACAAATATATTCTGAAGTTTTTGTTTTTTCTTCAGTTTGCTTTTATTTTAGAACCTTTTTTGTTTCATTTTTATATTTTCAAGTTTTGCTTATTTAATAAGAAAAAAAAGTGTTCATGTAACAACCTAGTTTCCTGTTTAAAATAATAATCTAAATCGGTGTTTCTCAACCTCGGCTACTTTGAGATGTGTGCACCTTTCAACTCCCAGAATTCCCCAGCCAGCATGCCTGACTAGGGAATTCTGGGAGTTGAAGTCCACCCACCTTAAAGTGGCTGAGGTTGAGAAACGTTAATCTAAACAAATAAAAGACGTGGAACTAACGCCCGGTAGACATATTGTGGGAAGTCAGCCTCCCTCAGAGAAAGAAATATTTTTGGAAATATTTAAAAGGCAGAATATATTTCCCTAAAGGATTTTGGCTCTCCTCTTCAATAAACTGCAACCTTCTTTCTAAAGCAGTCACCATGTTGTTTATTCCCGGCTTGGACTGAACCGTGATGAAGACTTTTCCTTCAACAATATTGTAGATGTGATATCTACATTCATTGTGATAAGAGGCATCCATGTTCCCTTCCTTTACTTGGTTAGTAGCTTTTTGCTAAATCAATTGCTCTAGTCTGGAAGAACGTGGATAGAAAGAATATTTCTTTGAATCAGCCTGGAATAAGTCTTTGTCCTCTTAACCTTCCATTGAAAAAGGTAGGCCTAACTCTGCTCCTCCCCCCCCCCGGGTGCGTGTTCATTTTGTGCACCTTGCCGTTGTCGTCCTTAAGAGTCATAAAACTCACTACCAAGTTTTAATAAGAGCAATGGAAGAGACTCCTTTGTGGACCATAAACC
The DNA here is from genome assembly GCA_023970755.1 of Azemiops feae. Lineage (NCBI taxonomy): Eukaryota > Metazoa > Chordata > Lepidosauria > Squamata > Viperidae > Azemiops > Azemiops feae. The sequence goes on from JALGBA010000970.1 coordinate 393,142, forward strand.
ACTCCATAGCTCCTCAGAGTTCATCTACTAGGACGGGGAGGGAGGGAGAAGAAAAACCACACAAAAATGATTCACAATGGCTTATCGTGGCTCGTGTGATGTTTTTGCTTATTTGTTTCTGTAGAGAAAACTAGTTTTCTAAAGGCTATTCTATTTTAGTCCTCTGTGAAATTGTTCTCCGTCAGTTCATTATCACACACACAGACACACAGACACAAACACACACACACACACACACAAACACAAAACTCCTGCCAAATCCTGGTGAAAAAGAATCGACTTACCTTTTAAAGCAAACTAGGGACTTGTGGATTTGAATTGTAACGCAGGAAGTCCTCGGCTTATAGCCACAACTGAGCCCAACATTTCTGTTGCTCCACGAGACATTTTGTTCAGTGAATCTTGACCCGTTTTATGACCTTTCTTGCCACAGGTGTTGAGGGCAGCTCGGCAGCTGTTAAGCTAGTCACCCGGCTGTTAAGTGAATCTGGCTTCCCCATTGACTTTGCTTTCTGTCAGAAGGTCGCTAAAGGAAATCACGTGAACCCGGGACGCTGTGACCGTTGCTAAGCGAGACATCCGTTGAATGATTTTTGCTTCGTTTTACAACCTTTCTCACCACCATTGTTAAATGAATCGCCGCAGTTGTTAAGTGAATCCAACTCTCCCCGCTGACTTTGCTTGTCAGAAGGTCACAAATGGGGATCACGTGACCCTCTGGACACTAGAACCGTCATAAATATGAGTCAGTTGCCAAGCGTCTGAATTTTGATCACGTGATCGTGGGGATGCTAACAAAGTCATAAGTCTGAAAAACGGTCAGAAGTCACTATTTTCAGTGTCGTTGTAACTTTGAATGGCCACTAAATGAACGTAAGTCGAGGCCTACTTGTGTAGCATGAAAACATCTGGACCAGCTGTCTAGAAGAGATTTGGCTTTCCATGAAAACCTGGGTTTATTTTACTGAGGCCCCTGTGGGACCGGATCCTCCTGTCATATGATTTTTCCAGACTGTATTTGTGCTGGTAGGGAAAATGCTGAGAAAAAAAATAATAATAATAATAGGTTAAATACAGAGAGTTTTTCATTGGGAGAGGAAAATTGAAAGGGACTAAGGAGCTGACAGGATATTATGAATATTGGATATCAAACAAAGGTGCAGGATCCAGAATATTTCACAATAATTGAAGAGAAGGAAGGAAGGAAGGAAGGAAGGAAGGAAGGAAGGAAGGAAGGAAGGAAGGAAGGAAGGAAGGAAGGAAGGAAGGAAGGAAGGAAGGAAGGAAGAGGAGGAGGAGAGGGGGAGGGGAAGAAGGAGGGAGGAAGGAGGGGGAGGGAAGGAAGGAGACAGGGTAGGAAAGAAAGAAGGAAGGAAAGGGAGGGAGGGAGGGAAGGAAGGAGATGTGAGGGTAGAGAGGGAAGGAGGGAGGGAAGGAAGGAGATATGAAGGGAAGAAACGAAGGAAGGAAGGAGGGAGGGAGGGAAGGAAGATGTGAGGGGAAGGAAGGAAAGAAGGAAGGAGGGAGGGAAGGAAGGAAGCAAGGAAGGAGATGTGAGGGGAAGGAAGGAGACATGAGGGTAGGAAGGAAAGAAAGAAAGGGAGGGAAGGAAGGAGACGTGAGGGTAGGAAGGAAAGAAGGAAGGAGGGAGGGAGGGAAGGAAGGAGGGAGGGAAGGAAGAAAGGAGAGATGAGGGCAAGGAAGGAAGGGAGGGAGGGAAGGAAGGAAGGAAGGAGACGTGAGGGGAAGGAAGCAAGGAAGGAAAGAAAGGAATAGTGCAGCATGGGACCTGTTGATCGGTCTTTCTAGGTGGAGAAGAAGAACCAAATAGAGAAAGTAGATCAGGGTTGTAGCAGCCATGACTGGAGATCAGCTAATGTGAATTGAAGACCTTGATTAAGTCTTTAGTGAGAGCTGTAGATGTAGCTAGACCCAAAAATAGAACAATTGTCCTTCTGAGAGATGATTGCAAAGCCTCCTTGTTATACCCCTGAAAGAAATGACAAGGATGGAGAAGTGTAAAAAACCAACCAACCAACAAAAAAAAAAAAACCAAGCTCACGGGCGCTCTCATCGTCTTATGACTTTTTAATGTCATGTAAACGAGGAAGTGGGAGGAACTGACAGATCGTAAGTAAAATTTTAAATATTTATCGAGGAATAAATAGCGTAGCAGAGTTGGTAAAGACATTCATCTCCTCAACACTTGGCGGGAAAACTGCTCGATGCACCATAGCAACGATCCACAGGACAGAGGCCGTCCTCGGATTACGACCGTTCATTTAGTGACGGTTCAAAGGTACAGTGGCACCGGAAAAAAGTGACTGACGACCATTTTTCACACTTACGACGCTTGCAGCTTCCTCAGGGTCACGTGATCAAAATTCAGACGTTTGGCAATTGACTCATATTTCCATGCTGAGCCATGCTGGCTCAGGAATTCTGGGAGTTGAAGTCCATGAGTCATAAAAGAGCCAAGGTTGCCTACCCCTGCCTTACACCATCCCAGTCAGGTGTTTGTCCAGGATATGTTTGAAAAACGTCAACAGATGAAATACCCACAACTCCATCGATCGATTTTTCTCAATGACAGGAAATTTCTCCTCAGTTCTAGGTTTAATGATCTTCCACTGGTTATTTCTTGTCCTGCCCTCAGGTGCTTTGAAAAATAAGTCAATTCTTCTCTGGGGCAGTCCCTCAAGTACTGGAAGATGGTGATCGTGTCCCCCTAACCCAGGGGTCTTCAAACGTGGCCCTTTTATGACTCATGGACTTCAACTCCCAGAATTCCTGAGCCAGCATGGCTCAGCTTGGAAATCTCTCCCTTTCCCCTCAGCATGCTGGCTCAGGAATTCTGGGAGTTGAAGTCCACGAGTCATAAAAGAGCCAAGGTTGCCTACCCCTGGACTAGGACTTATAACCATTCATTCAATGTGACAACGGCACTGAAAAAAGAGACATGACCGTTTTTCACACTTAACAACCGTTGAAGCATCCTCATGGTCACGTGATCAATATTCAGATGCTTGGCAACTGACTAGGTCTCCTGCCTGAGCAGAGGGTGGACTAGGAGACCCTCCAAGCCGTAACTGATGCTCTATGTTCTAAGTTGGTTCGTTCCTTGATTAGTTTCCATCCGTTGCTTCTTGTTTGCCCCAGTGTGATTTTAGCAGCACAAAACCGTGGCAGGCACAGAGATTGTTTATCTCAGAGACAATTACACAATTCACTACTTTTCATTCTGGAAAGGGAGCTGAACCTCGGTTGCTTTGCATTAACTTTGCCACTTGCCTTGCTGTGTAGTTGAAGGAGCTAAAGCTGCAGAGAAACGAATGTCATTCGATGCTTGTAATGCTAAGCATAAAGGGGGGGGGGGGGAAATCAGTCAGGTTTACAAAAAATCCCTTTCATGGTGCATTTTGTGTGATCAGTTCCTAAGAACTCACAACAAGCACATTACAAAAAAAAAATGAAAAAAGAGAGAGCTGCAGGAGGGAGAGAAAAGATTCAGTCACTATGCACGGAAGATAAGTTTATTTGCACATCATAAAATTCCAGCTTTGATGACTGTTCCGCCCACCAAATCGGACGTTTTCATGTAATTGTGTGACTTTTCAGGTACCTTAGATCTTAGCGTCTTCCACTCAGTGATTTTATAATAGGTTTGGCACAAATTATTTATTTAAATTAGATTTTTTTTTATTCATATATATGATATTCTTTGCACAAAACCGTCCTTCCATCCCTTTGCCACACCCGAAGCTTGGTTCTTAGATTGGTTTCTGTGTTACTGCTCTCTCTCTCTCTCTCTCTCTCCCTTCCTCCCTCCCTCCCCTCTCTCCCTCCCTCTCTCTTTCCCTCTTTCTCTCTGTCCCTCCCTCCCTCTCTCTCCCCCTCTCTCCCTCCTTCTCTTTCCCTCTGCCCACCCCTCTCTCTCCCTCCCTTCCTCTTTCCCTCTCTCCCTCATTCTCTCTGATCCTCCCTCCCTCTCCCTTCCTCCTTCCCTCCCTTGCTCTCTTTCCCTCTCTCCCTCATTCTCTCTGTCCCTCCCTCCCTCCCTCTCTCTCCCCTCCCTCCCTCCCTCTCTTTCATTCTGTCCACCCCTTTCTCTCCCTCCCTCCCTCCCTCTCCTCTTCTCTCCCCCGCCCCTCCTCTCTTCCCTCTGTCCCCCTCTCTCTCCCTCCCCTCCTTTCTCTTTCTCTTCCACATTCTCTCCCTCCCTCCCTCCCTCCTCCTTCTCTCCCCTCCGCTCCCTCCTTCTCTTTCCCTCTGTCCACCCCTCTCTCTCCCTCCCTCCCTCTCTTTCCCTCCCTCCCTCATTCTCTCTGATCCTCCCTCCCTCTCCCTTCCTCCTTCCCTCCCTTGCTCTCTTTCCCTCTCTTGCTCTCTTTCCCTCTCTCCCTCATTCTCTGTCCCTTCCTCTCGCTCTCCCCCTCCCTCCTTCTCTTTCCCTCTGTCCACCCCTCTCTCTCTCCCTCCCTCTCTCTCCCTCCCTCTATCCCCTCCCAAATCAACTTCCTTTTCACAACAATCTCCCCTATTATTATTATTTGACCTTTTTTCTACTGGAACTACTTATTAAAGTATAATTTAATACTTTTCAAAAAAAAATTGAATTCCAAGCCACCTGGAGTCATTGATTGAGATGGGCAGCTGCAGAAATTGAAGGAGTGAATAAATAAAATAACCTCATCGTTGCAGGATGTATACTGTAGGAGGTTCTGCTACCTTGATCACCATTTTTCCAACTTCTTGCACCCCGTTGGGTTACCAGAACAAAAGAAGACTCTCTCCCACTGTCACGTCTATCCACGAACATGAGAATTTCAGAGAAATCGCCTTTTCAGACTTGGTTTGTTCCCTCAAATCTTTTATTTTTCCAAATTCAGGGACCGTGTTTAATAAGCAGTTCTATCAGTGGTAAAAGAATTTGGCTGGTGAAAATAGCCGGCTTTCGCTGCTGTTATTATTAACATTGTTATTATTTTAACATGATTTTAGCCTCCCCACCCTTGTAAATTTGAAACCTTTCTCTGAATCTCAAAGCGAACAGCTGCTTAAGGAGGAGTGGCGGCTCCAGATTAAATGAATATGCATTCGTGGGTTACCATGGCAATGTGCAGTAAGACAGCTCTTCAGTCCTGTAGGAACCTAACTGGAACATTAATATACATTAGTATGAGGTACTGGCATCCTGCAGCCGCTGAAGACTTTCATATGTGCTCAGTCTGAAGACCATCCTTTCTAATTCAGCTCTGCTGCTCCCGCTGACTTTTTGGCAGGGGCTATCAGACCTAGCCAGGTTATTTTACGATCCTGGTTACATGGCATTGCATACCAACCTCTCTTCGGATTGATTCCACACAATGCAGGGTGGAGTGGAATGGAATGGAATGGAATAGAAAATATGGAATGAGAATAGAATACAAAATATGGACTGGACTGGACTGGACTGGAATGGAATGGAATGGAATAGAATGGAATAGAATAGAATAGAATAGAATAGAATAGAATAGAATAGAATAGAATAGAATAGAATAGAATAGAATAGAATAGAATAGAATATAGAGTAGAGTGGAATAGAATAGAATAGAATAGAATAGAATAGAATAGAATAGAATAGAATAGAATAGAATAGAATAGAATATAGAACAGAACAGAACAGAATATAGAACAGAACAGAATAGAATAGAATATAGAACAGAATATAGAACAGAACAGAACAGAACAGAACAGAACAGAACAGAACAGAACAGAATAGAATAGAATAGAATAGAATAGAATAGAATAGAATAGAATAGAATCCTTTATTTGGCCAAGTGTGGTTAGACACCCAAGGAATTTGTCTCTGGCACAGGAGCTCTGAGTGTGAAGGAGGAGGAGGAGGAGGAGGAGGAAGGAGGAGGGAGGAGGAGGAGGAGGAGGAGGAGGAGGAGGAGGAAGCTACAGCCACACTACTTGGGTAAATACACATATACATTAGACAGCATTGTGAGAATAGTATAATTAATACTAAAAATCCTAACCAACCTCTTTGTTCGTAAACAACAATAAGGGATTTTTTTATTTTTATTTTTGCTTTTTTGGTATTTATACAATTTATAGGTCACCATCTTCAAAGGACCCTGGGTGGTTTACAATTAAGACTTTTTTTTAAAAAAAGCATAAATCATAGAAAAGGAAATCATAAATCACATCCGCCCAATAAGATATAACCAAAATAGAAATCCATTCAACATTCTCTGGGAGAATAAATAGCAGGTCTTTCTTTAATAATTTCCTGAACATGATCTGAACGGGAGCGATACAGATCTTTGGAGGATGTTATTCCAGAGGGCAGACACTGTGACAAAGAAGGCGTGCTTCCTGGGTCCCATAAGATGACCCATGGGATATGGAGTGCGCCCGTCCTGCCCACCCACACCGGGTGATAAAAAGCAACGAGAGACAACTCACCAGGCTTTATGCCATGAAAAGCTGTGTTGTGTTTGTGGCAGAGAAGGATGCTAGGTTTTCCTTTCCTTTCCTTTCCACCTTTCCTTTCCACCTTTCCTTTCCTTTCCTTTCCTTTCCTTTCCACCTTTCCTTTCCTTTCCTTTCCACCTTTCCTTTCTTTCCTCCCTCCCTCCCTCCCTCTTTCTTTCTTTCTTTCTTTCTTTCTTTCTTTCTTTCTTTCCTTCTTTCTTTCCTTCCTTCTTTCTTTCTTTCCTTCTTTCTTTCCTTCTTTCTTTCTTTCTTTCTTTCTTTCTTTCCTTCCTTCCTTCTTTCTTTCTTTCTTTCTTTCTTCCTTTCTGCAAATGCTTGCAGGCCTTAGAGCATCATTAGATTTCTCCAGAGATATCCCCCATTAAAAAAAAAAAATCAAGAATCCCCTGTTGGCTCATGTGAATTTGTTGAAATGTTGTAATATTTCACTTAATAACACCCGTCTTTTGAGATTTCCTGAGATCTCATAAGGTTTTGTCTTCTTGCAGAAGATGGGGTTTTGACAATCTTGCGGAAAGCCTCATGAATACAGCTCAGGCATCGTCTGAGATCAGGCAAATATTGATAAGCGTGTTCAGGAAAATTCCAGAGAATAATCTAGAGAACAATCCTCTCAGGGATATTAACAATCTAGAACCTTGGAGGGCATTTTTAGTTCAGAAAGAAGGGGAAACCCACGTAGACTCAAGGAACGTCCAAATTTTTGTGTTAAGAGTGGAAGAGGCTTCAGGAAGTATGAGGAAAGAAAAAACCTGAAAAGGGTGGCTAAAAAGAATGTATAAAATAGATTATAACTGGAGAAGGGGAGAAATGTACGTCAGAGATTATAAATAGGAAAAACCAGAAACCAAAAATTAGCGGCTCTTGGGGTAAGGTTGCAGGAAAGCAGCAGGATATTGCTGTGAGCTTTTAGTGTTTCTATCATAAAAAATATTAATGGTTCCTAGCTAGAGCGTGGATTGCATTTTTATGTTATTTCTACTTTAAAAGCAATTTTTATTGTGTTGGAAGTTTTTAATGCATGGAATGAAATGGCTTTTATGTAACCCTAAACTTTCAAAAAGTATTTAAGAGTCTCAATTTGTTTGGACCGGTTGGTCTTAATTTTCCTTTTATCAAAACAGAAACCATATATACTGTTTTGCAAATAAAATCACCACAGTACACATCTGAAGCCTGCATATTCCAGCGCAGATTGACCTATGTTAGGCAAAGGATGACAGTGTTATCTGCATACAACTAAACGTATATGTCGTGGTTCCGGCAGATGAAACTCTTCAAAGAACTTCGAGGCATTGTTTACCTTAAAGAATCTTTATTCGAGTAGCATAGCATCGGCACGTACACAGGCAAAGCCAAAATCTGACTCCCCCTCCCCTGAGCACATAGTATCAAAACACAATTCCCTCCTCTAATTAACAGTCATAAATCACCTTCTCCCATTAGTTTGAAATGCAGGTCTTCCCTCCCGTTTTTCAACCCGCCATTTCTTATCATCTCTTATTTCAAAAAACCTGGGTTCTCACACTAGTTACAGTATTGTTATGTCTAACTAAACTGCCATGCACATTCCTCCTCCTCCTTCCCCCCCCAGTATCCTCTAATTCTAACTCTAATTCTAAGAGTAAAACATAAGAAGGAAAATGGCTGCATCTCCATGTGTTGTCAAAGCAAGAACATCCGATGTTAGCAGCGTTGACAGTATATTGATGTATTATTTAGAACCAGGAATGAAATTAGCTACTGTTTTATGATTTCTGTTCTTCAAAAGTCTCCTTCACTATTTTTATTGTTATAGCCATCTTGAAGGTCAGTATATCTTTTCTCCAACTAAAATCTTTAGTCCCCTCCAGTGTCCAACTTTTGAAATTATGAGACTATGTTGTAAAAAGCAAATCAGGATCTACATCCCAAGAGAAGCTGTTTGTACTTTATATAACAGGTAGTCCTTTACTTACAACAGTTCATTTAGTGACCGTTCAAAGTTGCAACGGCACCTAAAAAAGTGACTTATGACTGTTTTTCACACTTACAACTGTGTTGCAGTATCTCCACGGTCACGTGATCAAAATTCAGATGCTGGGAAGGTGATTCATACTTATGACGGTTGCAGTGTCCCTGGATCATGTGATGATCACCTTCTGAGACCTTCCTGAAGCAAAGTCAATGGGGAAACCAGATTCACTTAACATATGTGGCAAGAAAGGTCGTAAAATGGGGCAAAGGTCACTTAACAAATATCTCACTTAAGAACAGAAACTTTGGGTTCAATTATGGTCATAAGTTGAGGACTACTGTAGTTAGTTCCAAAATTTTACTGTAAAAGGTTCACTATCCAAATTTTATCTGAACCCTCGGTCTGTTTATAACTTTCTAAGATCAAAATCTTATTTAGAAGAAGAATAGAATAGAGCTGGAAGGGACCTTGGTGGTCTTCTAGTCCAGCCCCCTGCTCAAGCAGGAGAACCTATACTATCTCAGACAGGTGAATATCCAGTCTCCTCTTAAAAATCTCCAGTGATGGAGTGCCCACAATTTCTGGAGGCAAGCTGTTCCACTGGCTAATTGTCCTCATTGTCAGGAAGTTTCTCCTTAATTCCCGATTGCTTCTCTCTTTGATCAGTTTCCAACCATTGTTTCTCGTCCTTCCATCTGGTGCTTTGGTGAACAACCTGGCCCCCTCTTCCTTGTGGCAGCCCCTCAGATACTGGATCACTGCTATCATGTCTCCCCTATTTCTTCTTTTCTTTAGACTAGCCAAACCCAAGTCCCGTAACCGTTCTTCATATGTTTTAGTCTCCAGGCCTTTGATCATCTTAGTTCCTCTTCTCTGAATTTTTTCCAAAGTCTCAACATCTTTTTTGTGATATGGTGACCAGAACTGGCTGCAGTATTCCAGGTGTGGTCTTACTAGGGCTTTATAAAGCAGCAATATTACTTCGTGTGATCTTGATCCTATGCCTCTGTTTATACAACCCAGGATTTCAGACTCTTTAAATGCTTAAGCTTATAATGAAGTTTCACTTTGGTCCAGGATTAAAGGCATACTCACCCAGTATTTCAAACTTGTCGTTCTGAAGGTCTCTAACAGCTTAGAAGTAGTTAACAAGCAATTTCCAAAAGTGATTAGAAAGCGAGACTTCCAACTTGGTGTTTTTTAAAAGTCTCCGCTGTAGTTGCAAGCAAGATGGCCAATCCAATTGTCTCCCAGCACTCAAACCTATGGAAAACTACTGCCTGTGGCCTCCTCTGGAGCACATGTGGGCAATCTCCACACCTCTCCTTGTCCAGATCAGTTCCAAGAAACCAGTGAATAGACTGGTTCCTTGGTTCTTTGCTATGATCATTGGCTCTGTCATGTTCAGGTTACCATATCTCCCCTACCTATCTAGATATGACCAGGGTATGACATCTGTAGAGATTCTCTCTCATCTAGGTCATGGTCATAAATGGTCAACTGAAGAAGCTTCTTGGATGAGAAGCGAAACGGCTTCAAGGAAAAACACAGGAAGTCCAGTTGCCTTTTGAAAAAGCACTTTTGGGATGATCAGAGTATGAATGTCCAAGGGTAGAGCCTCCTGATCTAGGAACACACACAACTGACACACAACCTGAAGTTACAACTGATGTACTTTCTATAAAGATATGTAGCTACAGAAGTATACTTTTTGGAATCACAGTATCATGTCTAAAATGCATGAATGAGGAAAAAGGCAACTCTGAATTACTTTATGGAAAATCAACAATGCTTTTATATCGTGGTGGTTATGTCCTACAGTGGTAACGTTGCTTAATCCTATTGTGTTTAAAACATTTCTTTTCTTTTTTAAACATTTCTATTTTATTTCAGTTTTATTCTTGCAAACAGCTTGGTCTGTTTCTCTGGTACTGTCTTGATATTTTTTTCTTTTAAATGAATAGACCCAGCAGTTCTTTTCTTAGGAAGAAACACATAAATTTTAAATTATGGGTAGTACAGACTCTCAAGTTTAGAGTGAGGACTTATTCTTTTATTTGGATTTCAATTAATTACCTATCAAGTTCAAAATACCCAGCCGTGCCTAAAGAGAAGGCACTGAAATATAAATATATATCTGGAAGATTTGATCAACTTTAAAAATAAGAATTGCCTAACCTGTGTTTAAGCAGTACGTAGAAACAAATTGTATATTTGTTTCTTTAAAATGTCAGTTTGATTTCAGCCTTCAAACGTGTTCATAAATACTTCAAGCGAACTGCATTGGATTCTGACTTTACTGGATGAAAAATAAAGGACTTATGGACTTTCTGAAAACTAAACGGAAGAAATCATGCTTTATTTTTTTTTAAGACTTAGATGTTGAGATTTTAAGCAAAAGGGCAGGTTTTTAAACACAAATTGAATGATTGTAAGCTGTAAAGAGGACCACTGGGGGTAAGAAGGGAGGAATGTGGAGGACTATACCCAAATATTTAAGATTCTAGACCTTGGGAGAAATGTTGCTTTTAATGTGGTCAAAAATATAATTATCTCGGCCTTGTTGCAAGTATGCAAAAACTTTGACACAAACTGCACTAATTTCTCCGCGTTAATAATAGTTGCTCAGGTCAATTGTTCCATTGCAACAGAGGGGGGAACTTGCACAAAAGAACAGATAAAAGGCCAAGGGCTGAGAGGAGAAAGCCTGAAATTATTGCTGGTGTGAATTTCTGAGGAAAAAAAACTGCTGTGCTGTGCTTTCTCCAAACCCACACTACAGTAGACCTCAGCATTTCGGAACATCAACAACTTTTGAGATGTGCAGACGTCAACTCTCGGAATTCCCAAATGGGGGAAGCAGATAGAAAAACCTTGAAATACCTAGCCCAAACCTTTCAGTATGTAAATCAATATTTTTCTGTTGTCGAAAGGTAAATATGTCCCACAGGAGTAAAAAAGAAACAACACTTCTTGCAAAAAAAAAAAAAGAGTTTCAAAACTGCTCAAGGATGCGCCTGGTTAATTCTCCTTGTGTAAAGCACCAGCTGCCCCAAGGAGATGCTGCCTGGGACCTTATTAGTAATAGCAATAGCACTTAGATGTATATACTGACTCATAATGCTTTACAGACCTCACTAAGCGGTTTGCAGAGTCAGCACGTTGCCCCCAACAATCTGGGTCCTCTGGAGATTTTCAGTCTATCCAGGTCATGGTTGTCCCAAAGGTGCTTTTTCCAGGAGGCAACTGGACTTCCTTGTTTTTAATAATAATAATAATAATAATAATAATAATAATAATAATAATAATAATAACAACAACAACAACAACAACAACAACAATAATAATAATAAAGTTGGAAGGGACCTTGGAGGTCATCTAGTCCAACCTCCTGCTCAGGCAGGAAACCCTATACCATGGGTCGGCCACCCGAAACGTCGAATGAGCCGCACGGACCCGTTTGGCCTAAAAAAAAAAAACCCTGGGAGCCGCGCCCGTTCGCGCATGCGCGCGCGCCCGCACACCTGCGCATGCGCACCCGTTCGCGCATGCGCGCGCACGCCCGTTCGCGCATGCGCACCCCCGCATGCGCACCCCCACGCACCCGCCCGCGCATGCGCGCATGCGCTCCCCAAAATGGCGGAGGAGGCTCCGGAGCCGCAGGTAATGCCTCAAAGAGCCGCATGCGGCTCCGGAGCCGCGGGTTGCCGACCCGTGCCCTATACCATTTCAGACAAATGGCTGTCCAGTCTCTTCTTAAAAACTTCCAGTGTTGAAGCATTCACCGCTTCTGGAGGCAGGTTGTTCCACTGATTAATTGTTCTCACTGTCAGGAAATTCCTCCTTAGTTCCAGGTTGCTTCTCTCCTTGGTTAGTTTCCATCCGTTGCTTCTCGTCCTGCCTTCTGGTGCTTTGGAAAATAGCTTGACTCCCTCTTCTTTGGGGCAGCCCCTGAGATATTGGAATAGTGCTATCATGTCCCCCCTCGTCCTTCTCTTCATTAAACTAGACATACCCAATTCCAGCAACCGTTCCTTATATGTTTTAGCCTCCAGTCCCCTGATCATCTTTCTTTGTAGATATTTTGCTTGTCATCCAAGAAGCTTCTTCAGCTCTGACTGGATGGTGGGGAATGAAAGGATTTATACTCCTTGCAGAGGGCTGGTCATTTGCATTCTTGTAGAGAGTCGTTGAGGCTATCTAGAGGTTTTTGATCTAGATGGCCTCTTTGACCCCTCTTTCGAACCCTCTTTCAAGTCCTCTCCATCCAAAATGTGGACTTTGCTGTCTTCAAAAGAGTGGCCTTTGTCTTTTAAATGCAGATGGGACTGCTGAATCTCGTCCTATGTCAAAATTGAACAGCCCTCTCTCAACAGAGGGGGAGGGATACGACACCATCTATCTCCGGTCTACAACACATCCCTTTCAGCAGTTCCAAGAAGGCTCCACACCCATTTGCACTACTCAGGTGACCCTGAGGACACAGATAAACCTCCAGGTGGCCTCTTTCTCCCTCTCCCTCTCCCTCCCTCTCCCTCTCTCTCTCCTTCCCTCCCTCCCTCTTCCTCTCTCTCTCTCCCTCCCTCTCCTTCTCTCTCTCTTCTTCCCTCTCCCTCTCTTTCCCTCCCTCCCTCCTCCCTTCCTCTCTCCCTCCTCCCTCTCCTTCTCCTCTCTCTCTTTCCCTCTCCCTCTCCCTCCCTCCCTCTCCCTCTCTCCCTCTCTCTCTCCCTCTCTCTCCTTCCCTCCGTCCCTCCTCCCCCTCTCCCTCTCTCTCCCTCCCTCTCCTCTCTCTCTCTCACACACACTGTTGTTTCCCTTATATGCCACTCATTTCCTCTCTTTCAAGAATTTCCACTGCAGAAACTCACGATCCAAGCGCTAAAATATATATATATATTTTTACCATTATGCCGAAACTGGCAGTCCTGCTGCTTTAAACAGTATCAAACAAGAGTGGGCAGTTGCGTCAAAAACGACTAAAAGCCAGTCATGCTTTTAAATCTCGATCCCAAACGGATCCTGCTAAAATTAGCCACAATGTCTGTGAGCTCAGAGATGTTTTGCCAAATTTAGCCAAGCTGGCTGCTGTCGGATTGATCCTACCGTCGAAGAAAGCTACCGGATGTTAAAGGTGGGGTTTCCACCCTAAAAAAAGGAATAAAGACCTTTTTGAGAAATTCTTAGAATCAGAGCACACGAAATAATATCCTGTTGAATGTTTATAAGGCACTAGATCCAAACTGACTTTGATTGTGAAAAAGCTGTAGACAATTCAATCTCTAAAGAAGAAATGAAGAATGGATGCTTAAAAAAAATCACAATGAGTACTGGATATATTTATTTATTTTTATTTCTACTCAAGTAATCCTTAACTTACAACCATTCATTTAGCGGCCGTTCGAAATTCCACGGCTCTGGAAAAAAGTGATTTATGGCTGCTTTTCACACTTACGACCATTGCAGCATCCCCCCCATGGTCACGTGATCAAAATTCAGAGGCTTGGAAACTGGCATGTACTTATGATGGTTGCAGGGTCCCGGGTGGGGGGGGTGTCCGCGTGATCCCCTTTTACAACCTTCTGACAAGCAAAGTCAGTAGGGGAGTCAGGCAGGAAACCCTATACCATTTCAGACAAATGGCTGTCCAGTCTCTTCTTAAAAACTTCCAGTGTTGGAGCATTCACTGCTTCTGGAGGCAGGTTGTTCCGCTGGTTAATTGTTCTGACTGCCAGGAAGTTTCTCCTTAGTTCTAGGTTTCTATGTTTCTATGGCAAGTTGATTAACGATGGAAGTTAGCAGGCATCTTAGCGATTCAACCTTGACACCAATTTTCTTTCATCAGTCCTAAATTACTTACTTCCAAAATCTTTCAGGATTATCCAACTTTTTTCTTTTGCATAGATAAGACAAATGACTTTTCAGCCGGTCATTTGCAGTGATCTCTGTATTTTGTTTTGTAAATCTGACAAACGGTCTGGACCCCCTTTTCTAGCAGAGTTGTTTTTTTTTTTCATTTTTCTCTCTGTCTTTTCGAGCGAATGTCCCAGAGACAGTTAAAAAAATATATTTTCGAAAATGCATTTTTAAATGACCTGCTGAATGGAATGTAAGAGATTTTTTTTTCAACTTTGCATATGATGCATTCATGAATATTCATAATATTCATCTCTCTAGACCAGGGGTAGGCAACCTTGGCTCTTTTATGACTGGTGGACTTCAACTCCCAGAATTCCTGAGCCAGCCATGCTGAGGGGAAAGGGAGAGGTTTCCAAGCTGAGCCATGCTGGCTCAGGAATTCTGGGAGTTGAAGTCCACGAGTCATGAAGGGGCCATAGTTCCCCCATGCTGGCTGAGGAATTCTGGGAGTTGAAGTCCGCAAGTCATGAAGGGGCCATAGTTCCCTCATGCTGGCTCAGGAATTCTGGGAGTTGAAGTCCACGAGTCATAAAAGAGCCAAGGTTGCCTACCCCTGCTCTAGACTATCGTGAAAACTGCTGTATTGCTTCTTCTTAAAAAGTTTATTTTCATCACCCAAAATCATCAGAGGTGCTGATAACAGCCTATAATTCTGCCATCCGGCCGCCCTACATCTTTCTTTCTTTCTTTTTTTTGCCCAAGTGCTGAAAAGTTGACTTTTAAATGGAAGTCCCACCTCTTGTTAATTCCTGACTTAACAAATAAACTGCATTCAAGTGTGTAAACTGGAACAAAAGCACTTTATAAGATCTTCCACCTGTAGAAGACCCTTGAAATGATCCTAAATGGGGAGAGGTCCAAAGACCAATAAAAAGAAAAAGAGGATGACCATGGAACGAATATTCTCCATGAACCTGATTTCTGAGAAGCTGGAGAAACAGGGAGACCATGTCTTGCAGCCAGAAAAAGCTGAAGAGACAGAATGCCAGTCAGTGCAATGGATCCCTTACTTGCTCTAAGTACTAAGTAGGAAGTAGGAGGGAACTGTAAACACTGCAACGCTCATATTTAACCAACATGCCAGAGTATATACACATATCAGTGTAGAAGAGGGAAGCTTTACTCAGACAATGGAGAGGTAATTTAGCTAAGCCATGTTTGGCAACTATAATTCAGTCAAATGTGTTGATTTTTACTTTGTTTTATAGATGTATTGCCACTTCTTGGCTGCTTATCAATCAGAAATTAGGAGAGGGGAGGAAACACATAGCCAAGCTGATATAATGAAACATTGCCTGCAACTGACAGTTGCTTTGCTGGATGATGATGATGATGATGATGATGATGATGGAGGAGGACGAGGAGGAGGGGAAGAGGAGGAGGAGGAGAAGGAGGGGAGGGGTAAGAGAAGGAGGAGGGGAAGAGGGGGAGGGGAATAGGAGGAGGAGAAAAATACATAAATATATAACATTTTTTTAAAAAAAAAGACTATAACCCCTTTATTTTGGTGAAGCCCATTTCTGAAATTGATCACAAGTTTATTGTTCTACCAAACTGGAAGGAAAGTATTTGTCCAGTTTCCCAAAAGGCAAAAAAAAAAAAAAAAAAAAAAAAATTTAAAGCGGAAATCTAAAAATAGCATGATTAGTATTTTGGAAGCGTTTTCTTCAAATTTTAGGCTTGACATTTTTAAAATAAGCCGGAGGATTTTAGAAATCTTTTCCAACCCGAGTGGTTTAGCTTTTGCACAGATTATAGACGTATATTGACATTTAAAAAGTTTGAAGGCCTGAATTGGGAATTACATCAATGACCATAAAAATATCTTCACACATGTCAGCCTTTGATTCTCTCAGACTCTGAGGAAAATCTGCCAGGGTGAGCGTTGCTAGCGGTTAATTAAAGAACGTTAGTGATGTTCTTTGTCCTCGGATCAATATTATGTTCTTTGTTTTAAATGAAGAATTTTAATATTCTATTTTTTAAAAAGCATCGCTAGGTCTTTAGGCTGTTAATGGATAGACTGGATCACTTGTGATTTTACATCAAGAGAGTGGATCTACAGGAGTCTACAAATGGACAGCCATTTGTCTGAAATGATATAGGGTTTCCTGCCTGAGCAGGGGGTTGGACTAGATGACCTCCAAGGTACCTTCCAACTTTTTATTATTATTATTATTATTATTATTATTATTATTATTATTATTATTATTATTATTATTATTATTATTATTATTATTATTATTATTATTATTATTATTGATCATCGCACAGTCAGCCAGATGTTCAGACTGGATTTGGCATTTTTGTCTACCTATCGAGTCCTTTACCAAGGACCTGGGATAGGCAGATGTGGATGTTTGATGGTATTACAGATCTCGTCGCAGGATGGAAGCGGTTCCTAGTAAGGCCGCCTTTTGCAATTGACTAATGGTGAATTTGTCAATGTCGATGGTGTTCAAGTGGTGCTCCAGTTGTTTTGGGATTGCACCCAAGGCGCCTATTACTATTGGTACTACCCTTGCTTGCCTTTGCCACAGTCTCTCTATTTCTATTTGTAGGTCTTTGTATTTTGTTATCTTCTCCAGTTCTTTCTCGTCTATTCTGCTGTCTCCAGGCACTGCCACGTCCACTATCCAGACTTTTTTGTCTTTCTTAGCAACAATTGTTAAGTCTGGGGTGTTATGTTGCAGGTGTTGGTCTGTTTATTATTATTATTATTATTATTATTATTATTATTATTATTATTATTATTATTATTATTATTATTATTATTATTATTATTATTATTATTATTATTATTATTATTATTATTATCCTTTTGACCTTCTAAAACAGGGGTCCCCAACCCCGGGCCCATGGCCCTTTACTGGGCTATGGCCTATTCAGAACTGGGTCACATAACGGTCCCTAACCTTTGTGGTTTGGCAGCCCAGCTGGGGGGGGAGAGAGAAGGTAAATGGGTCCGTGCGAAGGGCAGGCCGGCACGGACATGTAGCTCCACTTGCAGTCAAGCTGCACAGCATGTACGCGCACGCACCAGCCCGCCGCATGCATGAGTTGAGCTGTGCGCGCACATGCGTGTTGGCCCACCGCTCGCGCAAGCCGCAAAGGTTGGGAACCGCTATTCTTTCTAATTTTATTATGATGATGATGATTACATTTTATTGAATTCATAGAGTAAAATACAAAATATAAAGCAAATAGTAGGATGCAGTGAGAGGGGAAAGGAAAGTGAGGGGGAGAAGGGAAAAAGCAAAAAAAAAGGCATCGACTTGTTCTCTGTTGCAGAACAATAACTTTTTACTTTTTACCTCAACTTTTTACTTTTTCATAATAGTATAAACTAGCCACTTCGGTAACAACAAATCAGTCTAATCGGTAAAACCTCAAATCAAAGTTTCATTTTTTTCCCCACCGCAAGCACAAAAGTCCAGAAGGACCACTGTTCTAAAAGGCCTTGAAGACGTGGCTGTGCCAACTAGCCTGGGGCCCTAAAGGAGATGGGGCATGTTGGCTGATGGAATAGACTAGAGCAGGGGTAGGCAACCTTGGCTCTTTTATGATTCGTGGACTTCAACTCCCAGAATTCCTGAGCCAGCCTGGCTCAGCTTGGAAACCTCTCCCTTTCCCCTCAGCGTGGCTGGCTCAGGAATTCTGGGAGTTGAAGTCCACAAGTCATAAAAGGGCCAAGGTTGCCTACCCCTGACCTATACCATCTCAGACAAGTGACTGTCTAGCCCAGGGGTAGGCAACATTGGCTCTTTTATGACTTGTGGACTTCAACTCCCAGAATTCCTGAGCCAGCCTGGCTCAGCTTGGAAACCTCTCCCTTTCCCCTCAGTGTGGCTGGCTCAGGAATTCTTGGAGTTGAAGTCCAAGAGTCATAAAAGAGCCAAGGTTGCCTACCCCTGGACTAAAGGGCACCCTCTCTCCTTCCTGAGTGCGTTTTCCCTCTCCATCTTGCTTCGTTTTATTTTAATTGCATTTTTAAATTTAAGATCCTTATTCATCGCTTTAATGTTTTCTCCTGATTTTTATTCAGTGTCCGTAAGCCCGCATACGATATAGGTAGTCAAAGGATCAACGTGTCTCTACTTACAATCAGATTCAAGTGGACGGGTGGATGATGACGGTGGTGATGGATTTGATTTAATACATTCATAACTAAAGAAACGTAATTTTATAAAATATATGCAGTGGGCATGTGTCCTTATATCGGTTACCAAGTGGACACTTTAACGTGACTGTGTTCTCAGCTTAGAAAGAGGATCCTATCCACTAGGGTTCTGGATAAATTGTCTTTTTAGCATGGTAAACTTGTATAAGCTGGAGAATTGACTAGTGTTGTAACTTCAGGCGGGCATTGAAGCTTAAGAGTAATTTGATTTGGGATTTGATAATAATGGGGGATAGGAAAATAGTGTTACAAGACAGATTTTCCCCAAGTTACAAAATTGTAATTGACTCAAATCTACCTCTAGACATGTTCCATTTTGAAGTAACATCAGCAACATTGATTGATCAAATACTTAAGGAGGCTCTGGAAATGTTTTGCAGTAGATGAATTGAGCCTAGGGAGTATTTACTCAAGATTGCTCGATAGCTGTTGAAATCTTTCCGAGAAGATCTCAAAAACCTGCTGTTTTTCCATCCCATTATAATACTTGGTAAACGACACACAGATCTGGAAAGACTGTAGAGTTGGCAGCTTGTACAACAGGTTAAACATGCTGGGTCTGTTGGCTCTGATGGTCCTACACTAGGAATTAATGTGTGGCATCACAATTTGGAGCCTGCAAAAGGATTCTGGTGGGGAAACAAGTTTGGGGTCCTCTCCCAGAATGCTTTCTATAATCAATGAGATGGCAGAGTCATCTCAGCTTCAGTTAAGGCCTAATATTGTTTTTGAAAGCGTGCATGACAGGACTTCTTTCTTTCTTAACTGTTACGGTGGACTGGTTAGTAATGCAAGACAATGCAAGACAAATGTGGAAAAAAATGGTGCTTATTTGTCTTTATGGAGAGAAACATTACGTGAAGTATCAGGACCGCTTTACAAAGCCTTAGTAAGACCACACTTGGAATACAGCATCCAGTTTGGGTCACTACATTACAAAACAAAGCTGTTGAGAGTTTGGAAATAGTACAGAGAAGAGCAACTAGGATGATTTAAAGGCCTGGAGATTAACACATATGAAGAACGGTTGCAGGAATTGGGCATGGCCAGTCTAGAGAAAAGAAGGACTAGGGGGGACATGATAGCAGACTTCCAGTATTTGAGGGGCTGCCACAAAGAAGAGGGGTCAACCTATTCTCCAAAGCACCAGAAGGCAAGACAAGAAACAATGGATGGAAACTAATCATGGAGAGAAGCAACCTGGAACTAAGGAGAAACTTCCTAACAATGAGAAGAATTAACCAGTGGAATGACTTGCCTTCAGAAGTTGAGGGTGCTTCATCACTGGACAATTTTAAGAAGAGACTGAATAGCCACTTTGGTATAGGGTCTCCTACCTATATCACTGAGCAGGGGGTTGGACTAGAAGACCTCCAAGGTCCCTTCCAGCTCCATTCTATTCTAAGGGCCTTCCTTTGACCTGCATTGATTGGACTGACATTCCTCTGCAAATGTTGTGAATTCTCCAAATTACATCTAGGAGGTAATGAATTTATTCAAGATTTCTTTTAACGGAGATAAATATCTCATCAGGTTTTGATTCTGTTCAGGTGTCTCAGATTCTTGGTGAAGAGATAGTGATCAGTGTCCTGGAGAGGGTAAAAAATAAGGAAGAAAATGGGATAAAGTATAAAAAAGCAAAAGAAACAGTTTTCTGTAGAACCCTTTATATGCTTTCATGCTGTCCCAGTTTTCACTTTCCAAACTTTATAATCAATTTTAAGCCAACCGTTGTTGACCTCCAAAATTTACAAACAAGGAAATTCTCCCATCACCCTAAAGGAGGGTGCCAAATTGGAGCCCGTGAACAATTGTAATTGGCATCTATAACAGAGCGTTCACAATCTGGAAAAAAGAAAGAAAGAAAGAAAGAAAGAAAGAAAGAAAGAAAGAAAGAAAGAAAGAAGGAAGGAAGAAAGGAAGAAAGGAAGAAAGAAAGAAAGAAAGAAAGAAAGAAAGAAAGAAAGAAAGAAAGAAAGAAAGAAAGAAAGAAAGAAAGAAAGAAAGAAAGAAAGAAAGAAAGAAAGAAAGAAAGACTTGAACACTGGGCACTATCTAACAAAATGAAATTCAATGGTGAAAAAAGTAAGGTTCTACATTTAGGCAAGAAAAACCAAATGTACAGGTATAGTATAGGGGGTACCTTGCTCAATAGTAGTAACTGTGAGAGGGACCTCGGAGTCCTAGTGGACAATCACTTAAATATGAGCCAGCAGTGTGCTGCAGCTGCCAAAAAGGCCAACACAGTGCTAGGCTGCATCAACAGAGGGATAGAATCAAGATCACGTGAAGTGTTAATACCACTTTACAATGCCTTGGTCAGGCCACACTTGGAATACTGCATCCAGTTTTGGTCACCACGATGTAAAAAATATGTTGAGACTCTGGAAAGAGCACAGAGAAGAGCAACAAAGATGATCAGGGTACTGGAGGCTAAAACATATAAGGAACGGCTGCTGGAATTGGGTACGTCTAGTTTAATGAAGAGAAGGACGAGGGGGGACATGATAGCAGCCTTCCAATATCTCAGGGGCTGCCACAGAGAAGAGGGAGTCAAGCTATTCTACAAAGCGCCTGAAGGCAGGACAAGAAGCAACGGATGGAAACTAATCAAGGAGAAAAGCAACCTAGAACTAAGGAGAAACTTCCTGACAGTTAGAACAATTAACCAGTGGAACAACCTGCCTCCAGAAGCGGTAAATGCTCCAACACTGGAAGTTTTTAAGAAGAGACTGGACAGCCATTTGTCTGAAATGGTATAGGGTTTCCTGCCTGAGCAGGGGGTTGGACTAGATGACCTCCAAGGTCCCTTCCAACTATTATTATTATTATTATTATTATTATTATTATGATTATTATGATTATTATTATTATTATTATTATTATGATTATTATGATTATTATGATTATTATGATTATTATGATTATTATGATTATTATGATTATTATTATTATTATTATTATTATTATTATTATTATTATTGAAAGAGAGGGAGGGAGAGAGGGAGGAAGGAAGGAAGGAAGGAAGGAAGGAAGGAAGGAAGGAAGGAAGGAAGGAAGGAAGGAAGGAAGGCAAACCTATAGGGAAGGGAGGTGGGGCAAGGCAAGATTTTCCACCAATGGGAAAATGGATCAATGATTTCCCTGCAGAACTTCAGTACTTCTACTAGGAAAAAAAAAATCATTTTTGGTCCATTTCTTAACGAACCATAGCTGGATCAAATATGCCAGCTATGCTGCCACAGATGTGGGCATGGAGCTGCTGCATAAAACTCAGTATGTGAGATGTCCTTACATTATCCTTGCCGCACCATAACTAATTGTGTCCTTGAATTAAAAAAAAACGTCAGTTGCCTCCATTCATGAAAAGAACAGATCTCAGTTGCTGTTCTTTCCAGTTGCAATGTGCAAAGTGTTCCGTTCCTTTTATTCATTGTTGTTTTCTGGCCAGAGAGAAAATTGCATGTACCCTGATAGTTGACATCCAGATTTTTTTTAAAAAAAATTAATTTTAGAATGCTAGGGCTAGTTGTAAAGTGTATTATTTCACTTTATTTTGATAGCAGCCTTCCAATATCTCAGGGGTTGCCACAGAGAAGAGGGGGTCAACCCCTTCTCCAAAGCACCTGAAGGCAGAACAAGAAGCAACGGATGGAAACTGACCAAGGAGAGAAGCAACCTGGAACTAAGGACCAAATTTCCTGACTAAGAGAACAATTAACCAGTGGAACAATCTGCCTCCAGAAGTTGTGGGTTCTCCAACACTGGAAGTTTTAAAGAAGAGATTGGACAACCATTTATCTGAAATGGTATAGGGCAGGGGTAGGCAACCTTGGCTCTTTTATGACTCGTGGACTTCAACGCCCAGAATTCCTGAGCCAGCCACGCTGAGGGGAAAGGGAGAGGTTTCCAAGCTGAGCCATGCTGGCTCAGGAATTCTGGGAGTTGAAGTCCACGAGTCATGAAGGGGCCATAGTTCCCCCATGCTGGCTCAGGAATTCTGGGAGTTGAAGTCCACGAGTCATGAAGGGGCCATAGTTCCCCCATGCTGGCTCAGGAATTCTGGGAGTTGAAGTCCACGAGTCATAAAAGAGCCAAGGTTGCCTACCCCTGGTATAGGGTTTCCTGCCTGAGCAGGGGGTTGGACTAGATGACCTCCTAACCCACAGATCAACAATAGCCAGTTGTCTAATAATCCTTTAAGTGCCCAGCTCTTATTTCTACTCCAGTTCTCTCTTTCCTTTACTTTTTTCCTCAGGATCCTCCCGAATAGCAGGTAGCCCTCCGCTTACTTAATTATTAATTAATTCCTGGAAAAAAAAATCATATTTGCATGAAATGGAAAAATGTTAACGTAGAAACCGGTGCCTAAATATAAATAGACCCTCTGTGGACCTTCTATACGAGCTTATCTTAGCATCCAGGGTTAACTTGAGAGCAACTTGACCACCTTAGTGTTCATTAATTGATAAACATACTTCAAAAGCCCAATTTGGTATAGAGCAAATTTATTCAATCCGGTATATGTCGGATTTGAATTCTGAGTCCCCAGCACAATACTGACACCCAGAAAAATACGGCACACTCCATTTAATCCTCCAGGGAAAGATCGAAGGCAAACGAGGTCCAGGCAGAAGAAGAACATCATGGCTTCAAAATCTAAGGGACTGGTTTAGATAAAACTCAGCAGCACTTTTTCGTGCGGCTGCTGATAAAAACAGGATCGCCAACATGATCGCCAACGTCCGATAACGGATATGGCAGAAGAAGAAGAAGCACAGTACTGAAAATTCAAGAAGATACAGTCCCTGTTACGTTTAAATCTTCTATAAAGCCAAACACGTGGGCTCCCTAAAGTCAACAAAGACAAATGTATGGGTTCGTAAGAGCCAAAATATAAAACTATGTTTGTAGCAAAATTCACTCGAGTTTTCAATTACATTTCTGCCAAGTTTGCAAAACGCAAAATTGGATTAAAGCATGTAGGCTGAAATTATATTCAACAATACAATTTTCTCTCGGGTTAAATCAATTTTTTTTATTATTTTAGGATTCATTTTTAACTTTGCTTCTGCCAATTCTGTAGCCTGGTCCAGCTTAATTCAATTTTGCCTGTATAGTGCGGAACAAGGCATTTTGAAAGGCACATGACGTAAGAAAAACGAGGCATAAATACTTTTTCTCTCTTTGAAAGATTTGAGGACCAAAGACGCAAATTATACTGAATACAGTTCAATATAATTGACTTACAACAGTTCGGTTTAGTCACACAGAGTCACAACGGCAGTGAAAAAAAGAGACTTATGACCATTTTTCACACTTACGAACGTTGTAGCATCCCCAGATCCTTGGCAACTGACTCATGCTTACGACAATTTGCAGTTTCCCGGGGTCACGTGATCCCCTTTTGCGACCTCTTGACAAGCAAAGACAATGAGAAATCCAGATTCACTTAACAACCGTGTTATTAACTTAACACAGATGCAATAATTCACTTAAGAAAAGTTGTAAAATGGGGCAAACTCACTGAACAGAAGTTTCACTTAGCCACATAAATTCGGGGCTCAATTGTGGTCGTAACCTGAGAATGGCCCCTAATAATAACAATTTATTAAACCTGTATGCCATCTGACTCAGCAATTCAGGGTGTCTCTTGAGTGGTCTTCCAAGCGGACTGAACGGATACCTATCAATCAATTTGGCGAAACCCAAACTTATCTCTATCGTGCGGTTATCTCCCCATTTAAAAAATTTGGACACTCGTCAAAAAAATTCATTGCCGGAAGGTCCAAGACATCAAGTTTACATATCAGGTTTCCTTAGGCTTCTGAGTTCCAGATATTGTATGCTACACTTCAATAAAAAGCCATAATTCCCTGCCAGATATTCCCACCAGGCATGACCACAGCTGAGCCCAAAATTTTGGTTGTTAAGTGAATCGCTGCAGTTGTTCATATGGCCACAACAGGCCTAAACTCATCCTTCTGAATACCCAGAACGACAAAACAATCTGTGGGAAGTCAGCCCTCCCCAGAGAAAGAAATATTTTGGGGAATATTAAAAGGCAGACTATTATATTTCCCCAAAGGATCTTAAAGGCAGAAACACACACACACACACACCATCTCTCTCCCCCAAACAGAAACCAGGTCTGCAGAAATGCAGATGTGATAATCTTGTCAGAAAGATTGGAGCCAAGAAGCTGGGATTAGAAAGACAAAGATCTCTAGAATCAACAATCCCTCACACCAAAAATCCAACAGTCATCAATCACAGCCCCAGGGAAGCAGGATATGATCTTTGGGACATAATAGGATTAACCCACCACCATCAGAATACCAGAAAGGTGCACTCAGACTCAGGTCAAAGTTCATGCCACAGGAACAACTCCAAACAAAAGCCCAAGAAGGTATAAAAACCCATCACTCCCTACTACATGTGGTCAGCTTTTCCCAAAGCTATCTTTCTCTCTGGCTCTCCTCTTCAATAAACTGCAACCTTCTTTCTAAAGCAGTCTCCATTTTGATTATTCCCGGCTTGAACTGGACCCTGATGAAGATTTTTCTTTCTACAAATCCATAAAAATGCTGTAGGAGTTTGGGAATATAACAGATTAACAGAGTTGGAAGGGACCTTGGAGGTCTTCTAGTCCAGAGGGTCTCCAACCTTGACAATTTTAAGACTTGTGGACTTCAACTCATAGAATTCCTCAGCCAGACATGCTGGCTGAGGAATTCTGGGAGTTGAGGTCCACAAGTCTTAAAGTTGTCAAGGTTGGAGACCCCTGTATCTAGTCCAACCCCCTGCTCAGGCAGGAAACCTTATTCCATTCCAGACAACTGGTTGTCTAATCTCTTCTTTAAAAACC
Source organism: Azemiops feae (assembly GCA_023970755.1). Taxonomy (NCBI): domain Eukaryota; kingdom Metazoa; phylum Chordata; class Lepidosauria; order Squamata; family Viperidae; genus Azemiops; species Azemiops feae. The sequence continues at coordinate 418,549 of JALGBA010000970.1, forward strand.
CCAGTGTTGAAACATCCACAGCTTCTGGAGGCAGGTTGTTCCACTGATTAATTGTTCTCACTGTCAGGAAATTTCTCCTTAGTGCTAGGTTGCTTCTCTCCTTGATTAGTTTCCATCCGTCGCTTCTTGTCTTGCCTTGCCCATCCTTGCACGCGCTCCTAAAATCGTATTTCCAAATATGGTGCTGGACAGGAAGAAGGACAGGAATCATCCTTGACAGCTTGCCTCCAGTTGCAATACGCTTTGATTTGCATTTCGAAGTACATCTTTGAATTATGCACTTGATTAAGTTCATTATCTCGGGAATTCTCTTTGATTTATTTTCCTTTCCCTTAATTTGTTCCCCAAACAGTTATTTCTACCTGCCTGTCAAAAAAAAAAAAAAAATTAAGTAAAATATAATTTCAGTCTCCGCCAGCCTGCCCCAAGCACTCCTCGATTCTGTTCTTCTATAAACAATTTAAAGATCAGGATTCATTAAGCATGAAATTTGAAAGCGGAAGTGATTGACAGTTAGAAGCCAGACAGGATTTGGCAAATGTTTCTACCGTCGGGCAGCTCAAAACTCGTGACGTCAGGACGGCCTCCAAGCCTCAGCCGCATTTTGGCATTCACCACAGATATAAAATACCATGACCTTAGTATCCATGACAGACATAAATACAGGCAGTTCTCGAGTTACGGCCACAGTGGAGCCCAAAATTTATGCTGCTAAGTGAAACATTTGTTAAGTGAGTCTGCCCCATTTTATGACTTTTCTCTTGTTAAGCAAATCACTGCAGTTGTTCAATTGGTGACTTGATTGTTCCCCCATTGATTTTGCTTGTCAGAAAGGGATCACGTGACCCCGGGACATTGCAACCGTCATAAATACGAGTCAGTTGCCAAGGGCCCGAGTTTTGATCACGTGACCGTGGGGATGCTGCAACGGTCATAAGTGTGAAAAATGGTCATAAGTCACTTTTTGCAGTGCCGTTGTAACTTTGAACGGTCACTAAATGAACGGTTGTAAGTGGGAGGACTACCTGTATTAAAATATCTAAGGAAAAAGAGCAGCCAAAACGTGACACACCAAGGGCAGGACGTACGTCAATAAAGTACTTTCTCCTTGCATTGGAAAGAGAGAATCATGAGTAGATTTACAATAACGAATGTACATTGCAGATATGAATGATTTAAAAAAAAAACTAGACCTGCATCTATTTTCTCTCTTAGAATTCAGCAGGATAAAATTATTAGGTTTACAAAGGAGAGAAAAAAGATGAACAAAAGGAAGTATAATAGAGGAATTAGCAACTGTGAGGAGAGAAACAATAGAGAATACTTTTTTCGCTCTTTAGGTAGTCCTTGAATTACAACGGTTCACCTTCAGTGCTGTTGTATCTTTGAACAGTCACTAAATGAACTGTTGTAAGTGGGAGGGCTACCTGTAATTATGCAACTCATATTGAAAAACCAGAGAAGTCTTGAATATGTTTGTGGTACCAAGATATACAGGTAGTCCTCAACTTATAACTGTGTCAACGCTGCTAACATCGGATGTTTTGCATTGACAACAGATGGAAATGTAGCCATCTTTTTCCCTTTTGGCTTTTAGAGTTAGATGATGCTGGGAGGGGGGGGGGATGTGAACGAGAGTCCAGCTAGACATAACAACACTAAACCTAGTGTGAGAATCAAGGTTATTGTAACCAGAGCTGATAAGGAATTGGCGGCTGGAGAACTGGAGAGGAAGCCCGCGCTTCAAGCTAATTGGGGAATGTGATTTATGACTGTTAATTGGAGGAGGGAATCGTGCTTTGATACTATGTGCCCAGGGGAGGGGAATTCAGTTTTTGGCTTCGATTATGCAGTGCCGATATTATGCTACTCAAATAAAAGATTCTTTAAGGTAAACAACGCCTCGAAATTCTTTTGAAGAGTTTCATCTGTCAGAACCATGACAAACTGCCATTGAGCCTAAAACTTCTGTTGTCTTCTATAGTCCTTGACTTATGAGTGCAACTGAGCCCGAAATTTCAGTTGCTAAGCGAGACAGTTGTTAAGTGACTTTCCCCCATTTTACGACCTTTCTTGCCACCGTTGTTAAGGGAATCTCTGCAGTTAAGTTAGTAACACGGTTGTTAAGTGAATCTTTTTTCCCCCGTTGACTTTGCTTGTCAGAAGGTCGCAAGAGGGAACCAAAACCGTCATAAATATGAGTCAGTTGTCAAGTACCAAATTTTGATCACGGGATGCTGCAACGGTCGCCGGTGTGAAAAATGGTCTTTTTTCGGTGCCATTGTAACTTCAGACAGTCACTAAATGGACTGTCGTAAGATGAGGACTACCTGCATTTCAAATGCTTTGCTAGATGGTGATCCATTCGTCAGATATACAGAGTGAAGTTGAGGAAGGAGGAGGATTATGATGTAGAAACTATTATTGTGGGAGGGGGTGAAAGGAATGATGGAATGAAATTGGTGGAGAGAAAAGTGTTATTTAGAACAGGGGTCCCCAACCCCCGGTCCGTGGACCAGTACCGGTACGTGGCATGCCAGCAACCGGTCCACACAAGGAAGCAAAGCCCCATCCATGAGATGCAGGCAGCACACAAAACCACACACTCTCCAGTCCACGGAAAAACCTCTCTCCACGGAACTGGTCCCTGGTGCCCAAAAGGTTGGGGAGCTCTGTTGTACACCATGCAGGATAATTTAAATTGGGTGCGCTTACAAATTTAACAGATTACTATTCACCCTGTTGATCAGGATTAATATCACATTTGTCTGTAAGATCCAATCTGGGTTGGTCACTGGGACCGGAAGTTTACTCTTCCGAGCTTTCGGACTTGTGCTGGAGCCCATCCTCAGGGAACTTCTCTCTACCGAAATATGTGCTTTGGGCTATTCTATGCATCATATTTATGTGTTGCCTTCCTATTGGTTGATTGTTGTTGCCTTCCTATTGGTTGGTTGGTGTGTTGATAGCTGGCGATTGGCTGTTGTTCCCTTGTGTTGCCAAGCCCTTGGCTCCTAAGTACTTGATAAGCTGGTGGTAAATCAGCACTCCTATTGACTGACAAGGGGCCCGTTTCCCAGGCTTCAATCATTTCCCTGGCTATTTTTGTACCTGCTCGGCCGACAATCTTAATAGCTGCGAAATTGAATGTCTGTTCTTGTTCATTGCAATGTAAGGCTGCCAGTGAGTTTGGGTCTCCTAGTTTGACTGCTCACTTGTGTGCTTGCAATCTAGTGGTTAGCTCGGAAGACTAAACCTTTGGTCCGGGTGACTGATCCCAGTTGGACCTTGCAACATTATCCTGGGACACATATATTTGCCTACATTTGTCTGTCTCCAGTTTTCTACGCAATTCTGTGAGTCTGAGATCTCCTCTTAATATGACATCAAGTTCTTCAAACATTATCGTGAAAACATGATTGACAGGTCTCTATCCTTGGTTTAAAAACAACAACAACAATTGTATGGATTTCCACCAAGTAATAGTGGAACCTAGGACATGCATAAACCCAAGAGGACTATAAGAAACAGTTTTAAGAATTTTAAAATTTCCCTCTGTAGCATCATTTTTTTATATATATATATTTTAACAACACTCAAGGCTGCTGTTTAGTGAGGGGAAAATTGGTATAAATTCTTAAACTTTCATGGAAAGCCAAAACTTGGCTATCCCATGTTCTGATGACAAGGGGTATTCATGTAGTGTGATAGTTGGAAATAACAAAGTAGAGTACTGTGTATATCTGTGGGTCTGTGTGTATAATAAGTCAGTGTTTCTCAACCTTGACAACCTGAAGATGTTTGGACTTTGACTCCCAGAATTCCCCAGCCAGCCTGGCTGGCTGGCTGGGGAATTCTGGGAGTTGAAGTCCACCCATCTTCCAGTTGCCAAGGCTGAAAAACACCGTTGTAAATAAATATTCTGCTTGCATCAGGACAAATCTCTGAGCATCAAAATCCTGAAAAGCCATGTCAGATCCAGATGCTTTTTGAGAGCCCCCTTGAGCATTTATAAATCTCTTTCCATCATGACCAAAAGCTTTCAGACCCTCACCTCCTGTACCTCTTTGACACAAAATAGCTGTTGCAGAATTTACAGAGGCTATCTTCAAGCTATCTTCAAGCTTACATTTCTCTCCCATCTTGCTTTTCTTTAGCATGTTGCATTTTTAGACTCCTGCAGTCTCTACACACCTTATACGTTCTCCCTGTCGTACATACAATTGATGGGTGGTTGTTCCCCCCCCCCTTTTGGATGACTTATTAAAAGTGCCAGGCACAATGCTTATTTCAAAGAGCTATTCAGCGTAGACGTGTGTGGATTGCAGAAAGAGGGAGTTGCGTCAACTCCAAGGATACTGAGCAGGTCAGAATAAAGCAGTAATTACCCTTCAATTCTCCCAGCTTTCTGGCAGATGGCAGACCAAGTTGAGTGGTTGCTTGGTTGCTAAGATGCTCTCTAGGATTTACGTTGGGTTCCCCGCTAAATTTTCTGGAAACTGTAGGGATTGAAGGACGTCAAAGCTCTGCTCGGGCTTTCCAAATAGAGTATTTTTATTCAATTGATTTAATACTATTTAAAAGTGGGAGTATAAGACCATTTCAATGTCCACTCATGTTTCAACGTTCAAATAGAACAGGGGTGTCAAACTGCTGGCCCATGGGCCGGACACGCCCACCCCATTGCCAGCAATGGCAAAACTGTCCCGATACGTTGCGCGACGTCACGTGATGTCGTGAGTTTGACATGTCTGAAATAGAATATAAAGTTATTACATTTTGCATGTAGAGTGGCAGAATCTGGAGGCGGAGTGAAAAGGGCCATCAGTCTAGAATCCCTATGTAGTCACAAGTCCAACCCCCCCCCCCTTGACCACTGTTGACACTTATCCATCTCTAGCCAGGTGCTGGTGGTTAGTTGAGAAGATCCCTCTGCATTGACTTTTAGCAATAAACCACACCTCCGTATGTGTGGACCTGGTCTTTTTCTCCTGCCACTGCATCACATAAACTGTAAAGGGTTTGATAGTCAGTCTCTTAAGCCATAGCTGTCTGAGGAATTCTGGGAGTTGAAGTCCACATACCTTCAAGTTGCCAAGGTTGAGAAATACTGGCCCGAAATAGGGTACGGACTAGTAAATGTTCTGTTTCACAGAGCAGCGGTAGAATAATCAAGTGCACAATTTAAGGTTAGTATATGAGACGCACAGAGATATTAATCCCGTGAAGTTATCTCTAGCTGGTCTATAAATCAAGAAAAACAACACTGTTATCTGAGAACCGTTGAACAAGAAGCGCGGTTGGTGATGCAGTTGTGATATCCAAGAGCTAAGTAAACAATTCAGAGTTGAAAATCCTAGTTGTTACATATCAAAATATATCAAGTTGAACGTTGGTTCTATAGATCCTCTCCATAATATTCTATACAACATAGTCCATTAAAAGGGCGGGGTGGTCTTTGTTTTCTTTTTCCCCTTTTTAATTTTTTTGTAGCTTTCCTTCACCCACTTTTCCCTTTGTAATTCGCCTGACCCTGGGACACTGCAACTCATCACAAATATGAGACAGTTGCCAAGCATCTGATTTTTTAACCACATGACCAGTATCCATCACGCTGGATCCTGCAATGGTCATAAGGGCGAAAAATGGTCATAAGTCACTTTTTCAGGGCCATTGTAACTTCGAATGGCCACTAAACAAGCTGTTGTAAGTTGAGACAACTCTGTGCCCAGTCCGGAAGTCACGTAGACCCAGACTACTTGGTTCTTGTGTTCTGCATGGTGGAACACAAACCCCATTTAGAACTAGTAAAGCATTCCCTTTTCCCCAATTCCCAAACCTGAGAAACTCAAGACCTTTGTGTTGTCTGGATTCCACTTCAATTTACGTTCATTGGCCTTCCTTCACCTTGTTCCTTCATCCGTGCAGCCCAGTCTCTCTGGATTTAGATTTTAAGGAAAAGTAAAACAGATTGTCTTCTGCACATTAGGGCCACCAAATTCTCTGATAATTGCTGGCAGCCGTATCCTTTAGACGTTAAGCTGCATTGGCAACAGAATAGCCAATAAGTGAAGATTTTAAAGAAAGAAATACTACGAGACAGAAGATTAATGGCTCCTTCAGAAGCAGGGAGAACAGCTTGAAAAGGTATTTATAGGTCTTCTAAGCGTGGGGTCATTTCCACCAAGGAGGCATTATTTAGCTACTATTATGGAGTTTTCCCCAAGGAGTTCTCCATTTCAAGGAGAATATGTGGAGTCAGATCAGTAGGGATGTTCTTGTCGACTTATCCAACAGTATATTCCATATGTCATTAGGATTCAGATTTTTTTTTCCTTCTCTTTACCTTTTCTTTCTTTCTTTCTTTCTTTCTTTCTTTCTTTCTTTCTTTCTTTCTTTCTTTCTTTCTTTCTTTCTTTCTTTCTTTCTTTCTTTCTTTCTTGCTTGCTTGCTTGCTTGCTTGCTTGCTTGCTTGCTTGCTTGCTTGCTTGCTTTCTCTCTTTCTCTCTTTCTCTCTTTCTCGCTTTCTTCTCACTCCTTATAAAAACCAGTACTTTAAAATAGCTTGACCTACTCTGGGTTTGGGGTTTGTTTGTTTTTTGAATAGGGAAATCAGCCAAATTGATCATACTTAAAGGCGAGGCCATCAAGCATCACCAAGGTTGAATATCATGCTCTCTGGAAAAGTCAAATTGGAAGGTTGTGTTAGAATTTAAATTTTGAAAAATGTTCCTTAACCATCTGAAAATTAAGTTTAAAGGTTAAACTAAGGTTAAAAGGTCCATCTCTAGATGAGATGGACAGCATACACAAATTTAATGAATGAATGAATGAATGAATGAATGATAGATAGATAGATAGATAGATAGATAGATAGATAGATAGATAGATAGATAGATAGATAGATAGATAGATAGATAGATAGATAGAGACAGACAGACAGAGACAGACAGACAGACAGACAGACAGACAGACAGACAGACAGACAGACAGACAGAGACAGATAGACAGACAGACAGACAGACAGATAGATAGATAGATAGATAGATAGATAGATAGATAGATAGATAGATAGATAGATAGATAGATAGATAGAAGATGGATGATAGATATAGAGATGGACAGACAGACAGATGATGATAGATAAATAGACAGAGAGACAGAGAGACAGATAGAAGATGGATGATAGATATAGAGATGGATGATAGATAGATAGATAGATAGATAGATAGATAGATAGATAGATAGATAGATAGATAGATAGATAGATAGATAGATAGATAGATAGATAGATGATAGATAGATAGATAGATAGATAGATAGATAGATAGATAGATAGATAGATAGATAGATAGATAGATAGATAGATAGATAGATAGATAGATAGATAGATAGATAGATAGATAGATAGATAGATAGATAGATAGATGTTGGGATGAGTGAATTCCCCTTGGATTACCCATGAAGGTGCAAAAGGGTTTGAAGCAAAGATTCTCAAAGAATGTTTCAAGAAGTTTTTTCTGTCAAATCTCTAACAAGGCCAAACATGGCTTTGCAGCTTCCTCCAGTTAAGTATAAACACTTGCTAAAGCTTAAAAGTCACGTTTTTGCTCAAGATAAAGGCATAAAAGGTAACAAAAAGGCTGACAATCACGTCTCTGTGTTGTTGACAAAGGACAGTGTCAAAAGACCCTATTTATCCTCCTATGTCAGGAAAACCAGAATACCGTTATTAGCAGAAGATCCGCGAACACAAAGTTACTCCTCTTCTCATTCGCTTGAAGAAACCCTTTCGAATTCATCCAGTCTACTCTGGCTGAAAAGCGTTTTCTTCCAATGTCCCTCTTTTGACAGCTTGCCATCTTTCTGCTCTCTGCACCTAGTGGGTATCTTGACAGCCTAATTTGTTTTTCACTTCACAATGAACTTTTGAATGATAGGAACGGTAACGTTGGCTATTGGGAAGCTTCTTCTGAAGACACTCAAGCAGAAAACTCACCATAAGCCAGATAGCCATTTTGTTTTATCCCTGGTGGAGATTCTCCAGGGTCTTTTTTGCAGATCTCACCGCTTCTAGTCACCCAGAAGTAATCCAGACAGAATAGGATGGAGAAGTCATCCAGGCAGGATTGGGTGGTCTAGCTGAGTAAAAGCCTTCTTAGCATGCCAAGCCCTTGCTGGTCCTTTCTCTGTGAAACTCATGCTGTTGGCCAAGGTCCAGAGGTTATCTGTGAAAGAGAACAGCTACGGAAAAAAAGCCATCTCCATTTCTTCTGAAAGGAAAGGCAGGGCTAGATTTTATACGACCTAGAATTAATTAAAAGGACTCTTTAAATGACAGAAATTAAATCCAAAGCCAAATAGTTAAATAATGGTGGGATGCGCAGGATTGTTAGTGACATTTTACAAAGATATCTGGAACTCTGCGCAGATAGGATTGGAAACATTAGTCCCTCTTAAACTACAGCTTATTTTGGCTTAGCCAGCATCAGGATTCTAGGAGTTAAAATTTAGCAACAAATTTCTCTCGGTCTAAAGCAGAGATCCCCAACCTTTGCGCCTTGGTGGCCCAACTGGGGGGGTGGGGGTGACGGGCGGCGACCGTTATGTTTCGTTACACAACTGACATGTGTGGGTGTGTGTACAGGGATTGACTGTGTGTGAAAGGTAAATAATTTCTTTGTTTTAAAAAATGGTTGGTGAATTGAAAATCTTTTTTTAACTTTTAGTGTAAAATTTACTATGAACATTTGCCTTAAATACAATAAATTAAATTTATGTTAAGAACTGAATATATAATTTTTTAAATAAAAGATTAACAAGATGTGAGTTCCGGCACTTTTTGTCTTACAAAAAAAGCACCGAATATATCTATAGTAGTTATGTCCTAATAAGGTGTACCTAATACGCCAAGAACAGAGCCCAAAACGTAGCAGTTTCTAGTTGTTATTGTGCCTGCCCAGTTTCAAAGCACTGACTTCAAAGCCAGATACATCATTGCCTGCCCTTATCTTCCAGAGTGCTACCTCTGCTAATGATCTACCCATTAATTCTTCAAAGTGAGTTAGTATAATAGGTGGAAACAATGCTTTGTACCTTGTATATCATCAATCATATAAAATAATAACGATCCTCATAGCATATATTTTCCTTGGTTGTCTCTGGGGGCTTTAAAAAAAATAAATAATCTTTGCACATAACTATTCATACTTTCCAAGGAACAAGACTATTTAAATTAAAGGTTACCTGGTGTTGAAAAAGACAGATCTATTAATCTCTTAAGTCCTTCAGGTTCAATGGACCATATTGGGGCAATAGGGCTTAATAGAAGTAACATGCAGGAAATCCAATATTTTTTGTGTTGGTCTTCAGAACAGCATGCCTTTTGCGGCACTTTTGATACTGAAAGATTCCAGCGATCAGATGTCCTTAGATTAGTAATTATATCTAAAAACATTCTTACTGGCATACATAAATTCATATGAGCACTGAGTCAACCTATTCTCCAAGGCACCTGAAGGCAGGACAAGAAACAACGGATGGAAACTTAAAACAAGGAGAGAAGCAACCTGGAATTAAGGAGAAACTTCCCAACAGTGAGGACAATTAACCAACTTCTTGCCTGCAGAGGTTGTGGCTGCTCCATCACTGGAGGCTTTAAGAAGAGACTGGACAGCCATTTTTTTCTGGAATAGTATACTATAGGGTCTCCTGCTTGAGCATGGGGATGGACTAGAAGACCTCCCGGTTCCCTTCCAACTTTGTTATTCTGTTAAATCTTCAAAACTGGTTAAGTGCATCTCAGCTAAAATGATCTAACCAGTCTTTTGGGGTGTTGAGCAGAGCCTGAAAATTGATACAGGACAAATAGTCATTTGTATTATCGGTTGAGAGCATTGTATGATATGGGAAGAATAATTCCGAATGAATAATATGAATAACTTGCCTACCACATTAAAAGTTTTATAACTGAATCAGGCGGAATTGAAAAAAAAGAAAAACGAGGTAATTTCATTTGAGGTTTTGAAGGAAACGCCGATATCGCTTCTCAAAGGCTATGTTGCAAGGGAGATTCAAATTAGGCATCCCAAGTTGTTGAGGAAATTCTTAGTAAATTCTCTTGGTCCCAAGGATACTTACAGCCATCTAGCTAAGGGCTGGTGGTGCTCTTAAAAGCAGCCATGTCCCATTGGGACGTGAAACTCGATCACAGCCAACGAAACTGCATATCTCAACAAAGTCAAGATTCATAATTAAAGGGATCCATCTCTTCTCCTGAAGCCAGCAACTACAATGATGATTATAGCTCTCTTAGGGGGATCGGACACGGCTTACTTAGTCTCACCCATACCATAATTCTTCAGAGCTGGATTTGATAAAAAAAAGAAGAAGAAGAAGAATTGCCCCATGCAGCAGTTAGATTTGGCAGGAGTCCATTCAGTGTTTCTTCTATAGCTTTATTTATGGCCTGTGCTTTTTATTTGTTACTATGCTCCTTTCCCTTAAAGCGATTTATGCCTTACAGGAGTAAAACATCAATTGCTCAGTGCTGGAAGTCAGTAGAATGGGTAAAACTGAAATGGGATATAGTTTTAGTTACCACTTTTATATCAGTCAAAAATATTTATTTGGTCAGCAAATGGCCCGCAAAAAATTAACAGAACAAAAACAGAGTGAAGCAAATAAATATATTAATATAGTAATAACCAGCAGACTAGACCACAGAGTAAAATATTCACCTCTCTATTACTGTGTTAATACAGTTGTTATTCGGATGATCAATCTAAAACGTTAATAAGATATAAAATCACTGTCAGGAAATTTCTCCTTAGTTCCCGATTGTGTCTCTCCTTAATTATTTTCCATCCATTGCTTTTTGTCCTGCCTTCAGGTGCTTTGGAAAATAAGTTAACCCCCTCTTCTTGGTGGCAGCCACTCAAATATTGGAACACTGCTATCATGTCACTCCTAGTCCTTATTTTCATTAAACTAGACATGCCCAGTTCTTCAGCATTACCATAAGTTAATTTTCTGGAGAAAATTCGGCAAATACACTTTTAGCTATAAGAAGTTAGAAAAAGGGAGGAAAACCTCATTATTATTTTTTAATCTCAGCTGTCTATGTTGACAAACATGCTTATTACATAAACCTCATCCTACAAATTAATATTTGTGATGTCAAGTTTTTTAATCAATTGTTACCTGTTTATACTCATTGATAAATGACCTGTTTTTCTGAGTTCTTAATCAACTTCAGTAACAATGGAAAAGGGAACAAAAGGCTCCTGTGATTTTTCTTATTCTCATTTGACAGAAATTTATACTGTCTATAACTAGACCCAGGCAGTATAAAGAGATGTAAAAACTGTATATCATATAATAAAACATGAGGACTCCCCCAAAGAATGATATAATAACCCCCCCCCAAAAAAATATAACATCATATAAATAAAGAAAATGCAATCGCCATTAATACTTAAGCTTCCTGAATAAAATAAATAAAAGAATAAAATTGTTTTGCTGGCAATACATCATTGCAATGCGGGGCTGAGAATACAGTTACGAGTAGAGTATCTCAAAGTGTTGGGATTATGAGAGAGAAAAGTTGCCTTCAAGTCCACAAACTTCCTATCTCCTGCAGGCATGTGTCCTTCTCTAGATGACCCAGCCAGATGGGCAGGATAATTCTGAAGAAGATAGCTTCTGATGTAGCTTGGAGTTGTGCCATCAAGGACTTCATCGTAACAGCTTGCATTTTCAGCTGTGCAGATGTTAACCAGCGTAGTGACTGACAAATAAGTCATAAAATCCTAGGGCTGAAAGGAACCGTGGAGGTCTTCTAGTCCAACCCTCCTGTTCAATACCATTATACCCTCACTGGAGAAGAGCCTAATGCTGGGAAAGATGGAGGGCAATAGAAGAAGGGGACGACAGAGAACGAGGTGGCTGGATGGAGTCACTGAAGCAGGAGGCGTGAGCTTCAATGGACTCCAGAAGATGGTAGAGGACAGGAAGGCCTGGAGGAACGTTGTCCATGGGGTCGCGATGGGTCGGACACGACTTCGCAACTAACAACAACATACCCTCCCAGTCAAATGATTGTCCAGTCTATTTTTGAAAACCTATCTCTTTTTGAATAACTGGGCCCAGTAAATCATTTTAAAGAATATACGTCATGCATCCTCCAGTAAAACAATCGACTTGCTATTTTGGTTTGGTTTTGTATATTTATCAATACATGAAGATGAGAATCAAATCGTATTTTTTTGAGAAAACCTGGCCCCTCTTTCCTCCACAATTGCCTGTAACAGTGAAAGAAGACACCTCTAACATAAATTCAAGATAGCTTATGGATTGCAGACACCTTACGCAATAGCCATTGAAATTGTGCAGAGTTGACAACTGATGCTTTGTCAAGTGAGAATGAAATTACCTGGATTTGGTCTTTACTATGTAGGAAGTCAGCCCCCCCAGAGAAAGTAATATTTTTGGAAATATTTAAAAGACAGAATATATTTCCCTAAAGGATTTTAAAGGCAGAAACCAACACACACACACCCGCCGCCAAGTCTCTCTGTCCCAAACAGAAACCAAGTTTGCAGAATGCAGATGTGATAATCTTGTCAGACTGGAGTCAGGAAACTGGGATTAGGAAGAAAGATCCCTAGAATCAACACACCAAAAATCTAAGAGTCATCAGCCACAGCCACAGGGAAGCAGGATATGACCCTTGGGACATAATAGGATTAACCCACCATCAGAATACCAGAAAGGCACACCCAAACTCAGGTCAAAGTTCATGTCACAGGAACAACTCCAAACAAAAGCCCAAGAAGGTATAAAAACCCACTCCTTACATGTGCTCACTCTCTCTTTTCTTCCAGAGCCATCTTTCTGTCTGGCTCTCCTCTTCAATAAACTGCAACCTTCTTTCTAAAGCAGTCGCCACGTTGTTTATTCCCGGCTTGGACTGAACCATGATGAAGACTTTTCCTTCAACAACTAGGAAGCCAGAGCTTGGCTGAGAATCCAGTATTATGTGTTATACTTACCAGCAGGCTGGTGATTACAATTTGCACCTTGTTGTTTCCATGCCATTCTCAAAGACATGGAGTGCATTGCAGCCGTTGAGTTGCGTGGTGATGAAGGCATGGGTCATCATCATCTAAGCTTACCAGGTTGGACTACAAGTGACACTTCAAACTAAGTTGGTCAACACTTCTCACGGCTACGATTCCCACCAATTTAGCAGACGACACGGGTCCAGGAGAACACACAAATTATGGACCTGCTCCTTGAGATGGGGTTCAAGCTATCTATATCAATTAAATGAACCCATGTTTCAGCAGAGCCCAGCTTTTATAGATGGAGAGTACCTCCATCTTAGCACATAGAACATAGAATAAGAGTTGGAAGGCACCTTGGAGGTCTTCTAGTCCAACCGCCTGCTCAGGCAGGAGACCCTATATCAGAGGTCCCCAACCTTTTGGACATCAGGGACCGGTTACATGGAGACAGGTTTTTCCAAGGACCGGAGGGGGCGTGGTTTTGTTTGCTGCCTGCATCCTGTGGATGGGGCTTTCCTTGTTTGTGCAGACCAGTTGCTGGCATGCCATGGACCGGTACTGGTCCATGGACCGGGGGTTGGGGACCCTTGCCCTATATCATTTCAAGCATTTCATCTTGCTTGGGTCGTCCTATCCAGTCCCTCATACTTTGCAGACCTGGTCAAGAATTCTGTGTCTAGTCTTTCACAATTTCCTTTTTATAGTTGAGACTCTAGAAAGAGTACAGAGAAGAGCAACAAAGATGATTAGGGGACTGGAGGCTAAAACATACAAGGAACGGTTGCTGGAATTGGGTATGTCTAGTTTAATGAAGAGAAGGACGAGGGGAGACATGATAGCAGTCTTCCAATATCTCAGGGGCTGCCACAAAGAAGAGGGAGTCAAGCTATTCTCCAAAGCGCCTGAAGGCAGGAGAAGAAGCAACGGATGGAAACTAATCAAGGAGAGAAGCAACCTTAGAACTAAGGAGAAACTTCCTGACAGTTAGAACAATTAACCAGTGGAACAACCTGCCTCCAGAAGCAGTGAATGCTCCAACACTGAAAGTTTTTAAGAAGAGACTGGACAGCCATTTGTCCGAAATGGTATAGGGTTTCCTGCCTGAGCAGGGGGTTGGACTAGATGACCTCCAAGGTACCTTCCATCATCATCATCATCATCATCATCGTCATCATCATCATCATCATTATTATTATTATTATAGTCTATACCCTTTTAACTGTGTATGTCACCCAGATTCTTTTGGGGATTAGGTGGTCTTGAAGACTAAAGAATAAGTAAATCACAGTTATGAAATCTGATGGTTTACTGCTTTATTGGGCATTCACTGACTACTTTAAAAAAAATTATTTTAAAAAAATATTGCAAATTATTTTGGAGAATGCAGTGCTTGATGTACAAATGGCATGACCTTTAGAATCAATTACTCCTTCCTGAAAAAGTAACTCCAATAACCAAAAACTAGGGGAAAATAACCTCCGGGACTTGGCCCAATACAACAAAATAATTGTTTTGTTGGGGATTAATAGATCCCTTTCAGAGCAGCACTATAAAGTGACTTAGGGAATATTTCAGAAACTTTTTAAATGCTACGCTTGCCTTTATATTTCAAAAAAAACCCAGCAGTAAACATTACTGGCCTTTGAAGGTTGTTGAACTCTTATTCCTAACCAGAATTCTGCTCAAAACAAAATAACAATTGGAAGTAGATGAGCATTGCAATATCTTGAAATTTCTGGTGTATATTATCCATCAGGTAGCCAAAATACACTCTATACATGAGGCTATGCTGAAATGGAAACAGAATGACAGAATAATAGAGTTGGACAAGACCTCAGAGGTCATCTAGTCCAACCCCCTGCTCAGGCAGGAAACGCTATACCATTTCAGACAAATGGCTGTCCAGTCTCTTCTTAAAAACTTCCAGTGTTGGAACATTCACCGCTTCTTTGAGGCAGGTTGTTCCACTGGTTAATTGTTCTCACTGTCAGGAAGTTTTTCCTTCGTTCTAGGTTGCTTCTCTCCTTGATTAGTTTCCATCCGTTGCTTCTTGTTCTGCCTTCAGGTGAAGATGATGAAGAATACAATATCCTTTTTATGTATTTCTTCTAAAATAAGCTGAACTCATGTTCTAAGCAGAGCTCTATCTTTTCTTCATTGTTTATAAAACAATTGGTCTTTGGCACGATTTATTTTTCCTTTCCAAATTCTAAAAAAAAAAAAAAAAAAGGTCAGCAATGTATCTTTGTGGGAAGTCAGCCCCCCAGAGAAGGAAATATTAAAAGGGCAGAAAAGCATGCCCAGTTTTTCTGTCTCCCTCCCCCAAGCAGAATCCAGCTCTATAGAAATGCAGATGTAAACCATCCAGGAAGGTTGGAAGCCCCCAGCTAGAAGCTTAGAAAGACAAAGACTCCTAAAGTCTACATACCCCACCCAAACTCTAAGACAGGACATAATAGGATTAACCCACAGATGCCAAAGGGCACACTCAGACTCAGGTCAAAATACATGCCACAGGAACAACTCTCCAAACAAAAGGCTCCAGAGGATATAAAAACCCACTCCCTACATGTGCTCCCTCTCTTCTCTGCCAGAGCCATCTTTCTGTCTGGCTCTCCTCTTCAATAAACTGCAAACTTCTTTCTAAAGCAGTCACCATGTTTATTCCCAGCTTGGACTGAACCACGATGAAGACTTTTTTTCAACATCTTAAAGGTCTTAATCAATGTATCCATTCTCTTAATTACTTGGTGTCATCATTTAATGACATAAATAACTCTCTCCATAATTGCAACACTTCAAATATTTCCCACCCCCTCCGGGGGATTGCTGTAATAAATAGTACATTTTTACAAATTGACGTAAGATTCTCACAAGGCCCTATTTAAAAAAAAAATAAAAGATAGAAATCCCTTTCACTTTTGACACATTTTGCACTCAGGCACCTTGGTAAATTCAGTCTTAGAACCCGATTCATATATTGAATTTCTTTCAGCTTTTCGTTTCTGCTAGTTGTGAAAGATTTTGTGCGAATGATATGATGGGAGAGTGTTCTGTTTCCTTACAAAGCAACGTTCAACATGAACATTAATATTCCTGAGTAACTGAAGGAGATTGCTAACAGACATATAAAAAGTCAGTATATCTTTCCCCAAGGATAAATAATTCAAAATGCCATTCAGATTGTTGAAAAGGAAAGGTAAGAATGCGAAAGACCCCTTAACTCTGTCCCTGGTGTGTAATAAAAAACACACCCTCACAATAATTATAACCTTGTCAGAATCCAGATTGGTTAACCATTCATTCATTCATTCATTCATTCAGATTTATTTATGTAGACTTATGCCACACTGTATCATGACTTTAATCCCGGTTAAAATAACAGAAATATTTCCAACCTTTCAACGTTAAAAATACTGTTATTACAAAATGGAGCTGACATATTGACAATATTTAAAGCCAAATGCGTCAAGAAAGCTGATCAAAATATGGCTGAGTGGTTAGATGAATTGCACATATAAAATAAAGCCAGTAACTCTTTTGGCCTTTTGGCTATTTATACAGAATACAGAATAACAGAGTTGGAAGGGACCTTGTAGGTCATCTAGTCCAACCCTCTGCTCAAGCAGGAGACACCCTATCCCATTTCTGACAAGTGGCTGTCCAGTCTCTTCATTTAAATGCTACCGTTGTTTATTAGTGAACCTCTTTAGAGAGCTAATTTGACCTGCACTCAGGATAGTTTCCCAGGATAATTTTGCAGGTTTCCCAAGATACTTTTGCAACCTAGAACTAAGGAGAAATTTTCTTAGTGAACAGCTTGCCTCCAGAAGTTGTTGATGCTCCATCACTGGAGGTTTTTAAGAATGGGATGGGATGGGATGGGATGGGATGGGATGGGATGGGATGGGATGGGATGGGATGGGATGGGATGGGATGGGATAGGATAGGATCTTGGAGGTCTTCTAGTCCAGCCCCCTGCTCAAACAGGAGAACCTATACCATTTCAGACAAGTGACTCTCTAGTCTCTTCTTAAAATTCTCCAGTGATGGAGCGCCCACGATTTCTGGAGGCAAGCTGTTCCACTGGTTAATTGTCCTCACTGTTAGGAAGTTTCTCCTTAATTCCAGGTTGCTTCTCTCTTTGGTCAGTTTCCAACCATTGTTTCTTGTCCTTCCCTCTGGTGCTTTGGAGAATAGTTTGATGCCCTCTTCTTTGTGGCAGCCCCTCAAATACTGGAATACTGCTATCATGTATCTTCCCTATCTCTTCTTTTCTTTAGACTAGCCAAACCCAAGTCCCGCAGCCGAAGAGATTGGACAAGCATTTGTCTGAAATGGTATAGGGTTTCCTGCCTGAGCAGGGGGTTGGACTAGGAGACCTCCAAGGCCCCTTCCAATTCTGTTATTCTCTTATGCACGTGCGAGAGCCAATGTCAGATATGTCTTTTTTAAAGCTTTGGAATGTAATCAGTTGTGGCTTCACGTAATTCCAAGTTCCTGACTTGGTTTTATTTTTGAGATCGGCTGTCTCCATTCGGCTAAGGTTTAAAGTCTATTGTCAAGGCAGCAGTGTGTCTCATTCATTTTTATTTTTATTTTGTTCTCCAGACACGGGTCCCTGCAGTTTCCTCTTTGTCGCCTTTCTTTTATTCCTTCCCACAATAGTGACTGATGAAGACACTTACATTTGCAGACCTTTGTAAAATAGAAGATCGCCGAGGCTAGTTGTGTAACGTTGCCGTTAATTGAAGGCCGCTTCTGGCTCACTTTTTCCCCCGTCCTTTTGCACAGTTAGGGAAGGCTGTTTGCGAAGCGTACAATTATTAAAGAAGATGAGACTTCACCGGACAAAGGGAATGGGGGTGGGGTGGGGTGGGGATAAATCTTTCTGATCGAAAGATTTAACTTTTATCTGTCAGTTTTAAGAACTTGGTAGAGAGGCGGTTGTTTACTGCTGGTTGATGACATTTCTTTGGCCTTCAAAAATGTAGCGACGTTGACGACGAAGATAAAATAAGAAGGCAGTCGGTTTTATCAGCTGGGATCATGTATTGTTGGATGGGTGGGAGACTGGCTTGCCGGTTGGGTTTGGTGAGTTATCTCCCAACCAGTTTCCAGTAATGGCTCCAGTCTGGTCACGTGACTGTGAAGGAGGTTTAGATTGGTGGGCATCACTGCCCCAGTTCTCTTCGTTGTGGACGCACTGCTGGGAATGAAGTTGCGGGATTTTGTGGTGGGACAACCTGACAGTCAGAATGAAATCTGACTGACTGAAATCTGCAGCTCAGGGTTGAAAATGAGGGGTCCTTGGTGCCCTCTGAGCTTGGTGGTCTCCTTGCAGACGTTTCATGACCCAACTAGGTAACATCATCAGTGCAGCCAGAATGCAGAATGAAATGTAGCTGGCATTTGGGAATCCCTGGAGGAACATCTACAGTTGATCAGAGATTGCACTGGCTTTCCCTTTTTTTGCTTTTAAGGAAACTGCTGAATTTTTTTTTTTTTACGGTATTATGCTTTTCATAATATTTGGTTCTTGGAAGATTAAGGTGCTCCCAGGTTGTTGTTTTTTATATATAAAAAAAACAACCTGGGAGCACCTTAATCTTCTATATATATATATATATATATATATATATATATATATATATATATCCAATATATATATATTGGATAATTGGCCATATCTGAAAAAAAGACTCTTTTCTTTAAGACTGTAAGTTTTGGAAGCTAAAATTCACAAACAAAATTTGTCAAACCAGATATTCTGAACTAAAACTCCTTCCTTCCTTCCTTCCTTCCTTCCTTCCTTCCTTCCTTCCTTCCTTCCGTTTCCTTCCTTCCTTCCTTCCTTCCTTCCTTCCTTCCTTCTCCCTCCCTCTCCCTCCCTCCCTCCCTTCCTTCCTCCCTCCCTCCCTCCCTCCCTCCCTTCCTTCCTTCCCTCCCTCTGCCCTCCCTTCCTTCCTCCCTTCTTTCCTTCCTGCCTGCCTCCCTCCCTCCCTCTGCCCTCTCTCCCTCCTCCTCCCTCCCTCCCTCTGCCCTCCCTTCCTTCTTTCCTTCCACCCTCCCTCCGCCCTCCCTCCCTCCCTCTCTTCCAAAATAATTATATTTTATGAAAGGATGATGGATATCTTGCAAGAATGGCCGAAATAATTTCAGGGAAGGAACTAAAGCAGCTGGATGGTAGTCTGCCTCTCTCTAAATCATCTCATTCCCAACAGATATGTGTATCTAGGGTTGGGAATTCATTGTTTTTATATATCCACCCTATCATTCCATCCTCCCACACCTACCACAGCCTCAGGTGCTGTTTCCTTAGGGAAAAGTCGACATCCTTTCATGTCTTCTTAAATATTTTCAAATGATAAAACATATTTCTGGGTTGCTATCATTATCTCCATAAGGACCTAAATCAAGTTACTCAAAATACAGATTCCCCCCCACACACACACACAAAATATAGCGCTTGATGTGCAACCGTTTATTCAGCAGCCATTAAAAATTACGGTGGCCCTGAAAAAGTGACTTAAAACCTGGTCCTCTCCGTTAAGATGGGCACAGCGTCCCCAGGATCACATGATCAAAATTACAATTGCAGCATCCTGGAGTCACTGACTTATGGAAACTAATTAAGCAGAGAAGCGACTTAGAACTAAGGAGAAATTTCCTGACAGTGAGAACAATTAACCAGTGGAACAACTTGCCTCCAGAAGTTGTGGGTGCTCCAACACTGGAGGCTTTTAAAAAGGGATTGGACAGCCATTTGTCTGCAATGGTATAGGGTCTCCTGCTTGAGCGGGGGGTTGGGCTAGAAGACCTCCAAGGTCCCTTCCAATTCTCTTATTCTGTTAAATAGGACTGTGCTGTTCTGCAGAATGTCTTAAACCCTGTAAAGCAGGCTAAGATTAACATCACTATTTTAATAATGAATACGGATGAAACGATCGGGTGTATTCATTTTGGCAATGCACTAACCAGCGCATTGGAGAGGATGACAGCGTTTTAACCTTTGGAAGTTATTTGTCAGGCCTTTTAAAGTTTCCCTTTTGCAGTTTCAGATAAAAGCCTATTTATATCTGACTGCTTCTCTTTCCACAATGGAGCTGTTGCATTTCTTTCGTATATTTAATGTGAATTCAGATTTCTTTCTTTTTTTTTTTAAAGCATATTGCTTACTATAATAATTCCCTTTAATAGTTTTCTTAACTGTTCTCTATTTGATCAATGTTTTTTTTACGGCTTATGAGTCCATCAAGGCTGTGAATACGTAGTTGAAAACTTCAGTGTATTAGTTACTGCATCTGACATTGCAGTGGAGCCTAGAACTGTCAATGACAAGACCTTTCTTTTTGTTTTAAAACCTAGTCTATTATTTTGGATAATTTCTACCCAGTCTCTTGTATTCCACTCTTGGGAACATATAATGGCATCTCATCTTAAGCTTTTTCCAGAGGAGATAACTACTGTAAATGTCCTAGAAAGAGGGCAGAGAAGGACAATAAAGATGGTTAGGGGACTGGAGGCTAAAACATATAAAGAACGGTTGCTGGAATTGGATATGTCTAGTC
Source organism: Azemiops feae (assembly GCA_023970755.1). Lineage (NCBI taxonomy): Eukaryota > Metazoa > Chordata > Lepidosauria > Squamata > Viperidae > Azemiops > Azemiops feae. The sequence continues at coordinate 439,187 of JALGBA010000970.1, forward strand.
TAATGAAGAGAAGGACGAGGGGGGACATGATAGCAGTGTTCCAATATCTCAGGGGTTGCCACAAAGAAGAGGGAGTCAAGCTATTCTCCAAAGCATCTGAAGGCAGGACAAGAAGCAACGGATGGAAACTGATCAAGGAGAGAAGCAATCTAGAACTAAGGAGAAATTTCCTGACAGTGAGGACAATTAATCAATGGAACAGCCTGCCTTCAGAACTTGTGAATGCTCCAACACTGGAAGTTTTTAAGAAGAGACTGGACAGCCATTTGTCTGAAATGGTATAGGGTTTCCTGCCTGAGCAGGGGGTTGCACTAGAGGACCTCCAAGGTCCCTTCCAACTTTATTATTATTGTTATTGTTATTATTACCTTTTCAGTGGCTATTTTGGATGGCAATCATTCAACCGTGGTTATTCCTCTCTCTCTCTCTCTCTCTCTCTCTCTCTCTCTCTCTCTCTCTCTCTCTCTCTCTCTCTCTCTCTCTCTCTCTCTCTCCTTCCCACTTAGGGCTTCAAAGAAAAGATGGGAAGAAAAAAGGAAAGAAAAACACAGAGAGACGAAGGTCCCTTCCAGATTCTATTCTATTCTATTCTATTCTATTCTATTCTATTCTATTCTATTCTATTCTATTCTATTCTATTCATGGCCCTTTTGTGACTTGTGGACTTCAACTCCCAGAATTCCTGAGCCAGCCGTGCTCAGGAATTCTGGGAGTTGAAGTCCACGAGTCATAAAAGGGCCATGGTTCCCAACCTTGTTCTAAATCTGAGAGTGAGAACAATTAACCAGTGGAACGACTTGCCTCCAGAAGTTGTGGGTGCTCCAATACTGGAGGTTTTTAAGAAGAGATTGGAATGGTATACGGTCTCCTGCTTGTCTGTTGTTGTATCTTATGATTTATGATTCATCACTTGTTCCTTGTATGTACACTGAGAACTTACGCACCAGAGACGAATTCCTTGTGTGTCCAATCACACTTGGTCAATAAAGAATATTCTATTCTAAATTGGGGAAAAAAAGAAAGTTTAAGAAAATTGCTGAATCCTACCATATTGCATTATCATCAGACATCAAAGGACTAGACAGGCTGTTTGGAGGATTAAATTGATAGTTTTCTAATGCCTTTATTGAGTTTATTACCCTTTAATTCTTTTACTGTTTGATATAGGCATGCTCCTTTTGCGATCTCTTGTGTTTTTCATTTATTCTGCCTGCTTTATATGCTTTTCAAAAACAGTGTAAATAAATAAGTCAAATAATTTCTGCCAACAGAAACGAGCTTGGTCCCGAAGCAAATGAAAAACTGTTTCAAAAGCAGTTTCAAACTGTTGTTGCGAGAAATATATGATGGCCGAGGTGGACTAGGTCATAATGGAAATCCTTTCCTGACAAATAGATTTTCTTTCCATTCAAATATTTATCTACAGTGTACAAATTGCACCAGCAGTTGGATATACTCAGCCGCAAACTTTGATTTTGAGAACTGGGGTGTGGATTTCACGTTCCAATAAATTGGACATCTCCAAGAAAACATATAATAAATTATGCACATGTGTGTGAATAAACATTAATAGACTTTAAAGATCAGAAAAACATGGGGGGGGGAAGATAAAATAGTTTTGAATGCAAGTGTTTCCAGCGGATGGAGGGATGGAGGGATGGAGGGATGGAGGGAGGGAGAGAGATGGATAGCTGGAGAGAGAGAGATGATAGATAGATAGATAGATAGATAGATAGATAGATAGATAGATAGATAGATAGATAGATAGATAGATAGATAGATAGATAGATAGATAGATAGATAGATAGATAGATAGATAGATAGATAGATAGATAGATAGATAGATAGATAGATAGATAGATAGAACAGAATAGAGAATGGAATGGAATAGAATTAGAATAGAATTGAAAATATGGAATGGAATGGACTAGACTGGATTGGAATGGAATAGAATAGAATAGAATAGAATAGAATAGAATAGAATAGAATAGAATAGAATAGAATAGAATAGAATAGAATAGAATAGAATAGAATAGAATAGAATAGAATAGAATAGAGGAATGGAATGGAATGGAATAGAATAGATTAGAGTAGATATGGATTGGAATGGAATGGAATGGAATGGAATGGAAAGGAATAGAATAGAATGGAATGGAATAGAATAGAATAGAATAGAATAGAATAGAATAGAATAGAATAGAATAGAATAGAATAGAATAGAATAGAATAACAGAGTTGGAAGAGACCTCATAGGTCATCTAGTCCAGCCCCCTGCCCAAGCAGGAGACCCTACACCATTTCTGACAGATGGCAGTCCAGATGGTAGATGGCCGAAGGTGTTGATGAAGATTTGTCTATGTTGTTATCACATGCTCCTTCTGATGCAGACAGTCCATGACTTACAAGAATTTGTTTAGTGACCACTCAAAGTTACAACAGCACTGGAAAAAAGTGACTTATCATTTTTCACACTTCCCACAATTGCAGCAACCCCACGGTCACGTGATCAAAATTCGGACGCTTGGCAGCTGACTCCTATTTATGACGGTCGCAGCGTCCTGGGGGTCATGCGATCTGCTTTTGTGACCTTCTGACCAGCAAAGTCGATGGGGGGAAGCCAGATTCATTTAACAACCGTGTTACTGACTTAACAACTGCACCGATCCACTCAACAACCGTGGCAGGAAAGGTCATAAAGCAGGGTAAAACTCTCTCAACCAATGTCTCCCTTAGCTGCAGACATTTTGGGCTCCATTGCGGTCGTAAGTCGGGGAATATCTGCACGGTCTTCCTTAGATGTGCGTTTCAAGGTGGAGAAGAACACTCCTCTCCACTTGTAAAAGTTGTTAATAAAGCTTTCCTCTCTGGGTGTTGCACTCACAGGCACACCACATTAAAAAAAACCCATGCATTTAAATTCTGGTTGTCATTGACCTTTCTCCCCCCGCTTCAAATTTTTTTGCGTTTGAGGTGAGCCGTTGTTTAGCGTGAATCAAATGTAACACGTCTCGTTGTTTCCCCTTGCTGTTTAAAGCCATCTCTCCTGCAAAGATTTATCTCAGTACATTTTAATTACATGCTATAGAGATCCACTGCCTTGTTGTTGTGTATTTGTGAACAGCTAAAAAAACGAAGAGAAACGGGAAAGAGGGAGGGTACAAGCAGACTTCACATAATTGCTGTTGCCAGAGAAACCACTTTCTTGTTGTCTGGGCATGTAGATCTATTGGAAGCACACACTCATCTTGCTGGGTGTGTTTGTGTGTGTGTGTGTGTGTGTGTGTGTGTGTGTGTGTGTGTGAGAGAGAGAGAGAGAGAGAGAGAGAGAGAGAGAGAGAAGCAAAAAGCAGAAAAAAAATTACTGGGGAATACAAACCAAAATGCATTTGAAGTGTCAAATTATTCCTCTCCTCTCTCCTCTCTCTCTCTCTCTCTCTTCTCTCTCTCTCTCTCTCTCTCTCTCCTCTCTTCTTCTCTCTCTCCCTCCCTCTCTCTCTCCTCTCCCTCCCTCTCTCTCCCTCTCCCTCTCCCTCTTCTTTCTCTCTCTCCTCTCTTCTTCTCTCCCTCCCTCCCTCTCTATCTATCTATCTACCTCCCTCCCTCTCCCTCTCCTCTCTGTTCTCTCTCCCCTCCCTCTCTCTCTCCCTCCCTCCCTCCCTCTCTCTCCCTCTCCCTCTATCTTCTTCTCTCTCTCCCTCTCTCTCATCTCTCCTCTCTCCTCCCTCCCCCTCTCTCCTCTCCCTCTCCCTCTCTCCCTCCCTCTCTCTTTCTCTCTCTCTGCCACCCTCCCTTACTTACGACCACAATTGAATCCAAAATTTCAGCTGCTATGCAAGAAAGTTGTTCGTTGAGTTTTGCCCCATTTTACGATCTTGCTTGCCATAGATGTTAACTGAGTCACAGCAGTTGTTAACACGGTTGTTCTATTGAGTAACACCGTTGTTAAGTGAATCTGGCTTCTCCATTGACTTTGCTTGTCAGAAGGTCACGAAAGGGACAATGTAACCGTCCCAAGTACGTGCCAGTTGCCAAGCATTCAAATTTTGATCATGTGACTGTGGGGATGCTGCAACAGCCGCCGTGTGTGGAAAACGGTCCAAAGTCACTTTTTTTTAGTGCCATTTTAACTTTGAATAGTCACTCAACGAACTCTTGTAAATTGAGGATTAACTACATTGAGTGATCATGACTCAGGGACTCCCTTAGCTATGAATGAGAGAATTTTAAGAATTCCAGAACAGAAGTGTTTTTTTATTTATTTTGCTTTGTTTTGTTTTGTTTTTGCTATTTCTGCTCAGTCACTCTCTTAAGATATTAGTCTGCCAGCAGTCCTTGTTCATGCTCAAACCTCTCAAGATGTCCATGGGTTTCAGCAAGTCGTAGCATCTGGCTGACCTTGTTTAGCAAGCCACTTTGAGACCCCTGCCAGGAAAACGGCAAGAACAAATCAAGCTTGGATATTGACGTTGCATTTTAAACAAGAAGTGGGTTCCTCACTTGAGAAGCTACTCTGTCAAGTTGTAAAGGAACTGATCCGGCAAAATTATAGACATCTGCCATGGCTGAGCACCATCGCTTGCTGTTGGGAGACGTCTTCTGTAAAGCCCAAACCAAGAAATACATGTGTTAGGAGACTAGATGAATCACAACTGAGCAATTAATGCTCCTTTCCTTTGGCAGGCGCAAGAAACCAGAAACCAAGGCTGTTCAAATGAATCCAGGTTTTATCCAAGTTTACCCGAGCTAGCTCTCTACAAGAATCAAGGCAAATTGGCGGTAGATAAGAGTCAACAGAATTCAAAGTGGGCTGGTCTTAGATCTCTTGTGTGTATGAAAGCATTCCAAACTGATAACGCCCTTGACTCCTCCCTTGGGCTTATTAGTCTGGTCATCTCCTACCTCACTTGTGGATATAATAATTATGGTTTCAAAATAGACCAGTACCTGAAGAAGACTATTCATTATAACTAAAGTCTTCAGTCAACCCAATACAGCACAAGCAATGCAAACCCTAAATAGAATTATACTGCCATACGTGCAGTGGTGGGATTCAGCCGGTTCGCACCAGTTCGGCTGAACCGGTAGCTAAGTTTTGTTGAGTTCGGAGAACCAGCTGAATGCACATCACTTCCAGAAGTCCGTTCTAGGCCTCGGAGGCCTGGAGCAGGCCTCCTAGGCCTAAAACGGCCTGCTGGAAGTGCATGGATGCCACTTCCGGAAGTCCATTCTAGGCCTGAGAGGCCTGGAGGAGGCCTCCCAGACCTTGAACAGCCCACTGGAAGTGCATGGCTGCCACTTCTGGAAGTCCGTTTTAGGCTTTGGAGGCCTGGAGGAGGTGCCTGGATGCCACTTCCGGAAGTCCATTCTAGGCCTCGGACCCCCAGGCCTGCATCCACGCAGAGAACCGGTTGTTCGGGTATTTGAATCCCGCCACTGCATATATGCCTTCATACCCATAGCTTACATTTTCTTTTTTAAAAAATTAAGGGTCCTTGGTTAATCCAGACCATGAATCATGCCATTTCTTTGAATTATTTCTTTCTGTTCCATAAACCCACTTTTTTCCCCCTAGCTCTCGTGTGCGAGAATAACTCAGGCTGTCAATAGTTTTATTTCTTATTTGAAATTCTGCTTACTAGAGCAGCTTTGGAGAGAAACATCTCATTCATCTAATCGACAAACGCTGACATGATGCAGCATTCATTCCTACTCATACACAATAATGTCAGAAATTCTGGTGTGTTTCTCTCATTCGCTTCCTTTTTTTTCTCGACACGACTTGGCAACCTACAATTTATCTTTTGGTTCTTTCATATGGAGCTCTGAATCTGAATGCTTAACCCCTTATAGCTACTAAGTTATAATTATATGAAATGTTTGGTCACCACGATGTAAAAAAGACGTTGAGACTCTAGAAAGAGTGCAGAGAAGAGCAACAAAGATGATCAGGGGACTGGAGGCTAAAACATATAAGGAACGGTTGCTGGAATTGGGAATGTCTAGTTTAATGAAGAGAAGGACAAGAGGTGACATGATAGCAGTCTTCCAATATCTCAGGGGCTGCCACAAAAAAGAGGGAGTCAAGCTATTCTCCAAAGCGCCTGAAGGCAGGACAAGAAGTAACGGATGGAAACTAATCAAGGGGAGAAGCAACCTAGAACTAAGGAGAAATTTCCTGACAGTTAGAACAATTAACCAGTGGAACAACCTGCCTCCAGAAGCGGTGAATGCTTCAACACTGGAAGTTTTTAAGAAGAGACTGGACAGCCATTTGTCCGAAATGGTATAGGGTTTCCTGCCTGAGCAGGGGGTTGGACTCGATGACCTCCATGGTCCCATCCAACTCTGTTATTTTGTCATTCAGACATCCATGAATGTTGATTTTGGAGGCCTTTTCTACCTATTAGGAGTTTTAATGTTTGGGAAGATGGAGTGAATTTTTTTGTGCCTGAGTATTATAGAAAGAGGAGACACGTCCAGCCATGTCTATTATTATTATTTTTTTGCAAGGAGGAACAAAGGACTGAAAGGAAGTTGGAAATGAAGTTGGACAGGGGAAAATAAGAGTCTAAAAAGAAAGAAAATGAAGCAGGAAAACTATATTATGCCTATGAATAAGAGAAAAGTAAATGATAGAAAGAAGGCAAAGTGATAAAAAAAGGATAGAGGGGATTTGCTCATGAATAACCAGATGCAGAAAAAAATAAAGCTGAAAAAATATTTTTTAAAAAAATAATAATAACCAGCCAGTGGAGGAGTTTTCCTTCCTTCCTTCCTTCCTTACTTCCTTACTTCCTTCCTTCCTTATTTACTTACTTCTTTTTCCTTCCTCTTCCTTCCTTCCTCTTCCTTCCTTCTTTTCTTCCTCTTCCTTCCTTTTTTTTCCTTCCTTCCTTCCTTTTGCTTCCTTCCTTTTGCTTCCTTCCTTTCTTCTTCCTTCCTTCGTTCCTTCCTTCCTTCCTCTTCCTTCCTCTTCCTTCCTTCCTTCCTTCCTCTTCCTTCCTTCCTTCCTTCCTCTTCCTTCCTTCTTCCTTCCTTCTTTCCTTCCTTCCTTCCTCTTCCTTCTTTTTTCCTTCCTTCCTTCCTTCCTTCCTTCCTTCTGCTTCCTTCCTTCTTCCTTCCTTCTTTCTTCTTCCTTCCTTCCTTCCTTCCTTCCTTCCTTCCTTCCTTCCTTCCTTCCTTCCTTCCTATGAAATCCGTAAGGTGGTTCATTGCATCTCAAGGTCTACTTCCATTTCCGCATAATGCAGACAGGCCTGCAGGAATGAATCAAATTCAGAATAAATCAATGAAGCTGAGTAATAGAGAAATTCAGGAGTGGAAAAATAAGATATATATTTTTTGCATAACCCATAATAGAACTATTAAATTCAGTGCCACAAGGTGAAAAGAGATCACCGGTTTAGAGATCAATTCACGAAAGAGCTGTGAGTCATGATGGTTATATATTACATCCAGTTCCAGAAAATCTCCACGAACATTTTTCGGGACGTGATCAAGATCTTCTCTTTCTCCTTGTAGGTTTCCATAAACATTTGTTTAATCACTGTGATCTCAAAACCCTGATCCCTTATAAATGTCTATGGAGATTCTCAGTCATCCAGGTCATGGTTGTCCCAAAGATGCTTTTTCAAGAGGCAACTGGACTTTCTTTGTTTTTCCTTGAAGATGTTTCCCTTCTCATCCAAGAAGCTTCTTCAGATCTGACTTCAGTTCTGTCAGAACTGATGAAGCTTCTTGGATGAGAAGCGAAACGCCTTCAAGGAAAAACAAAGAAAGTCCAGTTTTGAAAAAGCACCTTTGGGATTTAATCCATCATAGGTTTTTTTCCCCCTTATGTTCTTAAGATCACACTAGATAACAACAGTAGACAATGAGGGTGCTTACCACAAGGAGGTTGAGGGTTTGGTGAACTGGTGTAAGGAAAACAGCCTAGTTTTAAATAGCGGAAAAACCAAAGAGATCATTGTTGATTTCAGAAAAGGCACAGCCACACTTCTCTGTGCATTAATGATTCATCTGTGGAGATGGTTACCAGCATCAAATTCCTGGGTGTGCAGTTAACAAGTAGGCTGGCTTGGTCGCTCAACAGTGAGACCCTGGTGAAGCGGGCACAGCAGAGCCTGCATTTTCTGCGTCGCATGAGAAAAGCACATCTTCCTTCCCCTGTCCTGACCACTTTCTACAGAGGGACGATCGAGAGCATCCTGTCCTACCGCATCACAGTCTGGTTTGGAAGCATCACTGCTTCAGACAGGAAGGCAGTGCAGAGAGTGGTGAGGATGGCTGAAAAGATCATTGGCAGTTCCCTCCCTTCCATCCAGGACATGGCACAGAAGCATTGCTTGAGCAGGGTCCGCAAGATTGTCTGGGACACTACACATCCTCTTCACGACCTGTTTTCCTTGTTACCTTCTGGGAGGAGGGAGCTCCGTGGTATCCAAAGCAGAACATCCAGATTCAGTCACAGTTTTGTTCCATACAGTATTAAGCTTGTGAACTCTAAAGTTTCCTCCTTCCTTTACGTATTCAAGATAGTGATTAATATTTATATGTTACTTATATGTAAGGGTGTAGGTCTATACATATGTTGTATATAGTATGTTTTAAATGTGTGTTATGTATGTGTACACTTTGAGAGCAAGCAACTAAATTTCATTTTTAATGTGTGCCATTGTGCCCACAGGAAAAAATGTCAATAAAGGTTATCTAATCTAGATCAACCAGTAATTTGTAGGCTCTCTGCATTCAGACATTAAATGCAACCTATAGCATTTAACTGGGTTGTAGTGCTGTCTATACTGGCCCTAGTTAATGGAACTATTCCAGATCTGTTTGCCTATGGTTGTGAATACCAGAAAGTGATCAAATAAAGTAAAGAACTTAAACCTAACATTGGCTGCTTAATAAGCCGGATCCATTTCTATTTTAAGAACTTTTAACAGTCTTGGGCGAGGGCAGTATAATTTAATGCAAAGAACTTAAATCTAAGCTCATTACATTTTTCTAGAATGCATCATTAGTATAGTAAGGGGAGTGTTTATTTGTATGCTCTAATGAGATCTTGTCAGTATTGTTGATGACATTTTGCGCATTTGTGTAAGAGGGGCTTTATTGATCGCAAAGGCATTTCCTATTTTACCGCTCTCGGTAATCAGGAGCCCAAACGGGCTTCCTTACAACTCCTGAATTGTATGTCCAGAGGCATCAATCTGAATTTCGTTGATAAGCTGTTTTGTCAGAAGTTACCATTTCCTGAAATAATAAACCCACTGAGACCATTGGAGCTGTAGAAATCAGAAGCCAGCAATTAATTCTAACCGAATGTATTTAATAATATATGATGATGCTGAGCATATGCTACTGCTAGCGATCAAAAGAAATATTAAACCTTTTTTTAAAAAAACGCGTAGATTTGTCCTGGACATTAACACAAATGCCAATTTGGAGAAGATTTTTGAGGAAACAAGTGCATCTTCTACTAGGGCTGTGACACCTAAGTAACAATGGTTTGTTATAAAGCCTATAACAATGGTATATTTAGACCTTTAATTGCATCAAGCAATTATTTTATGTCAATGTGCCTACTCCAACCAAATCATACGGTGTCCTCCTATGCAGAATCTACAGCTGGAAAATACCTGTTATTATTAATATTATTCCTGCTCAGCTTTACATTTTGTAGATGCATTGATTTTGGAGAGTATTATCTCTCTTCAGTTCCAAAGAATTTGACTCACCTTGCAAATCACTTCATCTCTGATTTGCTAATTGCTAACTATTTTTGGTCTGTTCAGATATCCTATGCAACTCGTTAACTTTCCTTTAAGTTAAAAATGTATATAGAGGCAACAATGCTGGGTAATGTCGCACTGATTTATAAGGTAGTTATTTACGCCGCGTAGATTTCCAGCACGTAGAAAGGAGATAAAATGTAAGAGCACCTGTAATGCTTCATCTGCAGTGGGAATTGAGACAGCCACCTGAGCTCACAGGTCATTCTGCATCGTCCAAACTTGATTTCTTAGGATTTGTAATGTTAGTTTCTCTTTATTTCCTTAAATTAATTGTAGCTGCCCACTCCAACAGACTCTGGGTGGCTTATAAAATCTAATACAAAATTAAACAATTAAAAGCATGTGGAGTGATGATGTTGCCTAGTTGCGTAATGAAACATCAGCAAGCAAATGGCCAAACTCAGAAAGCACCAAGGATCCCACAGTTGTCCTCTTCCTCTTCCTCCTCCTTCTTTCCGCAAACCTCCTTCCCTTGTAGCACTGATGATGTTACCTAGTTGGGTAATGAAACGTCTGCAAGAAAACAATTGAGATCATAGTGCACTAAGAACCCTATGGTTGTCGTTGTCCTCCTCCTCGTTCTCCTCCTCCTCCTCCTCCTCTTCCTCCAACTTCTCTCCCTTGTAGCACTGATGATGTTACCTAGTTGGGTAATGAAACATCTGCAAGAAAACAACTAAGATCATAGTGCACCAAGGACCCTACGGTCGTTGTTGTCCTCCTCCTCCTCCTCCTCCTCCTCCTCCCTCCTCCTCCTCTTCCTCCAACTTCTCTCCCTTGTAGCACTGATGATGTTACCTAGTTGGGTAATGAAACATCTGCAAGAAAACAACTAAGATCATAGTGCACCAAGGACCCTACTGTCGTCGTTGTCCTCCCCCTTCTCCTCCTCCTCCTCCTCCTCCTCTTCCTCCAACTTCTCTCCCATGTAGCACTGATGATGTTACCCAGTTGGGTAATGAAACATCTGCAAGAAAACAACCAAACTCAGATAGCACCAAGGGCCCCACGGGTCAACCCTGAGCTACAGATATCACCTTCCATCTGAATTTTAAAAAAATCCGTTTATATGATTATCAACCCTTATTTTTTTTAATCTTTGCATGTCTGTGTTTTTCTCTCAACTACTCTCTGAGAATCTGGACAAATCAGAATTTGCTATTAGAGCACCACCAGGGAAAATATTGCTTGTGTAAAGACTTCAAATTTTCAGCAATAGCCACTATTTAAATGGACTTCCTGGTTTGAGAGACTGCCGGTTCCCCAGGCTTGAATATGATGGTGAATGTTATTTTAGTGGGTTTCCAAATTCCAAACAGAGCTTTTTTTTTATGCCGCAACCTGGGGGGGAAGCACAAGCATTCAGGGATACATTTTTTAAATGAAATTAGACACGGCAAAGATCATATTAAAAGATACCACCTTCATGCCTTTGCTTCGTGCCTGGAAGATAACCAACCATGTGGGCAATGACTGGACAGCTCCACGTTTGCTGTAGGGAGCGAAGCTTATTCTGTCGGAAGGCCAGAGAGGTAATTCACAAGATATTGCTAACTTTGGAGAATAGTGAAAGACCAGTCTTGCCAAATTAAAATGATCTCATTGAAAAGCAGCAGGCTCAGGGGGATAAATGGAAACCAGATTGAAAGTCACATCCTGTGAGCTACGGATAGTCCATGACTTAACAATCATTCGTTTAGCGACCAAACGTACAATAATATTGAGAAAAATTACTTATGAACGCTTTTCATATTTATGACTGTTGCAGCATTCTTCTTTTTCTGCTCCTGCTCCCTCCTCCTCCTCCTCCTCCTCCTCCTCCTCCTCCTCCTCCTTCTCCTTCTCCTTCTCCTTCTCCTTCTCCTTCTCCTTCTCCTCCTCCTTCTCCTTCTCCTTCTCCTTCTCCTTCTCCTTCTCCTTCTTCTTCTTCTTCTTCTTCTTCTTCTTCTTCTTCTTCTTCTTCTTCTTCTTCTTCTTCTTCTTCTTCTTCTTCTTCTTGTGCTGCTGTTTCTGCTTCTGCTTCTCCCTCTTCCTTTTCTCCTCCTCCTCCTCCTCCTTCTTCGCCTGGGAACTTAGAATGTGTTAAACATCCATAAATATGTATATATGCATTCATTTACCATTTGTGTAAAGACTCAACGTAAAGAACAAGTACGAGTTTAAGAAACTTTTCAGATTCAGCATTTGTGTGAGGAATTTACGTAGTTATTTATATACATACTCCACGTAAAGTGTTCTTAATCTCCATCAATAATGTCACAGACACTGGGGGGGGGGGGAAACACTAAAAATTAATGTTGTAATTACATCCTCTGCGATCCGACAGAGAGATGATTTACAGCATCCTCCTTGTTAGCTACAAGGCAAAAAAACTGGGTGCCTTTGAAAAATCTGTTTATCTCATTAAAACAAAAGTGAAATTCGCAAAAAAATCTCCGGTGCCGGGATTTGCGTCTATGGCATAGATCCATCAGCCGCTTCGGGTAAATCAACAGCATATCACATCTGACCACACAAAAATACAGAACTTTAGAACTTTAATTGAGAATAAAGCTAAAGTAAATAGGTGTGATGTTAAGAAGAATTCACTTGCGCTCGATTAGGCCGAAAAAGGATTTTCGTTTCATAGGAGATCAATGCGAAGGGAAGGGAGGATGATTTGTGTACTATTGAAAACTGGCTTCAGTTTTTATTAGGTTTGCTGAGCCCAAAACATTTCGGATGTTTTGCTTTGACAACATATGGAGATGCAACCATTTTTCTTCTTATGTTTTACTCTTAGAATTAGAGTTAGAAATAGATGATACGGGGGGGGGGGGGGGAGGAAGAATGTGCATGGGAGTTTAGTTAGACATAACAATATTGTAACTAGTGTGTGAACCAAGGTTATTGAAATAAGAGATGATAAGAATTGGCGGGTTGGAGAACTGGAGGGAAAGCCTGCATTTCAAACTAATTGGAGAATGTGATTTATGACAATTAACTAGAGGAGGGAATTGTACTTTGATACTATGTGCTCAGGGGAGGGCAATTCAGATTTTGGCTTTGCCTATGTCCTGCCGATGCTATGCTACTCGAATAAAGATTCTTTAAGGTAAACAATGCCTCAAAGCTCTTTGAAGAGTTTCATCTGTCGGAATCATGACACATGATATTGTAGAATTCTTTTATTTCTAACGTTCACTCTTAAAGTGAGTGGTGCACAAATACAGGTAGTCCACAACTGAGCCCCAAATTTCTAAGTGCTAAGTGAGACCTTTGTTAAGTGAATGTTGTCCCATTTTACGACCTTTCTCGCCACCGTTGTTAAGTGAATCACTGCGATTGTGAAGTTAGTGTTAACTTAAGTGAATCTGGCTTTCCCCATTGACTTTTGCTTGTCGCAAAAGGAGATCGCGTGACACCCCGGGACGCTGCGACCGTCATAAATGTGAGTCAGTTGCCAAGCGTCTGAATTTTGATCACGTGACTGGGGGGGATGCTGAAACGGTCGTAACTCACTTTTTTTCAGTGCCGTTGTAACTCTGGATGGTCACTAAATGAACCGTTGTAAGTTTGTAAGTACTCAGTTTGGAAATTTAATAGAACTATAATATGAAGCACAAACTGAACTAGATTGATGGTTGTGCTAAGGTAATGATTTGACTGTATTTGAATCGAATTAGCAATTTAAAAAGCTTAGAGGTGTTTTTTTCCCCAAAAAACCAGAGAAATTAACTTCTTTTTTTCTTAGTCAAGTCAAATTGGGAGAAATCAGTGAATTAAATTAATAATTTGAGCAGGATAAGGGTCTGTTGTTCCAATAGATTTTAAAGTCGTTTTGTTTTTCGGGCAGCGTCGATTCTCTTGAATCCTCTTCAAAGTGAATTAAAAACCCCAGTTTTCTTCCTGTGTAAACCACTCATGTGTTAATTAAAGGCACCGGCGCCTACAGTATGTGCCTAGGCTGTCACGTGACTCCAAATTTATGAGTGAGATCTCATGAAAAGTTGTGGCATGAGGCCTCTGTGGTGCAAATTACCATCTGTGTGCATGCAGCATTCACTCAACGAAGATCTGGCATTCAGATCAGTGGGAGTGAAGTTCTTGAATAGTTTCATGAGCCTTCCTTCCTTCCTTCCTTCCTTCCTTCCTTCCTTCCTTCCTTCCTTCCTTCCTTCCTTCCTTCCTTCCTTCCTTCCTTCCTCTCCTTCCTTCCTTCTTCCCTCCCTTCCTCCCTCTCCTTCCTTCCTTTCCCTCTCTGTCCTTCACTTCTTCCCTCCCTCCCTCTCTCTCCTTTCTTGTTCCTTCCTCCCTCCCTCCCTCTCCCTTCCTTCCTTCCTACCTTCCCTCTTTCCCTCCTTCCTTTCTCCATCCTTCCACTCCCTGTCCTTCCCTCCCTCCCTCACCAATTTTCCTACTTCCTGTTGTCCATCATGTTGATTGACCCTTCCTTCCTTCCTTCCTTCCTTCCTTCCTTCCTTCCTTCCTTCCTTCCTTCCTTCCTTCCTTCCCCTCTCTGTCCTTCCCTCCCTCCCTCCATCTCTCTCCTTCCTTCTTCCTTCCTCTCTCCCTCCTTCTCTCTCCCTTCCTTCCTTCCTTCCTTCCTTCCTTCCCTCCTTTCTCCCTCCTTCCCTTCACTGTCCTTCCTTCCGTCCCTTCCTCACCAATCTTCCTGCTTCCTATTGGCCATCATATTGATTGACCCACCCTTCCTTCCTTCCTCCCTCCCTCCCTCCCTCCCTCCCTCTGTCGGTGTTCCTGGAGAAATCATTGCAGTTTTTTGGCAAGATTTCAGAAAAGATTTCCCATTGCCTGCTTATTAGGGTTGAGAGAGAGTGACTGGCCCAAGGTAACCCAATTGGCTTTACACCTAAAGCAGGACAAGAACTCTGGGTCTCCCGCTTTCTACTCTGATACCGTAACAACCACCCCAAACTGCCCCTTTTCAACAGTGTCTGCCCCGAGCCCCCCTTAGCTCCTCTGTGGTTAGGACGGAAAGCAGAATTAGCAGAGTATCTGAACGCTGAACAACGTTGCACGTTTTGGCTTGTAGTCTTACATATTTTTTGTCTTCTGTAGTCCTAGGACAGAAACGTTGAGCATGATGCTTCAAAAGTCTAGAACCCTTCAGTCTTATGATTTATGTAGCTTTATTTGTGGCAGGGACCTGTGCCTCAGCTGGTTAATAGACTCTTATTATCATGCACGATGCTTCCTTTAAGCGAGAAAAAAAGAGACTTAATGATCTGCTTATTAGCCAGTTTTCTTACTTCTCAAATCAGTTCCCCGCTTTAAGTGGCCTAATGGACCTTGGAAAGGTTCTATTTTTGGCAGCATAAATCTCGTTTGACAGGCATTTTAATACTCTTTCTGCATGAGGAAAAAAAAATAACCTCATTCATATATACCCTTATTTTATGCAAGGGCTATAATTCAAAGAATAACTATTAAGCTTGTCACCTCGCTCATAAACAAGGACATTTCATAAGGACTGTAATTAAAAGACTTTCAAAAGTTGCTACCAAATTATCATTTTTAATGCGCTCAAAGGGGGAAACTGTTAACTCCATGACTGGCAAAGAATCACAGGAATTAAAAATTAAGCTTCATTTAAGTTGAGCTGAATCTAAATGAAGTGAAACCAAATTTCTTTCTTTTCTTTTCTTTTTCCCACCTGACCCTACTCACTATATTTTGGGGTATAGTCCTGGCCTAGAAAACGTTGTAGTTTGGCTTAGAAACTCCCAGAGGGATTCTGAGGGGAAATTGCCAGAAGTGGTTCCCCCCCCCATATAGAAATGGCAGTCCATTCCCATAGCACTGATGATATTACCTAGTTGGGTAATGAAACGTCTGCAAGAAAACAACCCAGCTCAGAGAACACTAAAGGCCCTTCAACTATTCCCCTTTATTGGTACCATTCCCATTCTTCAGAAAGAAGCAGAAAATTAAGAAAATGTGTTTGAGTACAAATTCTCTGGAGAGATTTGGAACAGGTGGTGTAATAGAAGACCAGGTAGAACTGGGGGTCGGAGTTAAGTGACTACAGCAGGGGTCTTCAAACTAGGCCCTTTTATGACTTGTGGACTTCAACTCCCAGAATTCTTCAGTCGGCCATTTTGATGAAACTGCAGGCTTGGATCCAGACCAGGGGTCTTCAAATTTGGCCCTTTTATGACTTGTGGACTTCAACTCCCAGAATTCCTCAGTGCACGCTGGCTGAGGAATTCTGGGAGTTGAAGTCCACAAGTCACAAAAGGGCCAAGTTTGAAGACCCCTGGCCCACAGTCATTGCATTGTCACAAACGATTCAAGTCCAAACCCTCTTGAATTCCATTGACCCATATCCGGCACCAATTTAGTACTGAATTTTAGTTGAGTAGATTCCTATGTATGGGCTTAAGCAATAAACCTTATGAACTGCAACTTAAGGTGTGGTCCTGATGCTTTGGGTCTGTCGTTAACCTAGTCAACTGGTACAATATTAAATTGGCACCAGATAAGGGTCAATGGCATTCAAAAGTGGCTGGACCTGGACCGTTTGTGGCAACGTAACAATTCTAAGCTAATGACTCACTTAACTCTGTCCCCAGTTCTGTCTGCTCTTCTTCCATGAGACAGCAACCAAACAATCTCTTTATTAAAGAAAAAAGTATATTCGCAAAGCAAGTGGAATCTTAATAATGACACAGTAAGAATCCTTCTTGATTCAACAGAGCTCCATTTTTCCAAATGACCCTGGTTTGGGGAACCGAGTCCGTGGATGGAATAATCAAGATCTATATTTGGCCCTCAAAGGGTATCAGATGTTCCCTAATGATCTTAGAAATCCATATTAAAACAGCAGACTTGCTAAAGGAAGATGTGACCCTATGGATATCCAATACCTTTGGCGCCATTTGTTGGTAACACCTCATAGGAGATGACCGATAAACCAATGTTATTTTTTGTGGGTATTCTACAGTTAGATTCACAGTCTAAGACTGGTGGTGGAAACTTAATAATTCAAATCCTAACCACAGACCTAAGTTTTATTAAGGTAGCATCTAGGAATATAGGCTGGGTGTTTCTTTTATAAAATATGGGTATTCAGGTCTGATAAATTCAATATTTACAGGGCTCCAAGGGCTCCAGACATTATTATTATTATTATTATTATTATTATTATTATTATTATTATTATTATTATTATTATTATTATTATTATTATTATTATTATTATTATTATTATTATTATTATTATTGTCAGCAACACAGACAGATGTTTAGCCTAGATTTGGCATTTGTATCCACCTATTGAGTCCTTCCCAAGAATCTGGGATAGGCAGATGTTGTTCTTTGGTAGTAAAGGAGCAGCAGGATGGAAGCTGTTCCAAGTAAAGCTGCCTTTTGCAATTGACTAATGGCGATTTTGTCAATGCCGAGGGTGATCAAGTGATGCTTCGGTTGTTTTGGGATTGCACCCGAGGTGCCTATTACCATTGGCGCTACCTTTGCTTGCTTTTGCCACAGTTTTTTCTATTTCTATTTGCAGGTCTTTGTATTTTGTGACTCTCTAGTTTTTTCTCTTCTATTCTGCAGATCCAGGTCCTACACCGTCCATTATTCAGAGTTTGGGGTTTTTTTTTTATCTTACTGGCAATTTATAAGTCTGGGGTGTTATGCAGCAGGTCTGAATTCTAAAGTCCCAGAATACTTTTGTTGTTGTTAGTTGCGAAGTCGTGTCCAACCCCTCGCAACCCCATGGACAACGTTCCTCCAGGCCTTCCTGTCCTCTACCATCTTCTGGAGTCCAGTTAAGCTCACGCCTACTGCTTCAGTGACTCCATCCAGCCACCTCCTTCTCTGTCGTCCCCTTCTTCTATTGCCCTCAATCTTTCCCAGCATCAGGCTCTTCTCCAGTGAGTCCTTCCTTCTCATTAGGTGGCCAAAGTACTTGAGTTTCAACTTCAGGATCTGGCCTTCTAAAGAGCAGTCAGGGTTGATCTCCTCTAGGACAGACTGGTTTGATCGCCTCGCAGTCCAGGGGACTCGCAGGAGTCTTCTCCAGCACCACAGTTCAAAGGCCTCAATTCTTTGGTGCTCAGAATACTTTAGCTTCTTCCTTTTCTATCACAGTACTTTGAAAATTATCATGGTTCCTTGCACAGTCAGCCAGATGTTTAGACTAGATTTGGCATTTGTATCCACCTATTGAGTCCTTCCCAAGAACCTGGGATGATCATGATGATAATGATTTGCAATTATTGGAATAATTCTTTCCTGCACACAGATTTATTGTTAAAAACAATGAGGCAATGTATTTGAAGAGAAACTGTGATGCCGTTAATATTTTCCCCTGTTATCAGTTCACATATGATATTTGGATATGTTCAGTGAAGGTATTGTTGCACTTAGTCCCCGTTGAAATAGTGGGAAAGAAGTTATGGTTAATTTATGGAGATATACACACACACAGAGAGAGAGAGAGAGAGAGAGTGATAGGGTATTATTTTAAATGTATCATTATTGCGGTAGATGTTTTTGTGTTAATATTTGCTTTAAGCATTGCTCTGAGCTACTTAATTTTATTTAGCCTATTCGACCGATTTCTAATTAACCATATTGTCGTTTTCTTTTGTTGTACTATCTCATGGGTCGGCCAGCCGAAACATCCAACGAGCCGCACGGACCCGTTTCCCTAAAAAAAAAAACCCCTGGGAGCCGCACCCGCCCGCGCATGCGCGCCCGCCCGCACATGCGCACCCGTTCGCGCATGCGCACGCGCACCCGCCCGCGCATGTGCACCCCCGCACCCGCCCGTGCATGCGCACCCGCCCGCGCACGTGCGCATGCGCCCCCCAAAATGGCGGCGGAGGCTCCGGAGCCGCAGGTGATGCCTCAAAGAGCCGCATGCGGCTCCGGAGCCGCGGGTTGCCGACCCGTGTACTATCTCCTTCTCCTCCTCTTGCTCAATATTTATTATTGCCTTTGTGGTCATTTGGCCCGATGGATTTTAACGAGATTTAAATTTAATGATAGGACCCGCCCCATTGTTTTTTTGTAAACATATGAGTAAGTGAGATTCGAATTCAATTCAGTCCTCCTGTCTAGATTTAGGATATTAAATGTTTGGTTTTCTCAGCATAATGTGGAAAAAATATGTTTTTGGAAAGGATGGTAGAGGATGTTTATTCATAACTAAGCAAAGGCGTTTCTATAAACTCTGTTTATACGTTTATTCTCCTTTAAGGTAAGAGATTGTTCCTTATCAGGAGACGATGCTTCAAAGCAATAGCATTCTTCGCACCGTATCCTCAGCTGTCGTTACGCAGGAGATAAAAATGCAACCTACCAACGCAGTTATTTCTTTTTGGCCTGAAATGTAGATTTAACAGAGGGAGACAATTCCTGCCATCCCCGCGTCCTGGTTCTGAAGGACGAGTCACGCCACAAGCATTCACGTCTTCCTGCTAATGTCTGGTGTGCATTTGAGAATTGTTTTGAAGGAACACTGGGCAGCTATTAAAACAGAACAAAAGGTTAAACCTGGACACAGCGCAGCTTGAAAATAAGACATACCCGGCCCTAAAAACTGCAATGTGGTTTTCCAAAGAAAGAATAATGATAGAATCCTTGGTGGTCCTCGAGCTTGGTTATTTTCTTGCAGATGTTTCATTGCTCAAGTCAGGAACATCTTTCCTGCTATAAGGGAGTGAGATTTATGTACAGTAGTGGCCAAAATTGTGGAAACCTTTTGGGAAAAGTGTATTTTTGAGGTTTGATGGCTAATAACTCCACTTTTTGGGGGGGAGTAGTACCATCAAAATTATATATCAATGGAAAGATAATTTAATCAAGAATGTAATGCAACAAAGTTTGTTCAATGATCCGTACTGTATTCTATGAAAAGTTATAGCCAAATAACCAGAAAAAGGAAGCACAACTTGCTTAGGTTGATCTCAGGTAGCTTTCCTTCATCTGATTGTAGCCAATGAGCATGAGTGTTTAGGGAGCCAATCAGGTGTCATCTTGTTTTGGCAATGAGCCAATCAGATCACAGTAGGATTCAGTGACTGATGTCACGTATTGGAGCCGAGAGGAGGACATTTGTCAGTGTGTTGTGTGATCGCTATCAAGTGGGTTGGGGTTTTTTGTGTTCTTTCATTTAGGGAGCTTGTGAAACGTAATAAAATTAAAGTAATGGTGCAAAGAGCTGACTGGTGGCCCAGAAAGCGATGTAAAATAGTATTATTAAGTAAACGAGGCTACAGTGATAAAGAAATTAGAAGAAAAATGGGTGGAAACTTAACCAAAGGTGGCATTTCTACTGTACACTTTTCCCAAAAGGTTTTCACAATTTTGGCCACCACTGTACAATGGCTTGCTTTGTCAGTGAGGGTGGGGCTATTGTTGTTTTTCCTGGAAAGTTTCTTTATATTAGATTGTTGTTTATGGCTTGATTGTTTGTGTTGGTAGTTCCTTGATTAGGCTGTTGTTTACTGCTTGATTGTCTGGTTAATCTTAGTATTAATCCCTGACTCTTGATTGCTGGTGAAGAGGTGTTCCGTTTTGTTTTTGGTTTTGGTTTTTTAATTTCCTTTTTTTTAGCTTTTCTTTATTGTGTCTTTTGAATGGTGTGTAAACATTGTTTGTCTCTGTGGGCCTGTTGATGGCTGATTTGTCTGACTTCCAAGCTTCCAGGAATTCTCTCTAGTGTTTTTGGACTTGGCTTAGGATGGTCACAGCTGTCTAGTTGAAACTATGTCACTGCTTTTGTCAGTTTGACATGCCTAGGTGGATCCAAAGCCGGGGCAGTTTATTTAATATAGTAAAATACATTTTCAGAGATGCATTCAACGAAGTAAAACTATGTACAAGTAGTCCTTGACTTACAATCATTTGTTTAGTAATAATAATAATAATAATAATAATAATAATAATAATAATAATAATAATAATAATAATAATAATAATAATAATAATAATAATAATAATAATAATAATAATAATAATAATAATAATAAAGTTGGAAGGGACCTTGGAGGTCATCTAGTCCAACCCCCTGCTCAGGCAGGAAACCCTACACCATTTCAGACAAATGGCTGTCCAGTCTCTTCTTAAAAAAACTTCCAGTGTTGGAGCATTCACAGCTTCTGGAGGCAGGTTGTTCCACTGCTTAATTGTTTCTCACTGTCAGGAAGTTTCTCCTTAGTTCCAGGTTGCTTCTCTCCTTGATTAGTTTCCATCCGTTGCTTCTTGTCCTGCCTTCAGGCGCTTTGGAAAATAGCTTGACTCCCTCTTCTTTGGGGCAGCCCCTGGGATATTGGAAGACTGCTATCGTGTCACCCCTCATCCTTCTCTTCATTAAACTAGACATACCCAATTCCAGCAACCGTTCCTTATATGTTTTAGCCTCCAGTCCCCTGATCATCTTTGTTGCTCTTCTCTGTACTCTTTCTAGAGTCTCAACATCTTTTTTACATCGTGGTGACCAAAACGGATGCAAGTATTCCAAGTGTGGCCTTACCGAGGCCTTGTAAAGTGGTATTAACACTTCACGTGATCTTGATTCTATCCCTCTGTTAATGCAGCCCAGCACTGTCTTGGCCTTTTTGGCAGCTGCAGCACACGGCTGGCTCATATTTAAGTGATTGTCCACTAGGACTCCGAGGTCCCTCTCACAGTTACCACTCAAAGTTGCAATGGCATTGAAAAAAGTGATTTATGAAAGTTTTTCATACCTAAGACCTTTGCAGCATCCCCAGGGCCACACGATCAAAATTCAGAAGCTTGGCAACTGACATGTACTTATGACGGTCGCAGCGTCCCGGGGTCATGTGATCCCCTTTTGCGAACTTCCGACAAGCAAAGTCAATGGAGAACCAGATTCGCTTAACGACCCTGTTACTAAGTAGCATAACCGTGTTAAAAGCTGCCGTGATTCACTTAACTTCTATGGCAAGAAAGATCATAAAATGGGGCAAAAAAAAATCACTTAACAACTTTCGCGCTTAGCAGCTGAAATTTGGGACTCGGTTGCGGTTGTAAGTCAAGAACTCCTGTACCTGTTTATATGATAAAAGATGTGTCATTTAATTAAATTTAGGAAGGAACGATGTAATAAATAAGAGGAAAATTGTGGGTTGGGAAACAGTTGCAAGAAAAAGCAAAAGAAGGACCACAGGTTTATAAAGAGCAAATATTCAGAGGATATCGTGTTTTAAAACCGTCGCCCCCCCCCCCATGACAAATTTGCAGAGTTGAGGAGAGAGATTAAAGACTGCGCGACCTAAGTAAGACGAATCGCTTCCTGTAGCAACCCAGGACTAATGAATTTGTTCGTAGATTGCTTTGGGCCAAATGGAGATTCCTCTGGAATCCACTGATACAGAGATGGGTTTGCTTTCCCCGTAGATTCTTCTTCGAATATGTGGCAGAGCTGCCATATGTGTTTCAGCCACTGAGATTAACGTGGTGCATTTTGAGTGGACGTGCAGTGGGATGATAAAGTTAATCTCTGTCTCGCTTGCTCTCTCTTTCTCCCTCGCCCTCCCTCCCTCCTTCTTCCTATCTCTCTCTCCCTCCCGCCCTTCCTCTCCCCCTCTCTCTCCCTCTCTCTCCTTCCCTCTTTCTCTCTCCTTCCCTCTTTCTCCTTTCTGTACCTCCCTCCCTCTTTCCCTCCTTCCCTCTCTTCTTCCCTCTCCCTCCCTCTCCTTCCCTCTCTCTCCCTCTCTCCCTCCTTCCCTCTTTCTCCTCTCTCTACCTCCCTCCCCTCCCTCCCTTTTTTCCTCCTTCCCTCTCTTCTTCTCTCCCTCCCTCCCTCCCCTTCCCCTCTCTCTCTTTCTCCCTCTCCCTCTTTCCCTGTCTTCCTCCTCTCTCTCCCTTCCTCCTTCCCTCCCCTCTCTCTTTCTCCCTCTCCCTCTTTCCCTGTCTTCCTCCTCTCTCTCCCTTCCTCCTTCCCTCCCCTCTCTCTTTCTCCCTCTCCCTCTTTCCCTCTCCTCCTCCTCTCTCTTCCTCCCTCTTTCCCTCCTTCCCTCTTTTCCTCCCTCCCTCTTTCTCCCTCTTTCTCTCTCCCTCTGGATCGGCAAATCATCAGGATAAGCTCTTCTTAGGCAAAGGAACGTAACAACAGATATATCACAAATAATCTTGATCTGGCATCAGGCCACTTGAAACCAACAAAATCTACTACAAAAAGACACCACGTTTCGCAAGCAATAGTATAAAAATAACCACTTGACTCCTGAGGCGATGAAGATTAATATCCACCGCCATTCTCCCCTCTCATTTATTTTATTCATTTATTAGTTCATTCATTCCAGCCTTCAAAGGACAGCCCAGTCAACTGGATACAGTTTGCCAGATATGTAAATTGGGGTCAAAAGCAAATGCAAATCAGTTAAAGTAAAGCTGTGCATTTAGTGCACGTAAAACCAGGATTCACTTATAAAAACCAAACATTTTCTGAAACGATAGTCAGACCAATCCTGTTTCCCATAGTTTGGTGGAATAATTTTATGTTTTCACCAATATTACAATTATGTGTTCTTGGATTTGGGGTGGGGGTTTGTTTGTTTTTTTGGGTAGCGGCAATGGATTTGGTTCATTTTTTTAAGGTGATATTTTCTTATCACTATGAAAGAAGAGTAGAATGTCACTAATAAGACCAAGATATAGGTAGTCCTCAACTTATGACTCAAAATTTCCATTGCTAAGCGAGATAGTTGTTAGGCGAGTTTTGCCCCATTTTGTGACCTCTCTTGCCACAGATATGAAGCGAATCACCTCAGTTATTAAGTTAGTAACACGGTTGTTAAGTGAATCTGGCTTTAGCCATTGACTTTCCTTGCCAGAAGGTCGCAAAAGGGGGTCACGCGACTGTCATAAGTATGAGTCTGTTGCCAAGCATCTGAATTTTGATCATGTGACCGTGATCAAAGGGGATCACACGACCCCGGGACACTGCAACCGTCATAGGTACATGCCAGTTGCCGAGTGTCTTTAACCTCTCTAAACTCTGCAAATTTGTTTTCGGTGGCGACGGTTTTGTAATACGATATACTCTGAAAACGTTGATCACGTGACCCTGGGGATGCTCCAAAGTTCGTAAGTGTGAAAAATGGTCCTAAATCACCATTTTCAGTGGCGTTGTAACACTGCTATCATGTGTCCCATACTTTAAGGAACTCACGTGCTGTTTATTTTCCTTCAACCGTACTTATTTCCACAATGTATCCGCCTAAAAGCTGTCAAAGCAAGCCTTTCAAATCCCACTAAAGAGGTAATCATGCTTAAAGTCCTTGAAATCGATAACGTGGCGATGCACCTGTGATCTCAAATTAACTCTGCAACAGGTTACGGAGGCAGAAACAATAGATCACGGTCCTCCGGGGATCCTAAGAAATCAAAATCGGGCCTCAACGACTATTTTGATGCTGATTGAGTTTGCCCAATCAAAGGGAGAAGATTGTCAAAACTCATTTCTCGTTGCCAGGTCAAGCTTGATCGGTTTCATATATATAGTCAAAGCAAGGAACAAATGTTGTGATGTGTTTTTGAGAAAGGGCCAAACCATTTGTCGAAAGCATCTGCCAGTCACAGCCGTGCTATAATTGGTAGCTGGTTTCCTGATGACTGTTGACTGCCAACGTCATCTAGATTCATAATCCAAAAAAGCCAACACAGTGCTGGGCTGCATTAATAGAGGGATAGAATCAAGATTACAAGAGGTGTTAATACCGCTTTACAATGCCTTGGTAAGGCCACACTTGGAATACTGCATCCAGTTTTGGTCACCACCATGTAAAAAAGATGTTGAGACTCTAGAAAGAGTGCAGAGAAGAGCAACAAAGATGATTAGGGGACTGGAGGCTGAAACATATAAGGAACGGCTGCTGGAATTGGGTATGTCTAGTTTAATGAAGAGAAGGACGAGGGGGGGACATGATAGCAGCCTTCCAATATCTCAGGGGCTGCCCCAAAGAAGAGGGAGTCAAGCTATTCTCCAGAGCGCCTGAAGGCAGGACAAGAAGCAACGGATGGAAATTCATCAAGGAGAGAAGCAACCTAGAACTAAGGAGAAACTTCCTGACAGTTAGAACAATTAACCAGTGGAACAACCTGCCTCCAGAAGCGGTGAATGCTCCATCACTGGAAGTTTTTGAGAAGAGACTGGACAGCCATTTGTCTGAAATGGTATAAGGTTTCCTGCCTGAGCAGGGGGTTGGACTAGATGACCTCCAAGGTCCCTTCCAACTTTTTATTATTGTTGTTGTTGTTGTTGTTGTTGTTGTTATTATTATCCATAATCTAAATTCAGATATTTTTATGTCTAGTTGAAAAAGCTTCTGTTGGGTGGAAAGGTAGTAAGTAGCTAACAAGGCCTTGTCTCCAGGAACAGCAGTACAGTTAGTCCTTGAGTTAAAACAGTTCGTTTAGTGACCGTTCAAACTTACAAAAGCACTGGAAAAAGGGACTCACACTTACGACCATTGCTGCATCCCCCTGGTCGCTTGACCAAAATTCAGGCAACTGACTCATATTTGTGACGGTCGCAGTGTCCCGGGGTCATGTGATCCCCTTTTGCAAACTTCTCCCAAGTAAACTGAATGGGGAAGCCAGATTCACTTAACAACCAGGTGGCTAACTGAATAACTGCAGCGATTCGCTTAACAAACATGGTAAGGAAGTCATAAAAATGGGACAAAACAAACGCCTCACTTAGCAACAGAAATTTGGGGCTCCGTTGGGGTTGTAACTGGAGGACTATCTATGCTTATAAAAATAAGCTTCAGTCAAGCAGTTAACATGATTTTATAGGAAGCGGTAATGTTATTTCTTGTCCAACTCTTAACTCCAATGAAATCCTTAAAATCAGATTAAATGTCTTTGTTAATGGTCTTTGACCGGCCTTTGCAATATCTTTACAGTAAAACGGGAAATAGATTAACACAGCAATTTGGGTAGGGGGACAAAATAGGAAAATAAAATTTTGGCAACGTAATGACTCTAAGCTCATGACATGTTTAACTCCACACACACGCACACACACAGTTCATAGACAGCCCAATAAGATAATAAATTATCTCTGTATCAAGGATCTATTGCTCCTGTTCCCAACATGAAAATTTTGGCAGGAACTCTTGAGCCTCTCAGGTGCGTACTGCATTTGATTTATCTTGATACTTAATATATTAGACATACATTGACCGTGCTAGATAAAGTTGTTAGAATTGAAGGGGGAAACATCTGAAAATCAGAAGATGCTAATAAATTGGTCCAAGAATCCTCTGTATTCTCTCACACCAAGCTAGGATTCTGTCCCAAATCTTTACATTATTTTTTTTTAGAATTGGTAATTTTTTATATATTTGATCAATTTCTAGCCCACAGAAATGCAAAATAATTCTGGGTGGGTTCACATGATTAAAAAACGCATTCTATACAAGGCAACAGACAATATTGCCTAAAAACACAATAAGCACAATGTACTTGTTTATTGTATCAGTTATTGATATATAATAAGTATGCATAAATGCATTTATGTATTGTGTAATTTATTGTAATTTGCACAATAAGTTTAACGTTAGTTCAAAATCCACTCTGGAGCTTGAAAACATCAATGCTTTTATATTATTTCCATGAATGGAAGACATGTTTGAATTGCCTTGAAGGTAAGACATCCCATCCCTTTGACTGTGTCCATCTTTAGAACATCAACAGCAAAATTTCATTCGATATTAATAGCATCTGATTCCTGAAAGGTTAGTTTGCAGTTATATCATAGTACTGCAAGGTGAAACGCCCTTGTAGATACGACAACTGCATAAAATTGTCTTGCAATGGAACAATCAATTTATACAAATCGCTGGGGTTTGTTTTTGCTTCCAACGCAGAATCTTCCATTTGATGAAATGGAGAAAGTGCTTCTTCTAATCTGAAGGACAAGCTGGAAGGAAACCGTAGAAGAAATATAATATCCCTTAAAATGTTTTGTGCATAAATAGGGAGGCTTATCCTGTTCACCTCTCAAGAATGGAAAAACCTCCCCGTGCTAACCAACTTCTCATGTACACCACAACAGTTTTGAGATTAATTATATAGTAAGTTCAACAGGAAGGATTCAGTTGTGCAACATCAAATACGATGCCCCTGGGCTACAAATCACAATGGCAGCGTTGAACATATTAATGAATATTTTCAGTCTCTCTTCGTAGCAGTTGAGATATTTTTTTATTATTATTCTCTTACTTTCATGCAGGAAATCTAAATGAAAAGCGTTTTGTTGTACTTCATCGTTTAAGGTTGTCATCTTCAGGGACATGTTTGTGTTTCCAGTATTGTGCTCTTGTTTTTGTACGACAGCGGCTCCAATACAACATTCGTAAAACCAGCTGGCCAATCCAAACAAACAATTATGCAAATATAGCCACTCATTTTACAGGTCAGCAAAATGGCAGAGGAGAAGTCGTTACGATGAGGTGGGCTAAAGTGGCAAAAATAGGTTTCATCTGCAGCGTGATTGTGCGTTGTTTAATTATTGTGAGATAGAAATCCTTATTAATATACTGCAGTCTGCTGGGCAGTCAATATACCTGGAACTTTCTTTTCTCAATAGTTGACATGAAATGTAGGCATGGGTGTAGCAGAAGGATTGGCAAAATCCAGGGGCGGAGTTAAAAGAGAGATCAGTCTAGAATCCCTACATAGCCACAAGCGGAGGCTCTTTGCATAGACTTTTAGCAATAAATCAGTTTAATTGGACCTTCACATTTAGACATGTGGACCTGGTCTTTCCCATCTGACAGTGAGATACTAAAAGAGTCAATCAGGTTTTCAGATTTAGGCTACAGAGGGTCTTATTTTCCAGAAAAGGAAATATTGAAGAGTTTATTGTCTCATGCTTAGGGTAATAGGCAATCATGATTAAAATACATTTAGACTTAAACTACCAAGTTAACACAGCAATTATGTAAATAAATAAATAGTTCATTGCCAAACTCTCTAGATAAAATAATTTCTTTATTTAGCAGCCACTGAAGCACAACTTGCCAATCTCCAAAATGGCGGTTCTTAAATAGAGACCATTTAGTTGTCGAGTAAATCGAACAGCAATTTTAGCCATTTTTGTGTGTTGTTGTTTCAGTCCAGATTCGGTAAATGTTTTAGGCCAAATGTTCCTCTCGGGATTCTGAAGAAATATACAGATCTGAGAAAGCGAGATAACACACTTGATAAATAAAACATTAACAGTGACAAAGGCATGGAAAGTTCAAGAGAACATTTTAAGGCTCTTTTGCAAATGAAAAGTTCTCTGCAAATTAGAAAATATTTAGGGAAGTTGAGTAAACTGAAGCAATGAGGTTGAAAAAACATGTAATAAAATTCAAGGGTTTAATGCAAATGGCATCGCTTTTTAAGAAAGAGAGAGAGAGAGAGGAAAGAAAGAAAGAAAGAAAGAAAGAAAGAAAGAAAGAAAGAAAGAAAGAAAGAAAGAAAGAAAGAAAGAAAGAAAGAAAGAAAGAAAGAAAGAAAGAAAGAAAGAAAGAAAGAAAGAAAGAAAGTGAATATAATAAGAAGAAATATGAATCACAACCTGTTCTATAATGTTGTAGGTTATAGAGTGCTTTTTTCAGCGTTCCACAAACTTTGTAAATCTATCTTAGTAGACTTTGTAATTGTTATGAGAGGTGTGCAAATATAGGAGACATAGGGAAAAAGAGTGAAACTGGGGGGGGGGGGATGGATTATTTATTGCCACCAAAAAAAATTTGATTATTTGCTGCAACCAAATTTTGGTTATTTACTGCAACCAAAAAAATTATGTGACTGAGTAGCAAGTCCCAGTTTGAACTGGGACCTGCTACTCAGTGTCATAACGCTACCATGTTTACGTCAACCACCGTTATAATATTTCAAAGCAATTTATTCAGATGACCCCGCTCTATCTTTAGAATCGTAAATGGGCAGGGAATCCCTCGCCCCCAGCTAAGCTAAGATTAAGTGCAGCTTAAACCCATGAGATTTCAACGGACAAAGTGGCATACTTTATCAGAATGGACTGTTCATGTTTCTGGCCCGCTTCATAAGTAGTTCAAACACTTGAATTGAGGTGCCAATTCAGGTCAAAAAGGGTTTAATTCACAAAAGACTCTAATGATAAAAGCCCAGCAGCAAATCACGTTGTTCTTTGTGAATGACATAAGCGTTAATGCTCCTAATCAGTCCCAGGCTTGGTGGGTCATGGTGAAGACATAATGGCCTCGTGCTGACACGAGAAGCACAACAGCCATTTGAAGGCAATCGTAGCCCAGAGAAGTTTTTAATTTGGTTCCAATCCCTTGCAGAGAATTAATCCCCAACTAGCCTTTACAGTCCCTGGAATCGCCCGCCATCTCATTCATCTAAAATGCTTGGTGAAGTTGACAGTCTCAGCTACAATGTTTGTGCTGCTCAGGTTGCTGACTGTATTCATGGATATCGAGGTGTCGCAATTAATACCTAGTGATATCTACTATAGGGGAGGCAATGACCCAATGGCTAAAGACACTGAGTTTATCTTTAAGCTTGACAATCCGGGTTTGAGACCCGAGCTCCATGCAAAGGGTGAGCTCCTGTTCCTTGCTCCAGCTCCTCCCCGCCTAGCAGTTTGAAAGCAGGCAAATGTGAGTAGATAAATAGGTACCACTTTGGCGGGAACGTAACAGCATTCCGTGCACTTTTGGTGTAGAGTCACGCCGGCCACATAACCACGGAAAATGTCTTTGGACAATGCTGGGTCCCTCGGCCAAGAAACAGAGATGAGCACCGCACCCTAGAGTCAGACACAACTGGACAGGGAGAAACTTTGTTGTTGTTGTTGTTAGTTGCGAAGTCGTGTCCGACCCATCGCGACACCATGGACAACGTTCCTTCAGGCCTTCCTGTTCTCTACCATCTACTATAGCTTCGGGGAAAAGTAGATTTTCTCTGCAATTTCTTGCTCCTTTTTTTCATTGAAGGTAACTTTACGGAGATGAGTGCCTCTTAGTTTGCTTGCTGTTATCTTAACTTACTTACTACTCTAGCTTCTTTATTCATATTTCTCTAGTGCAGGCATGTCAAACTGCCGGCCCGCGGGCCGGATGCGTCACGCCGAAACCGCGCCCACCCCATTGCCGGCAATGGGGGAAAAAGTCCCGATACGCTGGACATCAAACAACTTAATGAGCCCTTTTTTTTTTTTTTGTAGAAGAAATTTTAGGTAGTTTCCAGTAGAAAGGATAGAGGGGTTTTGCCACAGTGCTAAATTAGTATGCTTTATGGGAATGCACGGTTCAGTAATTTATTTATTTTTTTAAAAATAGCATTTTTAAAAAATAGAATTTTCTTTCAACTTTTGTTTCATTCAGTTACAATTGACTTTTAGAAAACTGCCATTAAACATGAAAAAAAAGCATCCAAGCTAGTTGTTAAATCTCCAACAGTTCTTACCTTATTGATAATCAGATCTAACAGGTTGTATATGATCTGTTTCCTCTCCACTGGATAAATTTCTTGGTGCTTTCCTCTTCATGAAAATATAATAATTAATAATAATAATAATAATAATAATAATAATAATAATAATAATAATAATAATAATAATAATAATAATAATAATAATAATAATAATAATAATAATAATAATAATAATAATAATAATAATAATAATAACAATAACAACAACAACAATAACAACAACAGCAACAGCAGCAACAGCAACAGCAACAGCAACAACAACAACAATAATAATAATGGAAGGGACCTTGCAAGTCATCTAGTCCAACCTCCTGCTCAGGCAGGAAACCCTATAATATTTCAGACAAATGGTTGTCCAGTCTCTTCTTAAAAACTTCCAGTGTTGGAGCATTCACCGCTTCTGGAGGCAGGTTGTTCCACTGATTAATTGTTCTAACTGTCAGGAAATTCCTCCTTAGTTCTAAGGTTGCTTCTCTCCTTGATTAGTTTACATCCGTTGCTTCTTGTCCTGCCTTCAGGTGCTTTGGAGAATAGCTTGACTCCCTCTTCTTTGGGGCAGCCCCTGAGATATTGGAAACACTGCTGTCATGTCTCCCCTCGTCCTTCTCTTCATTAAACTAGACATGCCCAATTCCAGCTGCCATTCTTTATATGCTTTAGCCTCCAGTCCTCTGCTCATCTTTGTTGCTCTTCTCTGCACTCTTTCTAGAGTCTCAACATCTTTTTTACATCGTGGTGACCAAAACTGGATGCCGTATTCCAAGTGTGGCCTTACCAAGGCCTTGTAAAGCGGTATTAACACTTCACGTGATCTTGATTCTATCCCTCTGTTAATGCAGCCTAGCACTGTGTTGGCTTTTTTGGCAGCTGCAGCACACGGCTGGCTCATATTTAAGGGATTGTCCACTAGGACTCCGAGATCCCTCTCACAGTTGCTACTATTGAGTGAGGTACCACCTATATCAGTGATGGCGAACCTTTTAGAGACCGAGTGCCCAAACTGCAACCCAAAACCCACTTATTTATCGCCGGGTGCCAGGTGGGCGTGGACCACTGGGTGGGCGTGGCTGTGGTGGTCATGGCAGGCTGGGTGGGTGGGTGTGGCCAAGGTGGGTGTGGTCACCTCGATGTTGCTCGTGGGGAGGGACGCCTGTGGGGGCCAGGCAGGTTGGGGGAGATTCAGGGGGTCTCTGGCAGGTGGGGTGGTGGGCAGGAGGCTCGTCCTGCGGGGTGAGGCGAGGCAAGGTGAGGCAGGGTGGGGGTACCATTGGCGTGGGGCAAGGCGAGGCAGGGGCTGGGGCGGCTGCTCCCTGACACCATCGGCCCCCGCACACAGAGGCCAGCGAGCGCATAGGGGCCGACAGTGTCCATCAGCAGCCACAGCCTGCCGGCCCCTCGACCAGCGCACTCTGAGGCTCTGCAGCCCGCCACCAGCAGTTCAGAAAAGTGCTCACAGAGAGGGCTCTGAGTGCCGCCTCTGGCACGCGTGCCATAGGTTCGCCACCACTGACCTATACTATACCTGTGTATTTGGTTTTTCTTACCTAAATGTACAACCTTACTTTTTTCACCATTGAATTTCATTTTGTTAGATAGCGCCCAGTGTTCAAGTCTGTCCAGATCCTCCTGTATCTTAAGCCTGTCTTCTGGAGTGTTGGCTATTCCTGCCAGCTTGGTGTCATCTGCAAATTTGATGAGTTCCCCATCTATCCCCTCATCCAATGCCCTCATTTGTTAATGAGATGAGACAGGACATGGTCTGGACTAATTCCTTCCCTCTACTCATCCCAAACTTTTAATATGCTGCTTATTATCACATAATTTCTCATGAGCTTGTTTATTTCTGTTTTATCGGTCCAGATATCTGTGCAGGCCATCTGGAATCTTTGCTTTTTCAGTAGAGATAGCTGAACCATAAAGGGATGCCATACAATCTGTGATTTGAGTTAAGCAGATATAATTTAATACCTCGCTTTCCATTTTTATTAGAATCATTTAGAACACAATAATGAATGTTTTTTTTTTTTATTATGGCTGTAAGTCTACCTATCCAAGACAATTTTAACTTTCTTCATCCGCCATTCCAAACCTGTGAAGAAATTATGTTTAACAATACTTTTAAGCAAATAGTTTCCTAGATATTTGACCTTTTTATATTGAACACCATTATTTGTGCAAGTGTGATGCTTAAAGTTCTTTTTATCTGTTCGTTGCCTTGGTAATAGCTGTCCCTCCTTCCTTCATGGGCTTTCTCTATGCCTTCTACAATTTGGAGAGAGAGAGAGAGAGAGAGAGAGAGAGAGAGAGAGAGAGAGATCAGACATCCAGCCCCTGATCATCAGCAGAGACCGTGTGGAGTGGGGGGCCAGCTTTAGGTTTTTGGGTGTTACCATAAAGGAGGACCTAATCTGGAGTGCTCACGTTACAGCACTGGTTAAGAAGGCCCAGCAGAGATTATATTTCTTGAGACTTCTCAGGAAACAACAACTGAATGAAAAACTGCTGGTGACCTTCTACCGTTGCTCCATAGAGAGCATTCTAACCTATTGCATTTGTGTGTGGTTTGCCAACTGGACAGTAGCAGATAGGAAAGCGCTCCAGAGGGTCATTACCATCGCCCAGAGGATTATTGGCTGCCATCTCATTCCCCCCCCCCACCCGGACGAACTGTACAGTTCCCATTGTCTTAGGAAAGCTCAAAATATTCTTAAAGACTCATCTCATCCCGGACATTCTTAAATTGCTATTAAATTGTAGATTGTAATTTCCTTATGCTGACACACCCTCGGCTCCTAAGTAACTGATATGCTGGTGGTAAATCAGCACTCCTGTTGACCGAAAAGGTGCCCATTTCCCAGGCTTCAATAATTTCTCTGGCTGTTTTTGTCCCTGCTTGGCCAACAATCATAGTAGCTGTGAAATTGAATGTATGACCCTGTTCACTGCAGTGTGAGGCCTCCAATGAGTTTGCGTCTCCTTATCTAACCCTTTGCTCATGTTCTCACAAACTGGTGATTAGCTTCCTCATAGCTATTATTCTTATATTGATTTTTTTTTTCTACTGAAAAAGTCAAAGCGAAATCTATAGGTATTAGCTAAGGCCCAATAAATGAATGCCAGCTGCTAAATAAAAAGAGAACTGCAACGCCAGTAATGTCTTCATCAAAACTTCATAAGGCATCTATGAACCATTGTCATAAATGAAACAGTATTTTGTTGAAGGCAAGACTTATGCTTTAGAGCATTCCCAGTGAGAAATAGTAATGCCTGAAGGTATAATGCTTTTTTCCCCACACAGGTTTCATCGCCACTGTAAACAATTTACAGTGAATTTACTTGATAAATTTATACTGAAACAGCTGTAGAATGTCTGTATTTGGGGTCCCTGAGAAATATCATTTTTTGCTGCAACTGTTGGCCCAATTAATTCTGCCAGATCCATTTAGAATCACTGGAGAACATGTATGCTTGAAGCTGGTTCAGCAGCTTCAATGTTCTGAGCCCAGAGCTGGCAGCTCTCAATGGGTGCCAATTGCTATAAGACAAAACAAATCTAAAAGATTATTAATCTTTTAGGCTAGGGTAGGCTGGCTTGATTGCTCAACAGCGAGACCATGGTGAATCGGGCACAGCAGCGCCTGCATTTTCTGCGTCGCATGAGAAAAGCACATCTTCCTTCCCCTGTCCTTACCACTTTCTACAGAGGGACAATTGAGAGCATCTTGTCATACGGCATCACAGTCTGGTTTGGAAGCATCACTGCTTCAGCAAGAAGGCGGTGCAGAGAGTGGTGAGGACAGCAGAAAATATTATTAGCAGTTCCCTCCCTCCCATCCAGGACATAGCATATAAACGTTGCTTGAGCAGGGTCCACAAGATTGTCTGGGATGCTACACATCCTCTCCACGACCTGTTTTCTTTGTTACCTTTTGGGAGGGGGCTCCGTGGTATCTGAAGCAGAACATCCAGATTCAGCCACAGTTTTGTTCTATACAGTATTAACTTTGTGAACTCTCAAGCTTCCCCTTTCTGCAATGTATTCAAGATGGACAGTGATTAATATTTATATGTAAGGGTGTAGGAATCTACATATGTATGTATATGGCATGTCTATATGTGTGTTATGTATGTGTACACTTTTGAGAACAGGCAACAGAATTTCATTTTTAATGTGTGCCAGTGTGTCACAGTAAAAAAAATGGCAATAAAGATTAAATAATAATAATAACAACAACAACAACAACAAGTTGGAAGGGACCTTGGAGGTCTTCTAGTCCAACCCCCTGCTTAGACAGGAAACCCTATACCATTTCAGACAAATGATTGTCCAGTCTCTTCTTAAAAACTTCCAGTGTTGGAGCATTCACAACTTCTGGACGCAGGATGTTCCACTGATTAATTGTTTTGTCAGGAAGTTTCTCCTTAGTTCTAGGTTGCTTCTCTCCTTGGTTAGTTTCCATCCGTTGCTTCTCGTCCTGCCCTCAAGTGCTTTGGAGAATAGCTTGACTCCCTCTTCTTTGTGGCAGCCCCCGAGATATTGGAAGTGATTAATTGTTTAATTATTGTTAAATTAATGGAGACTGAGCCTGTTTGAGCTGAGGTATAAGACTTTTAGGATGTTCTGCATATGCTTGTTTGAGTTATAAAAGAAATAACCCAGCAGCTGGTAAAAAAAAGAATATTGCTTCAATTTTGTGCTCTCGTCTCCATCTCCATTAAAATTTTCACCAAAGTCACCAGGAAAAGCTGGAGGAGAACATTGTTTTTTCCTTTTAATATGCACTCAACCTAGCTACACTTTCTAAGACATGACTCTCATTGAAGGTCACCAAAATGATGGTTATTTATTTGCTACTGGAGATGTCTGGCCACTGGACACTATGGCTGACCATCCATAAGCAAACCGTAGTTATATGCCGATCTGCACGCCAAGGTCCCTTCCAACTCCATTCTGATTGATTGAATTTGTGATGCAGTTTGCCAGGCCAACACGCCTTTCAAAAATGGGTACCTAGGAATAAGCAAGCTTCTCCTTTCCAAATATGACAGATTTATATTTCCATCAATTCCCTGGGCTACGCTGTTCGGGGTTATAATTGGAGTTGAAATCACAAAACCTCTAGGGAGCACCGTGTTATAAATGTGCCTAATTTTGAATCACGTTGTGCAGAAAAATATATATTATAATAATGGCATGAGAGATGTGCACAAGTTGTGTGTGTTTGGAGAAAGGCCCACAAAAATGCATGAAAGTTCACATCGGTTTATTTATGAAAAGCACTAAATTAATGCCGAAATGGCGCAAGTTCGGACTGTGATACAAACAATGAAGCTATGAGGAAGCATGCTTGTCTTGGGTGTCTCAGAGCTTTCCTTTCATGCTGTGAATGAATCAGAGGCAACTTTAATGGTGTTGAAAGAAAAGTCTTCATCATGGTTCAGTCCAAGCCGGGGATAAACAACATGGCGACTGCTTTAGAAAGAAGGTTGCAGCTTATTGAAGAGGAGAGCCAGACAGAAAGATGGCTCTGGCAGAGAAGAGAGCGAACACATGTAGGGAGTGGGTTTTTATACCCTCTGGAGCCTTTTGTTTCTGGAGTTGTTCCTGTGGCATGAACTTTGACCTGAGTCTGAGTGTGCCCTTTGGTATCTGTGTGTTAATCCTATTATGTCCTGTCTTAGAGTTTGGGTGGGGTATGTAGATTTTAGGTGTCTTTGTCTTCTTATCTTCTAGCTGGGGCCTCCATCTGCATTTCTACAGAGCTGGTTTCTGCTTGGGGGAGGGAGACCTGGGGCTATTAAGAAAAACTGGGCATGCTTTTCTGCCTCTTTAAGATCCTTTGAGGAAATATATTTTCCTGGCCTTTTAATATTTCCTTCTCTGGGGGGCTGACTTCCCACAATGGAATGACACTGCCTTAGCTATTCCTTCTATAGACACTCTGTACTTCCCTAATGTTGTGGAGAGTATTGATAGAAACTGTGCATGAATACAGAAATAGCATGGAGGAGATCCTGAAGGGCAATCTGCCAATAAAGGAGAATATTTGTAGCTCGGGAGTTGAAATGAAGGGTCCTTGGTTCTTTCTGAGCTTGGTTGTTTTCCTGCAGATGTAGGAAACATCTAAGTAACATCATCAGTGCTCAGAGAGCATCAGGGACCTCTCAGTGCCATCTGCTTCTGTCCCAGCCTTCACTAAGAAAGTGCTCTTCAAAAATATTTAACTATGTGGAGGCTAAACCATACAATGAACAATTGAGGGTGTCTTCTCTAATGAACAGAAGGACTAGGGATGATATGATAGCTGCCTGTCTTCCAGTATTTGAGGGACTGCCATAGATTGATGTATTCTCCAAAGCATCTGAGAGGAGGACAGGAAGTAACGGGGTAGAAGATCATAAGAGAGTTTGGAAAAAATTCAGAGAAGAGCAACTAAGATGATCAAAGGCCTGGAAACTAAAACATACGAAGAACGGCTGCAGGACTTGGGTTTGGCTAGTCTAAAGAAAAGAAGAAACAGGGGAGACATGATAGCAGCGTTCCAGTATCTAAGGGGCTGCCACAAGGCAGAGGGGGGGGTCAGGTTGTTCACCAGAGCACCAGAGGGAAGGACGAGAAACAATGGTTGGAAACTGATCAAAGAGAGAAGCAACCTGAAGTGCCTAGTGGAGATGCGTTAATAAGGAATATTTTGTATTGCGCAGAATTGGATAAGATGACTAAAGAATTAAAAAATCGGGAGGAAACAGAATACTATGTAAGCTGGAATAAATTTTACAAATGGAAGGGAAAAAAAGAAGGAAGGTCATTAGAAGGGATGTAAATAGAGGAAGAATATTTGAAATGTATAAAGTATATGTATAATACGGAATGTTTAGACAAAGATGTATGTCAAAGATGATACACTGTGTTCAATGTTTTTTTTAATCTTTTTTTTTCTTTTTTTTGTGTTCAATAAAAATTATTTTTAATAAATTAAAAAAAAAAAAAGAGAGAGAGAAGCAACCTGGAATTAAGGAGAAACTTCCTGACAGTGAGGACAATCAACCAGTGGAACAGACAGACAGACAGACAACCAGCACCCTGCTTTCAGTGCCCATTTGCCAGGATGAGACTACAGTCTTTTCTGTTTTTCCATTCTCTCCCAGCTGCAGCCCATGGAAGCCAATAGCTGTCATTAAGAATTGAACTTACCGTTATCTACCCTGTGTGATGTATTTGCTTGATACCACTTGTTCAAATTTTGTTTCTTGTATTTGACAAAATCGGCACTGTAGGAGATTCCCTTTCTTCCAGTTTTCCTTCTCCTTGATAACGCATTGTGTTATTCCGAATAGTGGTAACAAATGAACTCTACCCGGTCTTTCCATCTCAAGTATTGCAATATATTGCTCAAAAGTAGCACATGAGAGTATGCCTTTTGTGCTTGTTTGTAACAATAGGATTCTCAATTTCCTGTTTCAGTAGTTTAATATCAAATAGTATCTACGCTCCTGTGAAAGGAAAGGAAGGGAAGGGGGAAAAGAAGAGGGAAGGAGAGAGGAAGAAAGGAAGGAGAGTGGAGGAATGGAAAGGAAAGGGGGATGGAGGAGGAAAAAAGAAAAAAGAGGAAGGAAGGAAGGAAAGAAGGAAAGAAAGAAAGAAGGAAGGAGAAGGGAAGGAAGGAAGGAAAGGGGGATGGAGGAAAGGAAGGAAGGGAAAGGAAAGGGAAGGAAGGAAGGAAAGAAGGAAAGAAAGAAGGAAGGAGAAGGGAAGGGAGGAAGGAAGGAAAGGGGGATGGAGGAAAGGAAGGAAGGGAAAGGGAAGGAAGGAAGGAAGGAAGGAAGGAAGGAAGGAAGGAAGGAAGGAAGGAAGGAGAGTGGAGAAAGAAAAGGAAAGGTTGATGGAAGGAAGGAAGGAAGGAAGGAAGGAAGGAGAAAGGAAAGGAAAGGAAGGCATAACTACATAGAAAAGACATGAAAGAAACAAGACAAATAAAGAAAAAGAAAAGAAATATCAAGGGGTGGCTTCCAGTTTTCTTCTATAGCAGTTATAAATGTATATCCTCTTTCCCCTAAGATTACATCATGGCTCACGCTACCAGTTAATTAGCCCTTGAGTTAGTTTATTGCTTTAATCAGTTGTGCCAATCCAAAAAAAAAAAAAAAAAAGAGTTCTGAAAAACCCATCATTCATTTAAGCCTAGGAGTAATTGAATGAAAACAGACAATTTGTAACTTCATTAAATAATAATAAGCTTCTTTAGCCCAGCAGACAGAACAAAGCACGCCTTCTCACACATCCTGTGTGGCATTGCATCTCAGACAATAAGGAAGCCAATCCTTTGTTTTTGTGTTCCAGGATGTAGAGATGGCACAAAACTCTTTTGAGGGTGAAATTCAGATTTTGGACTAAGGAAGAAAATTAAGTAATAAGGCGATCGGTTGATGATGTGTAATCAAGTCAATTTCTTCTCCTAGCAACTGCATAGATAGATTTTTCTCCATGACAACTTTTCCCTAAACCTGATCTTCCAAGGGTGGACCCATCCCCAGTGCAACTGAGTCCCTTGCTCTTAGTTGTCCTCTTCTTCTCTTTCCTTCCACCTTTCCTCAAAACTGATCTTTGCCTCGTGTGTCCAGAATAAGGGAATTTGAGCCTGGTCATTTGTACCTCAAGTGAGAAATCTGGACTGATTTTTTCAATGGCCTATTTGTTGCTTTTCTTGGTTGCCCACAGTATTCTCAGGAATCTTCTCCAATAAGAAAACCCCAAAATATTCTGCCTTAAAATTCCTAGCCTACCATTTCACACTAAAGCAGGGGTCTTCAAACTTGACCCTTTTATGACTTGTGGACTTCAACTCCCAGAATTCCTCAGCCAGCGTGCCTGGCTGAGGAATTCTGGGAGTTGAAGTCCACAAGTCATAAAAGGGCCAAGTTTGAAGACCCCTGCGCTAAAGCATATTGCACTTGCTTGCTTTTAAGCAAATGGACATCAGTAATTGGCCCATTTCTGTCCGTTTCAGAATTGGGTGTTGATCTTATGTTGCTATCTAGCACACACGATACATTGCATAACATGTCACCAAAAAAAAATAATAAGTATAGCTAACAATCAGTCCTGGTGTTGGAGAAGATTCTTGAAAGTTCCTTGGATTGCAAGGAGATCAAATCAGTCGATCCTGACGGAAATCAACCCTGACTGGTCTTTGGAAGGACAATGCTGAAGGACAAAGCTCAAAGATTTTGGCTACCAAATAAGAACAGAGGACTTCTTGGAGAAGACGCTGATGTTGGGAAAGACGGAAGGCCAAAGGAGAAAGGGACAGCAGAGGAGGAGATGGTTAGAGAGGGTCATTGACGCAATGACACTAAAGGAAATCAACCCTGACCGTCCTTTGGAAGGACAGATCCTGAAGCTGAAGCTCAAAGACTTTGGCCACCAAATAAGAACAGAGGACTTCTTGGACAAGACCCCAATGTTGGGAAAGATGGAAGGCAAAAGGAGAAGGGGACAGCACAGGAGGAGATGGTTAGATAGTGTCATCAACACAATGAACATGAATTTTGGCAAACTCCAAGAGACAGTGAAGGACAGGGGGCCGGGCACGTTATGGTCCACGAGGTTGCAAAGAGTCATGACTTAGCAACTGAACAACAACAACATTCAATTCTCATACCTCCAAAGATTTAATGACAATAAGGAATCTGAGTTGTGGACAGACTAAAAATGTAATGAAGAAGGGAAGCTCTTTTGAAGTTTTGACGACTTCTTCAATTTCCTTGGATTCTTGTCACTTGCTACAAATAAGCTTACGTGATGTGTAAGATGAAGGTTGTGCCAACCCTTAAATTTTAGCCGTTCTCACTCCAGACATTGATGAAATATGCCATCATAGGCAAAGTCACACATCCCATTAAGATTTATAATTGATGTACTCGTCGCGAGGGGAAACCAAGCGTGAAATTGAAACATATTGAATTTTGAGGGTGGAGGTTTGCCCTCTGAGCTTGTGGGTTGGTTTCCAAACGTTTCGTTACCAGACTAGGTGACATCTTCAGTGGAATTTAGGGAGATTGTCAATGTTGGTGTTCTTCTGCTTATAGGGGCTTTGTGTGGTCAGCAGATCTTGTGATGGGAGGGTCACATCAGGTGAGGGTCTGGTGAGGGTCTAGTGATGGGTCTTGTGAGGGGTCAGGTGTGGATCACATCAGGTGAGGGTCTTGTGAAGGGTCTTGTGAGGAGTCAGGTGTGGGTCCAAGGGTCTTGTAATGGATCTTGTAATGGGTCTTGTGAGGAATCAGGTGTGGGTCACATCAAGTGAGGGGTCTTGTGAGAGGTCAGGTGTGGGTCACATCAAGTGAAAGGTCTTGTAAGGGGTCAGGTGTGGGTCACATCAAGTGAGGGGTCTTGTGAGGGGTCTTGTGAGGAGTCAGGTGTGGGTCCAAGGGTCTTGTAATGGATCTTGTAATGGGTCTTGTGAGGAATCAGGTGTGGGTCACATCAAGTGAGGGGTCTTGTGAGAGGTCAGGTGTGGGTCACATCAAGTGAAAGGTCTTGTAAGGGGTCAGGTGTGGGTCACATCAAGTGAGGGGTCTTGTGAGGGGTCTTGTGAGGGGTCAGGTGTGGGTCACATCAGGGGAAGGTCTTGTGATGGGGAGGTAACATCAGGTGTATTTTATATTTTATACACGTCATATTGTATTTTAATTTTCCTTTTAATTTCCATTGCCTGGCTTTTAAGAAAGTCATGGAGTTCCTTATTTTTTTTAAAAGAAATGTTAGTACCGTCATCTTGAAAAATTTAGGAAAGAGCATTTTGGCAATGTATAGCACCTCATATATATTTTTTCACAGCCCTTAAAACATAGTAGAGAATGACCTGGCAACTCAGAAATCTTACAAAAAGACCATAGAGGAGAAAGACCAACCTCTAAGCTTTCCAAATCAAAAACCTTTCTAAGCTGTCCAAATCAAACGATACTTTCTTTTGAGAAGGAAACTTGCAGTTTGGTCAACATTCAAGTAGGACTTCCTTCCTTTTCATTTTTCATTTGATGAACACCAAAGAGCCCCTGAGGGATAGGACCGTTGACCTCTTTGTTGCTCTTCAAGGTTGAAATGCCGATGATTTTCTAAGAAGCTATCTTGAAGAATTCACACCACTCCTCTTATGTTGAGGGCAATGAACCATGGGACTATTGTTCTTAACCAATTGAACAGCCCTCTTGGCAAAGATAATGGACGAAAGATGTCACATGAGTTGAGACCAGGATTTTAAAAAAAAATGAACCTCTTTGTCAACTGATTTAATCCTCGGTCAGAGCCGTTCTTAAAAGTCGATGCATTGTAGGTGGAATTGGGAATTTGCCAACTAGACCAAGATGGCTCAATTAACATTGCTAGTTTGCAAGTCTTAGCATTGGATCCAAGAACTATGAATGGAAAGGAAAACACTATATTAGCATCAGTCTGCAAAAACTTGCCACGGGCACTATTGAAACAGTAGGAAGTATATCTAATGCACAGAGTCGGCGTCCGTCCTTATTTTTTCCATTTTCAGAAACAGAAAAGCAATTTCCTGATTTATTTCCTCCGCTGACATAAATCTGCTGATTTATACCAAAGCACCGTTGCCCTTTTAGGAAAGCATGATGAATTTTTTTCCAGGTTTCAAGCAGAATTATTTCCCAACCCTATCTGGTTCAAATCAGAATAGAGCTGGAAGGGACCTTGGAGGTCTTCTAGTCCAACCCACTGCTCAGGCAGGAAACCCTATACCAGTGGTGGCGAACCTATGGCACGGGTGCCAGAGGCAGCACTCAGAGCCCTCTCTGTAGGCACGCGCGCCATCGCCCCAGTCCTAGGCCTTCAGCTGGGTTTTATAAAACCTTTTCACTTTAGGCCTCTGCCGCCTTGTGCAAAAAAAAAAAAAGGTTCAATCAGTCAATTTCAACTTCTGACGGGGAAAAAAAAGATCTTGCAAAGTTGGAATTGATTGATTGAACTTTTTAGTCCCACCCAGTCTGCCGTTACCACCACAGCCATGCCCACCCAATGGGCCATGCCCACCCAATTGGCCACACCCAGCCAATGGGCCACACCCAGCCAATGGGTCACACCCAGCCAATGGGTCACACCCACCCGGCACTCGACGATGCATAAGTGGTTTGGGGTTGCAGTTTGGGCACTCGGTCTCTAAAAGGTTCGCCATCACTGCCCTATACCATTTCAGACAAATGGCTGTCCAGTCTCTTCTTAAAAACTTCCAGTGTTGGGGCATTCACCGCTTCTGGAGGCAGGTTGTTCCATTGGTTAATTGTTCTGTCAGGAAATTTCTCCTTAGTTCTAGGTTGCTTCTCTCCTTGATTAGTTTCCATCCATGGCTTCTTGTCCTGCCTTCTGGTGCTTTGGAGAATAGCTTGACTCCCTCTTCTTTGTGGCAGCCCCTGAGATATTGGAAGACTGCTATCATGTCCCCCCTCGTCCTTCTCTTCATTAAACTAGACATACCCAATTCCAGCAACCATCCCTTATATGTTTTAGCCTCCAGTCCCCCAATCATCTTTGTTGTTCTCCTCTGGATTTATATGGCTATCCACCTCCAGCCGGCATACAGCAATGATAGCCCTATTCTTATTTTCTAAATATGATCT
This sequence comes from Azemiops feae, assembly GCA_023970755.1. Taxonomy (NCBI): domain Eukaryota; kingdom Metazoa; phylum Chordata; class Lepidosauria; order Squamata; family Viperidae; genus Azemiops; species Azemiops feae. The sequence continues at coordinate 482,086 of JALGBA010000970.1, forward strand.
CCGAAATGTTATGTTGTTGCTCGGAATATTTTAAAAACCAAACAAAACTCGGAGCTTTCTGCCGTATAATGTCTATCAGTTTGCTTATAAAGAACATTTAATGTTTGGCCCTCCTGAGGGAGTTTAGATGTGGGCCATAAATTAATGAAGTCCCTTGGTATTGATGTGCTTTTGTTAGAAGTAGGTGGGAATTGTTTGTCTCTCTTCTTCCTCATAGCGGTATCATTTCTGTATGGCATACTGAACAAAGCAGCTCATTAAATATTGGCAAGATTTGCTAGCGGTAAGGTTTATGGCAAGGTCATATTAAGAATTTATCTGATGTTTAATAAAGATTAGTTGTTCACTGCTTCAAGGCCTCTCTGGCTTTATTAAGATGTGATAAGCTTTGCATATATTTGTCAGTAACAAGCTGGTGTTTTGTTTTGTTTTTTGTTTCAGGGCATGTATTCACTTTTGGTATGTGTCCAGAGAAACAACAGCCTGTTGTTGTGCTTAGGAGATTTCATTTGAGTTCTTGCTTTGAATTGGTTAAAAAAAAACAACCCTCAAGATGGATTCTGTCCTAAAATTTCCTTTCACAATATCTTATTGTCTCATGCGCTCAGAAGCAAGGACTGAATTCAAGCTGTGTTTTACATTTTCTTTAGATTCGTACAAACAAAGATCTATTGTCGTTAGATGAGGATCTACGACACAGAAAAGTGAATGGCTAGACCTGTAGAATAGCATGTGAGATGGTTGTAAAACACAATAATATTTGAAGACAGTCAATATGGGCCTATGGCAGTAATGCAAATACATTCCATCCAACGGTCACACGGTCAGCGTATGTACTCCCAGGGTGCGATAATGCATAACAATAATTTAATACTAATCAGAATAAAGTTGGAAGGGACCTTGGAGGTCATCTAGTTCTAGTCCAACCCCCGGCTCAGGCAGGAAACCCTACACCATTTCAGAACAATCTCTTAAAAACCTCCAGTGATGGAGCACCCCCAACTTCTGGAGGCAAGTTATTCCATCAATTAATTGTATGTTAATTGTATGTCCAATCTCTTCTTTAAAACTTCCCATGTTGGAGCATTCACCGCTTCTGGAGGCAGGTTGTTCCACTGGTTAATTGTTCTAACTGTCAGGAAGTTTCTCCTTAGTTCCAGGTTGCTTCTCTCTTTGGTTAGTTTCCATCCGTTGCTTCTTGTCCTGCCTTCTGGTGCTTTGGAGAATAGCTTCACTCCCTCTTCTTTGTGGCAGCCCCTGAGATATTGGAACGCTGCTATCATGTCCCCCCTCGTCCTTCTCTTCATTAAACTAGACATACACAATTCCAGCAACTGTTCCTTATATGTTTTAGCCACCAGTCCCCTGATCATCTTTGTTGCTCTTCTCTGTGCTCTTTCTAGAGTCTCAACTTCTTTTTTACATCGTGGTGACCAAAACTGGATGCAGTGTTCAACTTGTATGCCATATGACTCTCAATAGTCTAGTGAAAAGAAGGACTAGGGGTGACATGATAGCAGTGTTCCAATATTTGAGGGGGTCACAAAGAAGAGGGAGTCAACCTATTCTCCAAAGCACCAAGAAGGCAGGACGAGAAGCAACGGATGGAAACTCATCAAGGAGAGAAGCAACCTAGAACTAAGGAGAAACTCCCTGACAGTGAGAACAATTAACCAGTGGAACAGAAGTTGCCTTCAGAAGTTGTGGGTGCTCCAATACTGGAGTTTTTTTTTTTTTAAAAAAAAAAAGATTGGACAACCATTTGTCTGAAATAGTACAGGATTTCCTGCTTGAGCAGGGGATTGGATTAGAAGACCTCCAAGGTCCCTTCCAACTCTGTTATTCTGTTAACAACGCAGGGCGACTCACAACAATCACAGTACAATCAAATCAGGAAAAGTTAAAACGGGTGTCCTTTTGCCCTTTCATACAAAATGGTGAACTTCCAAAATAGCGTTTGGCTACATCAGATACCGACGCTGTACTTTCTCAAGCAGTCGTGTGCAGGATCCACATTGGCAGGGATGGTGCAAAGGTGTCGACTGAATGAGTTTTCACTTTTCCTTTGATTGCGTTTCTAGCTCAAGTCAAAATGTTAACGCCACAGATGAGAAACCTCATAACCCCGGGACTTCAGTGATTATCAGAGAACTGTTGAATGAGTCCAAAACTTGTTCTCTCATTTTGGTCAAATTGTAGCTGATTGGGGGCAGAAAGACTGCACATCTATGCTGACGAGGTAGAGCACATCAGTGCTTGTATATTGGACAGCATGGAATATGGTTTTTCCAGCAGCTAGGACTAAGAATCAACACATATCTACGGTTAGGTGCTTCAATATATACCACAGATAGATAGATAGATATGTTTATTATGTATATGATGTTTTTATTTATAAATATAAATAATTTATATATAAAAAGAGGGAGGGAGGGAGGGAGGGAGGGAGGGAGGAAGGAAGGAAGGAAGGAAGGAAAGGAAGGAAGGAAGGAAGGAAGGAAGGAAGGAAGGAAGGAAGGAAGGAGTCCCCTTGAAGTAACTCATATAAACATATATTAATATATTTATTAGTTATGTTTATATGGTAAAGTTCCTTCAATGGGACTCCTTCTTTCCTCCCTCCTCTCCTCCCTCCTCCCTCCCTTCCTTCCTTCCTTTCCCTCCTCCCCCCTCCCCTCCCCCTCCCTCCCTCCCTCCCTCCCTCCCTCCCTCCCTCCCTTCCTTCCTTCCTTCCTTCCTTCCTTCCTTCCTTCCTTCCTTCCTTCCTTCCTCTAATTTTTGATGTGCTCAACTCCAAAGAGCTTTAGACAATTCAGAAAGCAAAGTGATAATAATAGTTCCTGGGAAGGACTTGATAGGTAAATAGAAATTTCAAATTCAGTCTGAACATCTGGCTGCGTCTGTGACAAACCGTA